>RJWM01000040.1:0-364200 GCA_004363535.1 Dasyprocta punctata | reverse complement strand
GCTAAAATAAAAAAATAAATAAATTTTGGATGAACTAGTTTCCTAGGCTAACCTTTCCTTTATATCACATTATTTTATTTTTCTTCCAGTGAGATTTTCTATGGTAGGGCTGATGAACTAAACTGTTGTAAAAGACTACTTCTAGCCACATCTGTAAGTTATCTGACCAAATTGGTCTCTGAGTTTGACTCATTTTTCCTTCTCCTCCCTTTATTATTGTGGCTTTTAGGGTAATTCTGGGCTTAAATTTGTTGCTCCCCTCTTCTAATTCATCTGAGGTGCTATGAAATGATTTAAATGTTGGTTGACAATGCAGCACCCTGCTCTGCTTGCCCTTTGCAGCCACAAGGTAAGCAGGTTGGTTAGAACTTGCACTCACTCATGGACTTTAGCTATGCTTTCCAAAATGGCAAGATGGGAAAATAAGAAAAACCTGCCAGCAGTGGTATTACAAAAGTTTATAGAAAACAGAAAACATTATATGTTACACTGAGAATGCTATGCTTTACATCTGATTGAATCCATGATCTCTTTACAGTCAGACTTTCTGGATCATAAAAATAAGCTGACTGTAATGATTCTTGGGCTGGTTTGTAAGAACCTGGTGGTCTCTTTTAGGACCAGGAATCTGGGTCAGTAAAACTTAGATCCCATCATTAAATAAAACAAAGATCAAATATTAGAGTGGTAGAGGGTGACTTTCAAATTTTATGAGTTTAATTGTCACCTGGAGAACCTGTTAAAACACAGATTATTGGTTACTGACCCTCACTTTCAGATCTTGTCATTAAAGATCCAGTTGATGCTGATGCTGCTTGTCTGTGAATCAAACTGTGGTTCTTACTAGGATTAGATTTACCACTCATGATATGCATAAATTCAAAATGAAATAACTTACTTTAGTTGGAATGGGCTTTGGTCTCTACAGGGCTCTATTAGGAATATATATAAGGATGTGTGATTTTGTTGAGTCAAAGACAGTGTCTAATACACAGTTGGGCCAAAGGACAATGACTTCATACCCAGTGTGAATACTGGATCTTGGTAAGAAGTGAAGCTGTGGGGGGGGGGAAGCAAGCAAAAGAAGGGGTATTCTGTTAACTTATAAATATTGAAGCTAGTCATTCACAATGAGGCTAATATTTCAGTTCCATTATCCCAGATTTAGGAGAGGAAACATTAGCCAGATTAAAGAAAACTACATGGTAAGATATTGAGACTAGGCTTTGAAAAAATTACATGAACCCAAAAATACAGATCTAAACATATTTTCACCATACAACAGGAATTGGACTATTTGTGCTTCAAGATGCTAGTGTACGGATACTAATCTTTGCTTCTCTACCATTTCAGTTCTCCCTGTGTTGAATGCACTAAGGCTGCATTCTAGAATTTCTGTGCCAACTAGAAAGTAGTTACAAGTTTTTGGCAGAGCGGGTGACTGTATACTTGGCCAATACTTACTGAATGGACCAAAAAATGCTGCATGAATTATAAACAATGCTCACTGTAGTTTTTTTTTTTTTTTGGAGATAACATGAAAGGAAAGAATATGAAAAGGATTAACAGAAGAGAGTATGAAATTCAACACATAAATTAGCAGCAATATTGGCTTGTACTCTGGTATCCCTAGTGAACTTTAATGATTTTGAATTTTGCCTTCATGGTAAATGGATGGGAATATAGAGGTAAAACCTTTCCCTAGGGTGTCTTACAGGTATCTCCTTATAAATTTAATGTCCCAACAAAATGTAACATGGGTATGAATGTGCATAAGGAAAAAAAGAAAGAAAAGTGCAGTTAGGATAAAAATTTACTTTTGTTGCTAAGTAAAGAGGGAAGTATTTCCCTAGAATTAATAGCCAGTACCCAGCACTTATGTGAATCTGAGGTCAGGACTGATACTACCTATATAACCTATAATAAAGTTCAACTAGGAAATTTACTTGAAAATGGTTCTGGGTTAACTTGAAGCTTGACTGTTTTCCTACTTTTGCTTAAAAAAATTACTCTGTCCCAGACATAAACAATTCTAAAAGATGAAGTTGCAAAGCAAATAAAAAGCTCAGTCAAAAATCATAAAACTGTATTGTGGCACTACTCACAATAGCTAACATATGGAATCAGCCTATGTGTGCCCATCAACAGATGAATGGATTAAGAAAATGTGGTGTATATACACAATGGAATATTATCCAACCATAGAGAAAAATGAAATCCTGTCATTTGCAGCAAAATGGAAGGAACTGTAAGGCTTTATGTTAAGCAAAATAATCCAGTCACAGAAAGACAAACAGTGAACGCTCTTTCTCACACATCGAAGGTAAGAAATGTGATCTTAAGGTAGAATAATGATAATTAGAGGTCATGTGGGGAGGGGAACTGGCAAAGAAGAAGGTTGGATATGATCAGTGCACACTACATAGATATATAGAAATACCATGGTGAACCCCATTAATACATATGATTAAGGCATTTTAATAAAAAATGAAAATCATTAAACCCACAAAGAAACAAGGCAACATAAATAAATGCTGGTAGAAAAAACAAAAGGCAGAATCAGACTTGTGAACTGCTTACTAAAATTACCATTTTATTTATTTTTTTAACATTTTATTTTTTAAATTTTCTTTATTTAAGAGAAAAAAGACACAGAAAAGAAAGACAAAAAGCAAAGAGACAAGCAACAACAACAAATCCAATGAAATAACATTATAGGTTTACAAAATAAGATGATAGGAATTTGACAATGGTTGCAATATTGCATATTGTTACCTTCAAAAGGGTTGTTTAGATTAACAGATACTGACATGTAAAGTTGATCTAATCATGTATTAACTGTTCTTTTTCAATAACTAGCACATTTAGTAGTATAGCCATTTTAGCTACCTTATATATACATACGTACAAATTTATGTCTTTTTCCTTTTCCCTTCCTTCTTTCCTCCTTTCCTCTATCCCAATTACTTTTCCTCTTTGAGCAATTTCTTACCCTTACACAGTAATTATTGTAGATTTTGGATCATATATACTTTTTCAGTTTCTTACAATAGGGAGACAATACAGTATTCACATATGTGAGTTTGATTTATTTCACTTACGAATATGGTCTCAAGTTGTGTTCATTTACTTATTAAAGTCTTGATGCAACCTTTCTTGATAGCTGAGTAGTACTCCATTGTATAAAAATACCACATCTTTTTTATCCATTTCTTGATTGATGGGCACTTGGGTTGTTTCCAAGATTTACCTGTTACTAATTGTGCTGCTATAAACATGGGTGCACATATATCACTGTGGTATGATGTTTTCAATTCTTCTGGAAAAATACCCAGAAGCAGAATAGCTGGGTCAAATGGAATCTCTAATCCTAGTTTCTTGAGGCATCTCTACACTGATTTCCACAGTGGTTGCACCAGTCTACACTCCCACCAACAGTGTAGAAGAGTTCCTTTTCCCCCACAGCCCCTCCAGTATTTGTTGTTGGTTGATTTTTTTTTAACTTGGCCATTCTTTCTAGGATGAGATGGAATCTCAGTGTTGTTTTAATTTGCATTTCCTGAATGACTATTGATGTTGAACATTTTTTCATATATTTATTTGCCATTTGTATTTCTTCATCTGAGAAGTGTGTATTCATCTCTGATGCCCATTTTTGGATTAGGTCCTTGAATTTTAGAGCCCTGATTTTTTTAAAAATTCTTTATATGTTTTAGATAGAAGTCCTTTGTCTGAGGGACATTTGGCTAAGATGTTTTCCCAATTTGTGGGTTTCCTTTTCATTCTGTTGGAGATTTCCTTTGACATGCAAAACTTTTTTAATAAGATGAGCTCCCAGTTGTTGATTCTGGGAAGTATTTCCTGTGCAGTTTGATTTTTGTTCATGAACTCTCTGCCTACTCCCACGTTGTCAAGATTTTTAGCTACTTTGTCTTCCAACAAATTTAGTGTCTCTGTTTTAATATTCAGATCTTTGATCCATTCTGACTTTAGTTTAGTGCATGGTGATAGACATGGATCTAGTTTTAGTTTATAGTATATGGAAAGTCAGTTTTTCCAGCACCACTTATTAAAGAGGCTATCTTTCTTCTCGTGTACTTATTTGGCCCCTTTGTCAAAGATGAGGTGGTTAAGTGTATTTGTAGTTGTGGCTGTATCTTCTAATCTATTCCATTGATCTTCAGGTCTGTTTTTTTTTTTTTTTTGCCTGTACCATGCTGATTTTATCACTTTAGCTTGATAATATAGTTTTAAGTTGGGGATTGTGATGCCTCCTTCCTTACCTTTGTTGCCCATAATTGCCTTTGCTGTTCTAAGTCTTTTCTGGTTTCAGACGAATTTTAGGGATGATTTTTCTGGCTCTGTAAAGTATGGAATTGGTATTTTGATTGGGATTGCATTAAATCTGTATAACAATTTTGGGAGAATAGCCATTTTCACAGTGTTTGTTCTTCCTATCCAAGAACAGGGACTATCTTTCCATTTTCTGAAATCCTCTTTGATTTCCTTTTTCAGAGCAACATAATTTTCACTGTATAGATCTTTCTCTTCCTTTGTTAGATTGATTCCTAAGTATTTCATTTTTTTCGGTGTTGTAGTGAAGGGTGTGGCTTCCCTTATTTCTCTTTCAGTGAGTTTGTTGTTTGTGTACAGGACTGCTATTGATTTTTGAGTGTTGACCTTGCATCCAGCAACATTACTGAATTGGATTGTTACATATAGAAGTCCTTCAATGGATTTTTGGGAATCTTCTACGTAGAGTATCATATCATCTGCAAATAATGATAATTTCAATTCTTCCTTTCCTATCATTATTCCTTTTATTTCTCTCTCTTGTCTAACTGCTTTGGCTAATGTTTCCAGAACTATATTGATTAGGAGTGGTGATAATGGACATCCTTATCTTATTCCTGATTTTAAGTTAAAAGTTTTCAGTTTTTGTCCATTTAGTAAGATGTTGGCTGTTGGTTTATGGTATATGGCTTTTATCAAGTTGAGGTAGAGACCATTTATTTCAATTTTCTGTAGGGTTTTTATCATGAATCAGTGTTGGATTTTGTCAAAAGCTCTTTCTGCATCTATTGAGCTGATCATGTGGTTCTTGTCCTTGGCCCTATTGATATAGTGTATTACATTTATTGGTTTGCTTATGTTGAACCATTCCTGCTTTCCTGGGATGAATCCCACTTGATCATGGTGTATAATGTTCCTGATGACTTGCTATATTTTATTTGCCAGTATTTTATTGAGGATTTTTGCATCTATGTTCATTAGGGAGATTGGCCTGTGATTTTCTTCTTTTGGTTGGGTCTTTCGCTGGTTTTGGTATTAGGGTAGTACTTGCTTCCAGGAATGAGTTAGGGAGACTTGCTTGCCTTTCAATTTCATTCAAGAGTTTGAGGAGTGTTGGCATTAAGTCTTCCCTAAATTTCTTGTAGAATTCAGCAGTGAATCCATCAAGACCTGGGCTTTTCTTTGTTGGTAAGGTTCTAATTACATTTTCAATTTCATTAGTTGAAATTGGGTTATTCAGCAGTTTTACATCTTTTTGATTAAGCTTTAGTAATTCATAGGTTTCTAGGAATCTGTCCATTTCTTCGGTGTTATCGAACCTATGGTAATAAAGGTTTTCGAAGTAGGTATTGATGATCTTCTTTATTGCCACAGGGTTTGTAGTGATTTCACCCTTTTTGTTTCTTGTTGCATGGATTTGAGTTTTTTCTGTTCTCTTTTTGATAAGGTTGGCTAGGGGGTTATCAATTTTAATTTTTCTTTCAAAGAACCAACTCTTCAATTCATTAGTTCTTTATATTATTTTCTTAGTTTCAGTTGCATTAATTTCTGCTCTGATCTTTATAATTTCCTGTTTTCTTTGGGTTTTGGGCTTGACTTGCTCTTCTTTTTTTAGCAGTTTGAGATGTAGCATTAGGTAGTTTATGTGTGTTCTTTCCATTTTTCTGATATGGGAGTTTAGCGCTACAAATTTCCCTCTGAGTTCTGCTTTTATTGTGTCCCACAGGTTTCAGTAATTTGTATTTGCATTTTTGTTTAATTAGAGATATTGTTTAATTTTTTCTTTAATTTCTTCTGTGATCCACTGATTATTTGGGAGCGTGTTATTTAATTTTCACGTGTTTTGGGGGTTCTTGTGGGGTTTTTGTCATTAATTTCCAATTTTATTGCACTATGGTCAGATAATATGCATGGAGTTATTTCAATTCCTTTGTATTTACTTAAGCATGTTCTGTGGACCAGTATATGATCTATGTTAGAGAATGATCCATGTGCAGTGGAGAAGAATGTGTATTCTGTTGTAGTTGGGTGAAACACTCAGTGCACATCTACTAGGTCCATTTGTTCACAAGTTTGATTCAGTTCTGTTATTTCTTTGCTGATAGTTTGTTTGGTTGCTCTGTCTCTTTGTGACAATAGTTAAGGTCCCCAACTATAGCTATATTATTGTTTATTTGGTTTTTCAAGTCTATTAAGATTTGTCTTACATCATTGGGTGCTCCCATATTTGGTGTGTATATATTTATGATCATAATCTCTTCCTCTTTAAGTTTTCCCCTGACAAGAATGTAGTGACCTTCTTTATCCCTTTTGATCATTCTTGGTTTGAAGTTCACATTGTCTGCAAAAAAATAACTATCCCTGCTTTTTTCTGGGTTCCTGTTGCATGGAGTATTGTTTTCTATCCTTTGATATTTAGTCTGTGAATTTCCTTTTGAGTTAAATGTGTTTCTTGTACACAGCATATTGTTGGATTTTGTTTCTTAACCCACTCTGCCAGTCCGTTTCTTTTTATTCGTGAGTTGAGACCATTTACATTGATTGATATCACTGATATGTACTGACTTGTCCCTGTCATGTTATCTTTCTGTTGTTGGTTTTCTATGTTTTCTATTCAATTGTTTGTCCTGCTTAGTGGTTTCCTTTTGCTTTAGTTCTTAGAATTGTAGTTATCTTTGTCTCTTTCTAGAGTGTCTTTCAGTACTCTTTGTAGTGTTGGTTTGGTGGCCATAAATTTCTTCAGTTGTTCTTTGTTGTGGAAGTATCTTATTTCTCCATCAATTTTTAAAGATAGTTTTACAGAATACATCAATCTGGATTGAAAGTTGTTTTCTTTCAGGATTTGAAATACTTCACTCAAAGCTCTTCTTGACTTGAAAGTTTGTGTTGAAAAGTCTGCTGTAATTCTGATAGGCTTTCCTTCATAGGTGATCTGTTTCTTTTTTCTTGCAGCTTTTAGTATTCTGTTCTTGTACTGAATTTCTGATATCATAGTTATTATATGTCTGGGTGGAGACTTAATGTCATTATGGTTAATTGGGGTTCTGTATGCCTCACTGATGTGTATATCAGATTCTCTTCCCATGTTTGTAAAATTTTCTGCTATTATTTCTGCAAATAGTCTTTGCAGGTCACTTGTATTGACCCATGCTTTTTCATTTACACCTATCAATCTTATATTATTTCTCTTCACATTATCTTGCAGCTGTTGAATTGTTGTTTTCTGGTTCCTTATCATTTTTAAGAGATCTTTTCTTTCATGATCATAAGCTTCCATGCTGTCTTCATTCAAGTGGTTTTGCCAACTTTCAATGGAATTTTTAACTTCCTGAATTTCCCTTTGAATCTATTTCATGCATTCTAATTGTGTGTTATTTTGTTCATTCAAAGTTTCCATCATTTTCTTATGGTCTTCTATTTTTTTTATCTTGATCTTCTTTAGATACACACAGCATTTCTTTCATAATATTTGTCATTTCATTTTTTGCCTGACAGATTATTTCTGATCTGGTTTTCTCTATGGTTTCATGGAGTTGTTTCTTGACTTCAGTTGCCATCATTTCAGAAAGTTCAGTTGTGTGATTTACAGTATTTTCCATTTCAGTGTCTCTTGGGTTTGTTTTCAGTGGGCTGGAGGACTGAGACTACATCTTGCTCTTTTGTTTTGTCATTTTCCTCTGGGGCCTGTGTAGCTCACCAGGCAGCCTTCTGACAGATTGCACTGTAACACTGTGCTGGGTAGAGCTTCAATCCTCCACTATCCCCATGGCTAGCCAGGGCACACCCCCAAACTCTGGTGCTTTATCCTTGTGCTCTGTGGCCTGTGTGGCTGCCTGTGTGTTCCCCTGATGTACTTCGTTGGGTTGCTGTGGGACACTGTGCTGGGCAAAGCTTGTATCCTCCCTGAAGTTAGCAGGGGCACACCCCTGGAGCATGTCACCAGGCCCTAGAACCTGGCTGTGCAGAGTTCAGAATCTTTGCAATGGAGGTGGCTAGCTGAGATGCACCCCCAGGATTTGGCACTGTGGCCTTGTACCTGGTTGGTGGAGTTCAGAATCTCTGGGACTCAGGTGGCTAATTGGGATGTACCTCAGAGTGTGGCACTGCCATGACCTTGCATCTGGCTGTGAGGATTTCAGAGCCTCTGGGGTTCAGGGCTTTCCAGAGTGTGCCCCAGGAATATGGTGCTGGAGCCTTTCTTCTGGCTGGGTGGAGTTTGCAACCTCCAGGACCTGCTGTGTGACTGTACCCCTGAACTCTGAAATTATCAGACATACAATTTAAAATAATATATTCAGAGTCAGGTATATAGCTCAGTGGTGCAAGTGCCTGCCTGGCAAGCACAAGGTTGTGAGTTTGAGCCCCAGTTTAAAAAAAAAAAAAGATAAAGGGAAAGTGTTTTTTAAATGAGACAGGAATAAACAACTATAAAGAATGACCAAAATGATTCAAGTTAAAGAATCAAATTGAATTTCTGAAATGTAATAACTGAAATCAGGAACTCTGGATTAAAGAACAAGGCAGAAAGAGTCAACTAAACTAACACTGATAAATTAGTGTTAGTTTAGTGAACAAGAGGAGATATCAGTAATAGTGTTAATGACCAACTGAGAATGCAGATGAGAGAGACAAATACTGGATCCATAAAAGAAAGTTTAAGAAATATGTAAGATGGGAGTTATGGGTCTAACATATATCAAATCAATCTCCAGACAGTTATTTTAAGAAGAATGAAAAATGATATATTAAGTGTACAATTATTGAGAGTTTTTTTTATGAGGTATTAGCACAAATCTTCAGAATCAGTAGCTCAACATAAAGAAAGCAGTATAAATATAAATCCTCACTTAGATAGAAATATTGCAAAACATTAAAAGCAGAAAAAGGATCTTAAATTCAGCCAGAAAGAAATGACGTATTACCTACAAAAGATGGTACTTAGACTTTTCAACAGTAACAATAGAATACAATAGTATAAAATAGGTTATAAATGGAAAGAAAATAACTCAACTTGGAGTTTTACATAGAGCAAAGTTCAGGAATAGCATCTAAATAAGAACATCCTCAGACAAATATCAATCAATAAAAATTATTCTTAACAAAGGAAAAACTTCAAGTAAAAAAAAAGTGATCTGAGACAGAAGACCTGCAATGGAGGAGGAAATCATAAAGAAAGATACTGGTAAGTAGGTGGAAAAAACTAAACAGATCCTGACTACATCAAAATGTCTATCTGTTTTTTGAGAAACAATATAACTAAGGTAATTAAGATTTTGATGGGGGATTAGAACTAAAATGTTTTAGCTTCTTATAATTCTTGGTAAGAGAATATAGCATTAATTTTGGATTTTGACAATTTCCTTTTGCATTTAAAAATTGCGAGGGTAATTATAAGAAAGAAAATACAGAGCATATAGCATACAACTTTCAACTTTGGAAAAAATGAGAAAAAAAAGTGTAATTTAAAAAGATGGGATAGAAGAAAATTTAAAGAGAGAAGTAGAAAATAACAGGGCAATAGAAAATGGACAAAAAGGCAATAAAAATAAGTCTAAACATAACAAAACACATTGTATCATGAATGTAAGTAAGCCAAATTTCCCAATTAGAAAACAAAGTTATCAGATTGGTTTTAAAAATTCAAGTTTAATGCTTTTAATAAAAGATGTACTTAAAAGCCAAAGACACAGAAAATTTGAAAGACAAACAATAGAAAAAGTTCCCCCATTCAAATTCTAATCAAATTAAGTCTGAGATTGTCATACTAATTTCAGATCAAAAGCATTACCAGGGATAAAGCGAGTCATCACATAATAAATTAAATTGTTAGAAGAGATTATAACTCTAAAATGTAATGTATCATTACATTACAATTCATTCAATAGAAATGGGCAGAGTTTTAGTAGACAAAGGTACTGTAGTAGTTAGGATTCTTTCCTTCATTTCTTAGTAGCTGATTAAACAGAATGGGGTGGAATATACTAATAAGTTTATGGAATATTTGAGCAGCACATAACAAATTCAACTTAATGAATATTTTTATAGAACACTATAGCCAACAAGTGCAGAACACAAATTCTTTCAAGGACACATGAAGCATACATGATCATCTACCATATAGTAAGCATCTAACCATGTACCACGACCTCTAAACCTCATTAATTACTACATGGACCACTTTTTATGATGATAGTACAACAAATCATAAAACAGCAGCATAGATTAACCAGAAAAAAATGTATGTTTCTTATATCTAAATGTTTCCCTAAAGTCTGATATATTCCTGAGTGAGGCTTTGGTGAGGTGACCAGATCATAGGTGTGAAATATTGGATCATGGGTGTGTGAAACTGGATTATTCCACTGATTTGTTTAACATAGTTCTGTGTATGAATAATGAACTCCCTGTAGAGGGAAGTGCAACCCTGATTGGCTAAAAGCAATAGGCTTGTAGCCTGGGTGGAAAGAAAAGGGAAAGAAAGAAGGCTGTCTGCTTCCTGCCTGCCATGGCATGAACCATTTCTCCTCTGCTGTGCTGCCCTGCTTCGGAGCCAGCTAATTATGGATTGAAACCTCTACAAGCTGTGAGCTAAAAAATAAACCTTTCTTCCTTTAACCAGTAGGTCTTACATACTTTGTCCTAGCAATGTGAAATTAACTAAGACAGCTTGTAGATTAAGAAATATAGTTGTCTCTCAGTATGTATGGGGGATTGGTTTCAGGACCAATGAAGAGTCTGAAATCTACAGATTCTTATGACATTTAATATAAGATTGTAGAAGAACTTTCAAGTTCAAAATGTTTCAAAACCCAAATATGTCAATAGTCTGTAGTGCTCTTTGTGCTTCTATAAACAGGCTTGTACCAGACGTAGGACCTGTTCCTGGTTTGTTTTTTTTCCAGTTTATTCCCATATTGGTAAAGTTCCATTCCCCCACAAAATACCCCCACCCTACTTGATAAATTGTATAAAAGTAACTTCTCATACTAGCTCAGGGTTCAGATTTTGGGGTATGCAGCTCCTCTGAGCCTGCCGGCGTAATAAAGCTTGGTTTCCTCCACTTCTCCAAGAGTTGCTCTGTTTCCTCACCTCTGTTTCTTCACAGTAAATCTAAAATTGCTGTAACAAGATCGGACAGTATTGGCTATAACTTTTAAACTTCTCTAAATCATCTTTGCTGGTTAGTTGATCAAATGTGAGCAGCCATCTCTATATATTCAGGTAAGTATTGTGTCAAAGAAGAAATCACAAGGTATTTAGGATTGCATGATAATAATAGTTTGTGTATCAAAACTATAATGTATAATGTATTAGTTAATGCTTACTACAATCAGATGTAGAAGAGTGCAAAACATCTGTCTGCAGGCTGGAGACCTAAAGGATCCAGTCATGTGCTTAGAACCCTGGACAATGTCCCATGCAAGTCTGTATCAAACATCTGCACTGTAAAGGCCTAAGGCTCAGTGATGGAAGCTAGAAAGTCTGTACTGACAGGGTGAATCATCTGTGGCAGAAGGCTGAGAGATCTGCATTGAAAACCAGGAGAGAGTATTCAAGATGAAGATAAGGATTGAAGTTTTCCCCAAGGAAGACAGTGGCCAAAGCTCCTTGAAAAACCACTGAAAATCAGCTTCTTCAGGACAATCATCAGCATGGAATCTTTACCTCTTATTCTCCTTTTATGCCATTCTAGCAACAATTCCCAGGTGAGTCTTCCACACCCAGAACCACACACACTCAGTTTAGCTGGGTGTTCATACTCAAGTTGACCATTAATTAATCCACCACAGTATAACTAATAATATCTAGATATAACTTATGTACTTAAAATACTGTGTTGGCTACTTTTCTCTTGTTGTTGAGACAAAATACCTTATGCCCAAAATGAAGCAACGAAAGGTTTATCTAGCTCACAGTTTTTGGAGGTTTCAGTCCATACTCAGCTGGCTCCAAGGCAGGGCGGCATGGCTGAGGGGCAGCCATTCGTGGCAGCTGCAAATAACAAGAGAGAAGGGGCAAAAGAGGGAAAAGCATGCCTCCTTCCCTCCCTTATATTGTATGCCTTCCCCTGGGCAGGTGCAGCACTCACCCCGTCAATCCCAGCACTAGAGAATGAACCAATCACAAATGCTAGACTCAGCCACCTCCATGACTGCATGAGGATTTGGTGCAGGGGGGACACCCAGATGCAAACCAAAACAAATACTTTAACAGAAAACAAGAAAATTTAAAATTAAATAAGCCTCTAGCTTTAGAAGTCAGAAGAGTAGAGCAGTATAAAACCAAAGGAAATGGAAAAACTGACAAAGATCATAGTGGGAATGAATAGCAAAGAAAACAAATATACAACACAGAAGACCAAAAGCCAAAGCCTGAATATTTGTAAGAACTAACTGTATAATGTCTTTGGGAAGATTAGTCAATAAAACAGAATACAAGGAAAAATAAATAAGGTAAAAGACAGGGAACATAAATGTAAATGCTGTAGAGATACAAAAGACTGCTGCTATGGTAATCCTTATGAGAATTCAGTCACAGAAAGGCAATCTCTGGCCAGAGGACTTCCTTTGTAGCTTGTTCTGTGCTGACCTGTCATTTTGTAAAGGGCAATATCCCAAGTGCAGAGGAGTTTCTGGGTCATCATTCCATCTACTAAACGAACCAAGAAGGAAAGAAGGAGGCAGCATTGATGGATCCTTGAGGAATCTGGAAGAAGATCCAAAGGGAGATTTGATCCTTTGATGACACGAGTCCCTTGAGATGTTTCTGAGAATGGATTGGATATGACATGAACCATGGAAGTCAGTAAATGGGGAGGGGGACTGGAAGTCATTCCCATGCTCCACAGAAATGGTGTGTAATGAGCTGCAAATATAAGGGAAAGGGGTGAGAAGAATGGTTATATATTGAAATTCAGACTCTTGTCCAGGATTGGGAAACCTAACAATTCAGGTGATGTCTGTCCTGGGGTCTTGCATCTGAGCTGCTCCTGCTGGGTCCCTGACTACTCTTGTGGCATTTCTTCTTAGACAGCCACATAGGTTGTGTCACTGCTCACAGTAGAGTATCTGAATACAGGAACATGACTAGCCAATCCTAACCATGATGGTGTGTGAAATCCTGAGTAGCCGATCTCTGTTCTTTGTAACTTCTTCATTCAGCTCCTTAGATGTCTGCATCCTTTCTTTATTCTCACTTCCCATTCTAACATCTATTTTGCTCCTCCTGCTCCCTTTTCTTCTCTGTCTTTCTTTGGCTCATCTCTGTCTTCTTTCCCTTATACTCTAAACATTTGTTCACTTCTTACTATGGCATACATCACAGATCAGCAATTTTTGCCTGCAAAAGGATAGGTAACAAATATCTTAGGGTTCCTGGGGTACACAGTGTCCATAAAATATTCAATTCTGATTTGTGTGAATGTAGCTAAATGCAATAGGTGAATTACTAGGGTTTTTTTTCTACCACTAAAATTTATGAACTCTGAAATTGGAATTTCTTATTTTCATGAGTCACAAGACATTACTATATTTTTTCTTTTCCTTTTTTTTTTTTTTTTTACTGTATCACCTCCTTAAAATTTCAAAAAACAGCTTTAGCTCATAAGTCATACAACCAGACAGTAGGCCCATGGATTTATATTTTTCTGAACCGTGATATGGAACCTAGAGAAAGTAGTACGTGAGTGAAAGTAGTGCATGAGTTACTGTCCTGCATCTCTGTCCTTAACTGTGTGATGGACACAAAGTGGCTGGAGTAAGGATGAGAAAGGGAGTGTGTCCCTGGAGGAGGGGGTGTTCTACTGGCTCTGAAGGATGGGTGGGTTTCCAGTGTCTATTTTAAGATTACCCCATGAGCCATTTCTTGCTTACTTCCTTTCCTAACTGTCCCTCTCTCCTCCGTTCCTCCTCCCTTATCCCTTTTTTCTTCCTTCCAAGATTTAGCCAAAGGCTATGGAATTGAAATATAAAATGGTTGTGCAAAATAAACTAAATTTTGCCTTCACGTGATATATGGAATTGTTATTTATTTCCCTTAACACCTTCTTCTAGTCCTTGAATGTGTGTATAAAAAATAGGAGGCCTAATTTACCACAGTGATCATAAAGAGATACTGTGGGTTTTGTCTTTGGAATTCTAATGATTAGATGGCATTGTTATTTAGAGCTTGGGCCTGAGGAATTGGAAAACCCTGTGTAGGACCTCAGTCCAAGTTGGCATTTTTTTGCATAAGAACAGGTCTTTATCTCCCAACACTGTCATCAGGAAAAAGAACATAAGCTTTTAACTTAAGAACTGGATTAAGGTTCCAGTTTGATTGTTTGCTAACCTTTTTTAATTTGGGTAGGTCACTTAACCTCTTAGGAAGTCAGGCACAGTTACTCATTCTTTAAAATGGGGACAGTTAACAACTTTTAATTCTTGATCTTGTTGAGATGTCATGGTGAGATAACTGATGGAAGAGCCCTTTACATAGTATGACACAGAAGATCTTTTCTGGAATGGTCTCCAGATCACCCAGGTGCTTTGGAGCTCCCAAAACCCTTTTTGGAGAAGATAATGAAGGTCCAGGAAGAAAGAAAAAATGATTCCTGGGCCTAGTGTAAGAGTCTGCCTCACTTTTTCTCCCAGTGGATCTTCTCATAGTGTATCAATTTCTCCTTTCCCCAGGTTCTATATTACTGCTTCGCTGTGGCCTACAAATTCTAGAACCCTTCCTTCGAAGGGGCCAGCAGTTCACTCAGAATTCCTTTTCTTGTTCTCTATGCCTGGGAAACCTTGGTTCTGCTTTCAGAGCCCAACCTCCTCCACAGAATGGTCTGCAACTTCAGCCTCTAGTCAGACAAGGATTGTTTCTCTGAGTCACACACTGTACATAGGTCATAATTATACAGATGCTTGTGCTGTTATGTAAGCATTTCTTGGGTAAAGGTGTGAAATGTGTGTGTGTGTGTGTGTGTGTGTGTGTGTGTGTACTGACTGTAACTGCTTTGAAATGTGCTTCTTTCAGTGCTTGAGCAGTTCTGAGTCCACGGTTTGTGACTGATAAATTGCTGTACAGTAATGAGCAAGTCAGGTCATGTGGAGTGTTTGAATTTGCAGTTTTCCACAGATCTCTGATGGCTTTAGAGCCCCAGGTTTGCTCCGAATCAGTTCCATCTCAGGTGGATTTGCAAGAGTTGTTAGCAGAGACTTTGCATGTGTAAGTTGCTTGCTCTTCACCTCTGTTCCATCATCTACTCCCTTGCTGAATGAAGGCTGAAACTGGGGCTGAATGAAAGCTCCCAAGTTGGGCCCCTCTCCCACCCTGGAACTGGTCAGAACTGTCTACCTCTAGGTATCTTGACAGGCACCAAAGTCCTCTCAGGTTATGTGCTTCCACTGCAGAATATTGTTTTTGTATTGAATTTAATGGTTCCTTTCTATAGGTAGATTAGGTGGGTTTCCTTGTTCTGACTACTGAAATAACATTGAAACTGACTCAGGGCACCATGTGCTTAGCTATCAGGGTAAAGGGGAATCAATATGCAAAGGTTTGATTATCTTCTCTATAAGGAAATTCTGCCAGATGGTTGTTCTTCCTGGGGGTAGTGTTCCTTAGGGGCAACTCATGCCACCAAGGCAGGATACCCAGGAATGACAGAGACATTTGTCCATCCTGCCTGTTAGTACTTTAGTGCTCATCATCATCTTTGTCAATGTTACGAAGTCTGTTTGGGAGTGGTTCTCAATCTTGCCTCTGTATCTGAATTGTCTGAGGGATTTGTCTCTCTTTCTCTCTCTGTCTCTCTGTCTGTCTCTCTGCTCTCTGTCTCTGTGTATGTCTCTCTTGCTCTCTCTCTTGCTCTCTCTAGAACAAAAAAGCTAGAACTCCGCATCCAGAGAGTCTGTACTAATTAATAGGGGGTAGTCATGGCTTTGACTTTTCTTTAAGTTCTAAGTACCATATTTTTTAAAGTTAGATAAACTAGTTAGACAAAATTTATCCAACAGATAACTTGAAAATTGCAGCTAGGACTCGGAGCATGTGCCCAGATGAAGGGTTAGTAAACTTACCCTTAATAGGCCAGATAGTAAATATTTTAGGTTTTGTTGGCCATATAATCCACTCACAGTTACCAAGCTCTGTCACCATGATGCCAAAGCAGTCACTGTTAGTGTGACTATGTTCTAATAAACTTTTGTTTACTAAGTAAGCAAGTGCCATGCCAAATTTAGCCTGTAGGCTGTAGTTCGTTGACTTCTGCTCTCACGTCTAGATTACCACCTTTATGAAGACAAGACATTGCACTTACGAAGTTCAATTCTGGGTCACTTTGTACAGTGACTGGGCGTGAAGTAGACACTCAACAAATACTAAAATAAATTGAACCCAATGGCTTCGCTGTACTCATGTATGCATGTGTGTAAGATACAGAGTGAGGGAGAGAGCAGAAGAAGAGGAAGAAGAAGAAGAAGAAGAAGAAGGAGGAGGAGGAGGAGGAGGAGGAGGGGGGAGGGGGAGGAGGGAGAGGAGAAGGAGGAGGAGGAAGAGGAGGAGGAGGAGGAGAAGGAGAAAAGTTTTGTATGATTTTTATTTGCCTGTGACTATAAATATATAAAGCAACTAATAAGACTCCTATAATTTGTCAATTATAACCAGTCAGGGTTGACTCAACAGCCCAGCCTATCTAGTTGAATCCCTGCTTTGGTTACAGTAGTCTAGCTCCTCTGTGTTTGTTCAGAATTAACTAGTTAGAGGAGACATGTGCTGGTTTATTAAATCTTGCTTTGGAAAATCTGAGAAGTTTGTGTTAAATGAATGGCCACTGGTCAAAAAGTAGGAGCTCACAACCACATCTCATGACTTTAGAAATGACCAAAGGACCATTGGCCTGATCACTGGGGAGTAGTTTAAAAAAACAAAAAACGAACACATGGGTAATTCCTATGAAGAAGTCATTCTTGTATACAAGAGGCCAGGCATCCATTTTCTCTTCTCCTCTTTGGTCAGATGCTTCAGGCTTATTTTAACACATGTATTCACTAATTGTATAAAGAGCATCTTTTACGTGAACTGGACTTTCTCTCAAGCAGGGACTTGGCATTTTTCAGTTCTGGTATCCTAGATGTGGAAATGTTTGACACTAGTGTCTTGATCTTGAAAAGGAGTAGATGATGCCCAAGGAGATCTAAAGAACAGAAACTGTGTGTAGCCTGCAGGAACCCTGCAGAATGTTTCAGTGTTGCTTTATTTTAGGTGGAGGCTTTGTGCAAGTGATGATCTGGAGGTTCCAGATTGATTCTGGAAAGAGGTTCTCACTATGGAGCTATTGTGGGGACACACAGAAAGATGAATGTGTTGCAGGTAAGAAACACTGAGGAGCAGCAGGTCACAGTATATTATGGGAGGGCAGTGATCTGTTATTAGTGAAGAGCTTATTGGAACAAAAAGATACCCATCTGGAGCACAGCAGCAGGGAGAGGATTTTAAGGTTTTGATGGGAAACTAAAAATTTTCAAGATAATCGAAACTGTTTTTCTTTCTCCACATGTGACTTTCAAATGGAATTTCTTTAAGGCAATAAGTTATTACTTTACCCAAGACAGACTGTACAGGTGTACCTTTTCAAGCTTCTAACACTCCTTTGGGTAATTGTTGATGCGAACCCCTTGAGAAATCTGCTTTTCCATGCATGTGTCCTGTATTCTTTTCCTTTCCCTCCTCCTCCCACCCCTTCTCCTTGCTGCAGAGGTAGCAACCCTCCTGCTATTAGCAAGATGTCTATTATAGTGTCATTAAAAAAGCCATAGTCAGTGCGAGGAATGACTCATGTCATGGAGGACTTAATAATTCACTGTAATAAAAGTATAAAGTTTTATGATAAACCACTCTCAGGGGAGTTAAATATAATCCTTAGCAGGTCACACACTGACTACAAAGCTTACATTTGTAATGGTAATTTGAATTTACTACATTGCCTTTAGTTTTTAAGCGTTTGTGTGTCATTAGACCTTATAAATTGATTTATATGTTTCAACTCCAATATAATTCTGCATAAAGGTACAATAAATTTTATGGATTAGAGATATGGCATCTAAAACATTTTAATAAAATTATTATTCTAAATCCGCTTAAATGGCATTGATGAAAAGCAGCAGTGAAGATGCCAGTATTCAGAAAGTTTCAGGAATTGGATGAGGTGGGAGTGGCGAGTGCTGATGGGGCCGTTGTGGGGAACCTTTGCCCATATCCCCCTCCTCTCCTTGTCAGCAAACAGGGCCTTTGGGGCTGCTCTTAAAAGGGTGATCGCTGCCCTGCAGCCCACGTGAGGACATCAAAGCTCTGGGTAATGCTCTGATGATGAGTGTGCTGGAGAGAGGAGCCAGTGATCACATTCCTCAGAAGGATTTTTCTAGTGTTTGTGGAACTAAACAGAAGTCTGTCTTTCCAAGGAGGAAGCTTGTCCAAGCTGGCAGCTCTCCTGCAAGGAAATGAGAGCTGATAGCCCATTCCTTCATTTATTGTCTCCTCTAATTTCTCAAGGGAAGACATTTTAAAAAGCAAAAAGAAAAGAAGAGAGGGAAGAGAAGAGACGGGGAGAGAGAGAGAAAGTGTAGAGGACCATGGAGGTGAGAAGAGGAAAAGGAGAAGGAAGAAGAGGGGAGTGGAGAAGAGGAGAGGAAAGGAGAGGGTAGGGTAGGAGAGGAACAGAGAGGAGAGGAGAGGGGAGGGGAGGATATGAGGAGTGGAGAGGAGAGACTTGGCTGGAGAGGGAATCCACAGAGGCCTCTTCAGGTCCTGAAGGGTGTGTGGGACTGCCCTGCCCCTGGCCTCTCAAGCCTTGTGTCTCACCGCTTGTACTTTTGAGGAATGTGTCTTGGTCACACACTCCTTTTCCCTTCATTATCAGAGAAATAAAGGTCAAATAAACTGGGCTATGAAAGATGAAAATCAAAACCTACACAAACAAAACCTTTGTTTCAGGGGCTGGGATCCAAATGGCACAAACATAAACACCAGCTCTTGAAAGGAAGGGAGAGGACTCTCCTCACCCCACCCCATCCCAAGTTGCCTATTAACTTATTACTTTTTGTCTTTGGTATTATTTCCACTGATTAGCTAGTAGTGAGTTGTGATTAATTATATTTTTCTTCTAATTTTGCAGATTTGGGAGCTACTGCTCCCTGGCTCCTGTCCTACAAGAACTTTGTTTACATTTGGCAGTGTTCTTACAAGTCAAGGAAATCAGCACTGAATTTGGCTAAAAGTACTTGATAAACTATTTTGTTCCTTTTGGGGATTTAAAGAATAACTTAGATATATACATATTTTTTCTTTGTTGGATGCTGCATAATTATGCCAAAGATGGCATAGCCCCTTTTGTGTGGGTTTGCAGCACAAATCCTGTGTGTGGGTTTGCCTGTAACTAATCTCCAAAGTCCTGGCCTTTCTGATGGGCAGTTCTCAGTGTATCTCCTGTAGCACTTGCATAGTAGAGAACCTGTGCCTTTCCTGTCATTGGGGCAGCTGCTTTCTTGGGGCCCTCAGAATGCACTGTTAAATGACCCAGCCAATTGCTCAGGTTGAGGTACAATTTACTGGAAACGTACTAAAAGTGTCTTGGGAAATCATTCTTACAAATGTTCCCACTGATGGTGTGATGTAGATTAGAAGCCCACTGTGCAACTGAGAAAAATTAAACTGTAACAAGAAACCCCTGAACGCACTATGATGGCCTGTGGGAAAAGAGGTCAAATTCAGAAAAGTGAAGGGAAAATATTCCATGTCCAGCAACTTTCTGCCCAGGCCCACACTAGGTCCGCACAGTGCAGGGGACTAGGCAGATTAAGACACCTCCCTCTGACTGCTGAGATCTATGTGCATTTCCCAGGTAGCAAAATAGCAAGCTCTGCATTCTCTCTCTTCACTCTGCCCCTTAGTGACATCCCATGGGAACCAGGGCTAGCAGCATTTATGTAGTCTGAGACACAGACACATTTGGCAGTCACTTGTGTGATGTGATTTGTGCAGAGGAAAAATTTTCTGGCTGGCACGGTCAGTGTCTCTGGTGGGCATGGCCACCATAAAACTTGTTCCCCTCAAAGCAGGGACTCTCCAGGAATCCCTATTTGAAATGCAAATGGTCCACAGAAAGGGAATGTACATTTATTAGTCATTAATACCATGGTGAGAATTAGTGTCATCGGAATTTAACAGTTAAATAATCAGGATCCTTAGAGAAACACACACATACACACACATAATAGAGGAATCTTGATGAGTAGGAAGAAAGTCTTTAGGTTTATTTAAGGGAGGTGGGCACTATAAAAGGAGCTTGGGGTTATTTTGAAGGCTCACAAAGACTAGGGTTGGAGGAAGCATACAGAATATAGAAAGATACTACAAAATTACATACGCAAGGACATGCTAGTGAATTTGATCAGTATCTGGCTGCCTTAGAATTATCTTTCAAGAGACACAAGCTATTAAAAAAATTTTGTCCCTAGGGGTTTGTCTCAGAAATCTCTCATAGTATCTCTGAAATTTTCCTGGCCCACTGATAGTTGACTTTGAGTACAATAAGCTAAAAGATTTGACAAGTTTATTAAATACATATGATGAATATAAAAATAGAAAAAAGATTTTCATACATTTCTCTTGGATCATTTCATGATTGACCTGGTATCTAGTAGATAGTCGGTGAACATTTTGTTAGATAATTTGAATATGTGGTACATGTACTACTGTTGTTCCCATTTTGTGGGTAAGAAAATTGAGCCTCAGAAATGTTATGAGAGGGGGCTGAGGATGTAGCTCAGTGGTACAGTGACTGCCTGGCAAGCATGAAGCCTTGAGTTTGATTCTGGTTTAAAAAAAAAAAAAAAAAAAAAAAGAGAGTTGCTGAAAAATCACATAAATAATCTGTCCTCCTTTTAATTAACCCACTTTAGTCTGATATCCTTTAGTAGCCCCCAAAAAGTTCTTTCTGCTTTTTACTTCTAATTCCCATATAAGCTCTCTTATGTTTCTCTTTCTCTCCTCTCTCCTTCCCTCTCTCTCTCTGAAAATAGTATTGGGCAAGGCTTATTATACTCCATTCTATTGGACCAAGTACATGTAAAAAAATTTAATCTGATCTATAGGACAGTCCTTGACGTTTTAAAACCTACCCGAGAGTCTGCTGCACTTCTAAGTCCCCATTGGCCAAGCTAGATACACTTTTCAGATAATTTAAGATTTTGAACAATTCTATCCTAGAATCTTATTTTAATAGAATAGTTGGGCATAAAGGCAAAGATGAATTTATAAATAGGTTTATCCAAATACTGTATTGTTTTTAATTGGGAGTGACTCTTATGTGACTAGGATCAGTGACTCATTTTCTTCCACCATGAATGATACAGAAAGTTTATTGACTACCACTTGAGTCATGTGTTGGGTCTTCAAAGATGCAAGGCCAGACACTTGTGAAAAAGTGGTCAGTGCATTCCAAGAAGGAAGAGCAGATGGAGAAAATCCCCTCCGTGCTCTGCAGTGGCAGCTCAAAGCCAGCCGCCAGAGTGCTGGAGGGTAAGACAAGTCCTTAATGGATCGGGGGGAACTGCAGATTCTGGTGAACACTTGTGTTACAGGGTGACTGTGTTTCGGGCATCAGGTTGGCTTAAAGGTAGAGACTGGAGATATTTAAGCTATATGCAATCTGCCAAATCATGACCGCAAAACTATTTTCCTGTCATTTCATTTCACTCCACTCCCATCCCTTCTATTTCCTGTCCCCAACACCATTTAGTCTGGTCACCTTTGTTTTCTTTTGACAGAGGTGTTACTCTTTCCAAAGCTCACAGTAACCCAGGAATGATTTGAAGGAGATCTGCTGTATCATCCTGTTTCTGTCCTTTTTTATTATAGACTCAGGTTGATCTCAAAACATTTGTAGAAAATTTTTAAACACTACAAGGAGGATGACATTTGTTATGGCTACTCTTTTTGAATGCTCTGGGCTTAATTATTTGATGCTATTCTTCTTATCATATTACAAGTCATGTGCTTTTCTTCTATTTGCCTTTTTCTTTTACTCCTTTGTTTATGCATGGAGTACGGTAATGTGTACTTCTGTAATGCGTCACGGCAGAATGTATGTAGAGGAAGGTGTGTGACCCTCTAGGCCTGCACCATCCCCCAGTTGGAGCTATTAGCCACTTACATGCACAATTAACCAGCTGATTCTTAGATTGAAGGCTGAGGGACTAATTGCAGGTACAAAAATTGCACCCAGATAAAAGGAGGTTGGTCTGGACATTTAATCTTTAAACCTTCTCCTTCAGGGTGAGTAGGTATGTATTTATTTTTTTAATTTAGCTATTGTTGACCCAGGTCCCTGGTTTGCTTTCTTCATGATTACTAATGACATCAGTGGAATCCCCTATTTATGCCATAAATAGCTACTACCAAATAACATTCCATTCAAGTTCTGACACAAGGGTCTGTGCATGCTCTTTCTGCATAGTTAATTTTCTTTTAAATCTAGAAACAAGTCTGTTGGAAAATATAAATGGTGTGTGTGTGTGCGTGTGTGTGTGTGTGTGTGCAGAATATCTTATTAAGAAGTCTTCCTGGAAAAGGAGTTAATATATATTGATAGTCTACATTGTGCCTAGCACCTCATTGTTTTACTTTTATTTTCAGTAACCTAGTGATGTTAGTAGATTATTTTCACTTCACACATGAGATTATCAAGGTTATTCACACTGGTCTAGGTTCACACAAGATGCCCAGGGCCATGTTACTCATTTTAGAGGTATTTGATGTGAATCCTAGCTCTTGGCAATACTCAACATCATCTTTTAGCTAGTAGGATTCCATACATTGGATGAACTTCATTCTTCCATTCCTGAGTAGTTAGGAAATGTTGCAGCTCAAATCTCTGGAAGTTAGAGTTAGTGGTGGCAAGAGTAGATAGAATACCTCAGATTAAAAGTGTTACACAGAACATTGAGACTCTGCCTTTAGGCTTTTCATTATGGCACAACAAGGATGTCGAGGAAGTATCTTTGAAATGTTCACCTTTATGCTTCTCTCTTCCATTTTTCATATCATTTTTTGGGTCCCTTTCCTATTCTGCCTTCTGGATACCCTGGGATTCATCTCATTTCAAGGATATCACCATCCATCTCTGCCCTCCTAGAGAGTATTTCGTGATCTGTATATTCTTTGGGCTTCTCTTTCTATTCCCACCTAATCATTTCTTTAATGAATGTGTAACTGCAGTAATGCCAAGTAAGTATAACTTCTGTATTTCTGTCTCTCCGGCTTTGCTCTGCATTTTCTAGGTAGTTAATAAAATCATTCCCCATGATCATGGAGGATTGTTAGATGCTAATTGATTAATAAATTATGGTGTAACCACTGTCTCTCACTATTAGTTTTCTCTTTGGCAAAATGAAAATGGGGTCTGAAGAAACTCTAAGGTTCCATCTTTTCCATTTCATTTTTGATCCATGATCCATAAACCTGCACATGCTTTTGTTACATTTTGACAAGGGCCTTCTACATATAATGGGTCTTAATAAATGAGTGCTCTTCTCTTTTCTGCTCTTTAAATGGATGCCTCAGGTTTATTGCTTGACTGTATCCCCTTTTGTGGGAGATCGTGTGACCCCACATTTATACTGATGACTCCTAAATCTATGTTTCCAGTCTGCCTCTGACCTTGAGCACCAAATGTCTACATGTAACTGTTTCCTGACCATTTTCATTTGAGACTTTCAAAGTCTCATGAAATGTATTAAACATGGACGGAATCATTTCCACATTCTTCCATTATGTTCTTTCTCTCTCATTCATTATTTCCATGACTAATGCCCATTTCCTCATCACCTATTGTAGAAATTTGCCAAGTCTTGTATTTCCCTCCTTCCTCACCCCCACACCCATTCTAGTCAGCATAACATGTTAATTCTTCATATTAAACCTCACAATCATCCATTGTCTCTTCTAATGCCCCAGAATAAGTCCCATCACCTTTCTTACAAATTATTAAAAAGGACCTTATGCAAGTTTTTCATCATCTAGAACTGTTTTCTGTCAATTCTTCTTGTAATCTAGATCCCACAGATTTGGTGGGAGAAGCAAATAAAAGAGAGAACATGGACACTCCTTGCAAAATTTGAAGTGTTCTACTAACACGCTTTATCATTTGCTGTGTCTTGGAAAGATGGAGAGGTTGTTCTTACTTCTGAGTCTCTGGGCTGCTTCCCAGGTCAATAGTGGTCCTTTTCCTTTCCTTTTTTTTTTTTTTTTTTTTTTTTTTTTTTTTTTTTTTTTTTTTTTTTTTTTTTTTTTACTGGATCTTTCTGTGTTACCCATTCTTGTTGGCTGGTCTCAAACTCCTGAGTTCAATTGATCCTTCTGTTTCCCAAATTCTCCTTTTAAAATAATGCCATTTCTTCAAGTCCTAGCATATGCACTCATCTTTCACAATCGTGATCCGGATATCTCTACCCTTTTTAAAACATCTTCTCTAATGTCACCATCTTCAAATACCCATGCTTCCACTGTTTTTACTTTATTTATCATCTTCAGGAACTGCCCTCTGGTTTCTGAGTTCATGGTGTGTTCTCCATAATCAGGTTGCAAGGCTGTTTAAAGGTAGGGATTACATCTTATTATGCTCTAACACAGTTGAAGGTGTGCAAAAACACATGGAGGTATATAACTGTAACCCCACATATTATAGGCTGAGGCAGGAGGATCATAAGTTCAAGATGAGTCTGAGCAACTTAGCCTATTAATCTCAAAATAAAATTAAAAATAGAAATAAAAATGTCTGGGCATGTAGCTCAGTGGTAGAGTCCAAGGCTAGCATATGCGAGGCCCTGGATTTGATCCCCAGCACTGCAATAAACAAAAACAAAAACAAAAAACACATAAATAAACCACCTGATTGATTTGATTGATGGATGGATGAATAAAGGAATGACACTTTAGAAAATGTCTGCTTAATTGACTTGAGATTACCAACCTGGCACACTGCAATCTGCATGAGAAAGAGGATTCCCGTTCCTAGGGTCCTTTGTTACAGAGGCCCATGCATCCAAGCAGAGGGAAAGCATCTGGATCCTGAACCTCTGACTCCACTCAAGGGTAAAAAGAATGAAGCCAGTGGCTAGACCATGAGCCCATAGATATCTGACACTCTTTTCAGCTAGTGTTTTTTCTTTTCCCTATGTTGATATACTAGGCAGAGACTGCACAGGCAGGTGCCCAAGGAGGGAGCAGTATGCTGGGTCAGTCAGAGACCCTGCATTGCCTCTTTCTCTTCAGAAAACACATTTATGAGTGGTCACAGCCCAGGATTGCTTCTGCCCAAATAAGTATATTCAGCACTTCTCCAGCAAATGTGGTCAGTGTCCCCTCTTGTTTATCCAAATACGTAATTAAATGATAAATAATACTGTGGAAAATCCACAGTGTCAAAGGTCTTTATTCATTGCTGATTTTAAATGAAACTTGATGTGTAGCATGAAAGGAGCCATTAGCAGGAAATAATTGAAACTACATTAGAAGGAGGAGAAAATTGTGTAACATTTGGTCAGTCTGAGAAGGTAAAAGGGATTTAGGGTGGGGGCAAGCTATTAGGGAAGGAAAGACTTCCTCACATGATGAACAGGCATGGGGTGGAATAAAGTGCCAGTGTGGGTCCAGGGAACAATGCAAAAATGCATGCAAAGTTACTAGGCAGGAGAACAATTTTTTCTTACAGTTGAAGAACACTTCAAATACCTTCATGCTTTTTCCTTCTGTTCCCAATAATGCCTCCCCCTTTGTTTGATTCTCTGTCTATGGAACTTAAAGCATATTTGAGGTGCTTAAAGGAAGCCTTCAACTACTGTTTAACAAGTCAATACTAATTATTGTTTAGCACTGGATTATGGGCTGGATCATGGAATTAAAACAGAGCTGTTAGGACACCTTTGTACCTGGCAAAGAGTTAATGAGCACATGCTGAGTCCCTGTAGTAACTGCCAAGCTGGTTTACTATTTTATTTCAGTGGCACAGGAACAAAATCTAATAAACTGCTTTACTTTTATCTTGATGCTTCCTTCCTTCATTAGGAAAATGAGGAAGCTTCATTGTAATGTTTATCATAAATTGGGAAAGTATTTTTTATATTGTACTATCAGTTGGTTATCTACGAAGTAGTAAGATGCATATATTGGAGAAAAGAAAAAACTGTAGAAGCAAATCTGGTGTCAGCAAAAGGTACTCAGTTAGTAGCATAAGTTGATTTACCTCTTGAGATTAGGAGTAGTTACTGGACTCTCATGACTCTGTGTGTGTGTGTGTGTGTGTGTGTGTGTGTATGTTTATGGATATGCAGTACTGAGAATGGAAGTGTGTGTGTGTGTGTGTGTGTGTGTGTGTGTATGTGTGGTTTGAAAGCCCATATTTCTGAAAATGGGAGGGCAGGGCTTTCTGCCTGTAGACCCAGACTCTGGAGGTTTTTTGATACAGGCTGCACTACTAAGGCAAGATGGGGGAGGGGAAAGAAGTGTGAGGAAAGGGGCGAGTTATGAACAATCTGTTTGTTCTGATTAGATGTCCAGCTGGGATGGTGACCAGACTTCCCACAGCAACTCAATTCACCAGATCCCTGAGCAACTAAACGGTCATGGTCTTGGGGTCCCGCTGACTGGAGTGGGATTTGAACCGGTGACCTGTAAGCGAGAAATGCTATTTGCTATTGCTGGGTGCATGTGCTGTTTAGCTTGACCTTCTCACTGCTCCCCACTGGGTCCTCAAAATTAACATTTAGACACACTCAGTACTGAAATATGGGGTGTAGATGACTGTCCTGCTAAATCTGGTGGTCAGATCCAAGGCTGATTTTAAAAGCTCTGGAAATGATTGGTGAAATGTAGTATTTGTATAAATTCCTCAAATGTTTATTTTTCTTATGTGAAAACAAAACAGGGAAAATAGTCTACACATATGTAAAGGTATGTAAAATATAACTTACAATTTAAAAACAAACTTTCCATTTCTATTTACCTTAAGTTTCAGTACTTACTTCAGTGATGTGCATACTTCACTGGAGTTGTTTTGCAGGAACTAAGAGTCCATTAAGATGTGTATTTTATGCAGCGGGTTGTATATGTGTATATATATATATATATATATATATATATATATATACACTCTTAATCTTTAGCCTCAGTATTCCATAAAGGTGTAAGGGATCAATTATAGATAAAAAGAGGGGAGATCTCAGAGGACTTGTAAACCGATTGGCAGTTTCTCAGACACAGCGCTGGGCCTGTACTTATTGGTATTTAGCTTTCCATGGCTCAGACAAGGAGAAATGTTGTAATTGATTTTATTTGAAAGCAAGAGATGGGGCCAAAGGGAAACTTTCAGTTTCCAGTTTTTGCTTTTAGCCCATATTTATAGCATTCCTATCAGAGATGTTTAATGGTACACTCAATCTTTTTTGTTTTAATATGAGTGTGAATAGAGCCTCAGGCTAAGCATGTCCCACCTCTGAAAGACTCAGAGGCTATAGGAATGATCCCTGCCCTCCAGATCCATCCTTAATTGATCTATATCACATGAAGCAATTAAAACTAAGAATCTGATTCATAAAATGTGGACATGTCATTTAAATGTATGTAGGGTGATTCCTGTTTATAACACTGAGGTAGGAGCAGCAAAGGCTTTGTTATCTTTTCATCCCACTTTTCCTAAATTTACTTTTCACCTCTCCTCTGGGCCCTAAATGCCTTTCTCTTTTCAGGTAGACCCAAAGTTAGTCAAGGTTAGTCTCAAGTCCTTGGCTGTCAAATGGTAATAACTTGTTGATCTACTCTATCCTGTAGTTCCTTCCCATTGCCAAATGCTTGAATCATGACTTTTACATATATATCCTTACAATTTAAGTATTTTTGTATTTTCCCCAACAGTATATGGAATGAAAATTCCAGAAATTAAGTTGAACATTGCTGTCTGTAGATACTGAAGTTAAGGGAAAACTGCCAGACCCTGCCAGAGTAAACTTGAGAAATGAGCTAAGAGAAGAGAGAGTACCCCAGAATTCTAAGACATTTAATTAGAATATCAGGGAAATCCTCATTTGTACAATTACTATTTATATTTTCCCATAATTCACATGTCCTCTATACTCACCCCTCCAAACCATTCTATTAAGCTTATTTATTTATTTATTTATTTTTTGAGACAGAGTCTTGCTATATAGTTCAGCCTGAACTTGAACTCACTATGTAGCCCAGGCTGGCCTTGAATTCACAGTGATGCTCCTGCCTCTGCCTCCCAACTTCCAAGGTTACAAGTATGTGCCATCATACCCAGCTATTAAGCTCTCAATGTTGTTGATATCCTGAATTTATGAAACATATATAGAAATATTGTTAAGTTGAATATGATTCTTGGCAAATGTTCCATAAATTTCTTTATTATTTGTTTTAGGACAACTCTAAGAAACAGAGATTGTCTCTTTATGAGATAATAGTTAGGGCTTAGAAGTCATGCACTTTTAGCTCAAACATAATTTCAAGCACAGAAGTCCATTTGAGACATTGTTAATGGTTTATGTTCCTCATGTAGTCATGGCATGAATGCTGCTGAGTCTAGCATTTGTGATTGGTTTGTTGTCTGGCACCGGGATTGGTGGTATGAATGCAGCACCCACCCAGGGGTGGAGTTGACGTACAGTGCAAGGGCATGAAGAAGGTGTGTCTTCTCTCTCTCTCTTGCCAGTTCATACCTTGCTATTTGTGGTGGCCATGAATAGCTGTCCTGCCATGCCACTCTGCCTTGGAGCCAACTGAGTATGGATGGAAACCTCCAAGAACTGTAAGAAATAAACTTTTCCTTCCCTAATTTTGGGCTTCAGATGTTTTGTCTCATCAATGAGAAAAAAGTAACCAAGACAGAATTTGGTATCAGGAGTGGGGTCATTACTATGACTATTCCTGACCATGTGGTTCAAGAGCCTTTGGAAATGACTTGTGGGAAGAGTTTGGAAAGGTTCAGAGATGTTGCCTGAAAGAGTGGTGCTGCAACAGCTTGGGCTATTCCATATGCGAGATTCTGGTCAGAGCTCAGAAGACCAGAAGGCTGATAAAATTCCTGCCAATAAAGACCAGGCCTGGGAGGTTTCTGCTGGGAAAAAGGACTGCATTGGTTGTTGGATTCCACATGATGTGTGTTACAGCTTGGCAGAAAGTTTGTCTGCATTTTGTTCATGCCCAGATACTTTGCCTAAGACTGAGATTAAAGACAATGGACTGATTAATCTGGCAAATGAAATTTCAAGGCAGTCAAATGTTGAGGCAGTGGCATGGCTATCATTGTGAGTTTTTAGCCAGACTGATGTTGTGAATCAAGAGCAGAGAGCCCAACAGGATGATTTAAAATGTTGTGAATTTGACCACGAAGTTGTGGACTGTAAAGATAGAGCTGAGGTCTTGATTGCTGGGAAGGATCAAAGAAATAAAAAAAGATGGCCTGGGGCCATCCCAGGAAACAGCAGGCCACAACCTTTTGCAGCCTTGAGTTGGCAAAAGTGAAAGAATTTGCCATGTTCCAAAGTGCCATGTTCCAAAGTGGCAAGAGAGGCCATAGGAAGGTCCAAAATGGCAGCAACTGCACCAGATTTGAGAATGGTGGTGGTATAGAGAAGCTTTCCCTCACAATTAGGTTCAGAGAGCCCAGGGATCCAGGCATTTGACCCCTACAGCCAAGAGAGAGGAAAGCCTGGCTACTGCTCCAGCTGGCAGTAGACTTGGGCAGCACCCACATTGTGCTGGTTTTAAGTGCAAGAAAAATGCACAAATTCTGAGGTTAAGACAGCTTCTACCTCAACTTCAGATGGCCTGGGAGGCCAGAAAGTGTGTCCCTGAGAGGGCAATATGTAAAGATGTAAGGGTGACGCCAAGGGTGCAATGGAAAACCCAGACGTTTGGAAAAGTCAGGAACATGGATCACCCAATGAAAGTTGCAAGAATTGAGCAGAATGGGCCTAAGAGAGAAGCTATAGGAATTAAAACCCCTGAAAGTGCCATGGGGTAGAGTCACTCAAGCCTTTTGGAGCTCACAACTAGATTGCTTCAGATGCTGAGTGTGAAACTTTAGAACTTAATGTTTGCCTTGCTGGATTTTGGACTTGCTTGGGTTCCAATGCTTTGTATTCCCCTGTGTGTAACTTTTAGAATGGTAACATTTATCTTGTGCCTTTACATTTTGGAAGAGTTTAACTTGTTTTCATTGGTACAGAGGGTTACAGTTAAGAGTTTGCCATAGATCTTGGAGGAGACTTGGGACTTGGAGTTTTCAGCAATGCTAAAACTGTTAGGACTGTAGAAACTCTTGGAAATGGACTAAATGTCTTTTGTATAAAGGATCTACATAAGTCCTTGGGGGGCCAGGGGTGGAATGTTATGGTTTATGTTCCTGTGGCCCTGCCAAGTCTCATGTAATCCTGGCATGGATGCAGCTGAGTCTAACATTCATGATTGGTTTGTTGCATGGTGCTGGGATTGATGGTGTGAATGGGGCACCTGCCCAGGGGTGGGGCCGACATACAGTGCAAGGGTGGAAAGAAGGCATGTCTTCTCTCTCTCTCTTGCCAGTTCACACCTTGCTGTTTGTGGTGGCCATGAATGGCTGCCCTGCCAAGCCACCCTGCCTTGGAGCCAACAGAGTATGGACTGAAACCTCCAAGAACTGCAAGAAATAAACCTTTCCTTCCCTAATTTTGGGCATCAGGTGTTTTGTCTCAGCAACGAGAAAAAAGTAACCAAAACAGATTTGTTTTAGACTAATGCTCAAACTAGGAAAGAACTATAATGATATGCCCTGGAGAATATTGTGTTAACTCTCTGGGACAAATTAAGTTGACAAATAATCACTTGATTCACTTCTTGTGATTGGTTTGTTTAATAAACAACAGTCTATTCTTTATTATTTCTTGCAGTTTGTACTATCCTGCAATTCATAAAGTTTTCCATTTATTTTATAGAACATCACAGTAGGCCTTGTTAACTTTGGAGTTGCCTTTTCAATTTTTCAAATGAAGAAGGTACTGTTGTACATTTCAGCTTACTACAGGGCTACATCTACACCACACTGAACAACCAGGCAGAAAGTGGAAAAATTCAGTCCATCTCCCAGATGGCTCCAGATGCATGGCATTGTGTAGACAGAAACAGCCAGATGGCTGAATGGATTTTTCACTTTCCATCTGGGTGCGTGACATGGTGGAGATGCAGCCAAAGCCTTGAGCCAAAAGAAAATGCCAGCCAAGGAGATGAGGTATTGCTACTTTCCAGGCACCTAATTCCTGCTGGGTGGTATGTGTGACCTTGATTTAATTTATTCTTTTAGAAACAGGTCAGTCTTATGGGAACAAGGTTTGCCAACCTCTAGGAATAAAGAGGGAGGCAGACAGACCCAAAGAGAATGGAGAGATTGTCTCATTTGCTTTCTTACAAGGACAGATCTTTTGCTTATTTGGTGGGAACAGTGGCACCTTGGGAAAGTCTTCTTCTTCTGGGTCCCTAAGGTTAGAAAACTGGAGGCATGACAAAAACATTAAGTGAAAATGAAAACATCAAGGAGCTTGCTGTCCATCACGGGCATCACTAAATCTTTTTGAACAACCCTGGCCAGTGAATTATGGCAGCATGGAATTGACTTACAGTTTATTTCTAGTAACAGGCAGTTACTATGTCAAAGCTGAAACCATTCAGAAAGGCCTATAAAAATATATGACAAAGTAACAGGCTACCTCTAGCTCTTTTTAGTATGTTTATGAGTTTAAACTGTATTGAGCTTGTGTTTATAGAAATGAATACAGGGATTTCTTATGTTCAATTCCTTCTCTCTCCTTGCATTGCAACCTGCTCTGTTGTGACCGTGGGGTGGTATCCAAGACCTTTGGAATGTTTAAATTCACAACTGGAGTTGTCATTTTGTTAAGAGGCAATTTTATTGATGAGCATACCTCTTGTATTTTTCCGGGCTAGCTGAAGTTCCTTTTTGAAGGAACAGGATAGATAAATGACAGTTGCAAAAGAAAATCATTTCCAAGTTACCTTTCACCCAGTCTTTTCCCCTAGTGCCGTTTGATGCTTTCTGAGAAACTAATTGCAGTGTGAGTGGGGCCATGGGACAAATGCTGCAATCCAGGCATAATGTGACACCAAATATAATAAGGTAACATATTGTTAAAAGTCAATACCCCAAGTCTAACAATACGGTGTTACAGACTCATAAGCGTGTAACCATATAATACATAATTGTCATCTGCAGAGAAAAGATCTAATTTTGATAATGCATATTGAGATTGGTTGTCTGAAAAATGCTTATGGCTCCAGAAGGTTTGACAGTCCTGAATATCACATAATAGCGTGTAGCCAAGGAACATGGGATGAAGGGAAGAAAAAAAAGACTCTATTCCAGAACGCAAACACTCCCACTCACAGTTTTATTTTTAAAAGAACACGATTCTGCTCAGACAATGAGCAAGTTTACTGAGCAGGGTGATTTGTTCCTGAGTTTCCATTTCTGGAATCTATGTGTTGTGTACTCAGGGACACTTTCCAATCTTTAGGGTATAGGCCCTTTCTTTGGCAGATAGAAATATTCTGAATATTGACTTAGAAGGACTTGGTTTGGGTTTAAATTTCAAAGAAATTAAATAGAATCAACTGATTTTTGAGGCAACTTATTTACTAGGTACCTTATTTCCTCAATTCTAGGAAATATTTTAAGCAATTCAACATACCTGTGGTTAGCATCCTTTTTACTGTCTATATGTAGATTTAATGTATTTTCCTTTTTAAAAAAGGTCTCCTATAAAAGCTGTTTTTGAAAGAAATATGTACCTCCTTAGTCATGGTACTTATAGTTAAGGAAATATAGGAATAACTATGCCAGCCATCATTTGGAGGCATACGTAGTATCCCTAAGCAAAAAAGACCTTTGACAATATTTCATTTTAATCTCATATAAACATTATAGAGGGGCTAATTTATTTCCATTTTACAAATGAAGAAACACAGGCTCATAGCTAGGGAGTTCTATTAAAAGCCCTTCTCCCTTGCAGTTCAGGATATAGTCATCTCTAAGTGTATCACCTCATGGTGAGGTCTAGGGCCGAGGGAGCTTTGTTCCCTCACTTGTAATGTAGAGTGCACTCATTTGGACTAACTGAGACTTGAAGGCCATTAGCTCCTATAGACTTGAATCTCAACTGGGCCCAATGTAGCTCTTTCACCTCTTATAAAATTCTGAAAGACTTTTACCTCATATAAAAGACTTTCACCTCTTAAAAAGTTCTGAACCAATCGTTTATGTCTTGCCTCAGATCACGCATCTGAAGCTGCTCTTCAGTATGTCTGCCATCATGTCCAGAGTTCCTTTCCTAGCTGATGTCTTTATGAAGGCAGAGGTGTTTCTTTCTTCACTGCCTTCTTTGCACACCTTGTGTGAGCATTAGATATGTATGGAACAAATGCATAGCATTAGACATATTAGACGAGTATCTTTTGAAGAGGGGAAAAGGAAACGAAGTCATCAACCTGCTTTTTGACTGCATATGACCCAGTCTGGCAGCTTCCCTTTTGTGATTCATTTATTCATTCATTCATTTCTTCATCAAATTTTTATCACACATGGTTCTATATGCCAAGTATTGGGTCAGATGCTCTGAAGGATTCAGAGAGAAGGAAGAAATAAAACTTCTCTCTTTGAAGAGATCCTAGTCTAGTTAGCACAGTCACAGGAGTAGAAGAGACAGTGGATGTGTGAGGGATACATAAGAGGTAGAAGTGGTTATTATTATTTGCATAGCCATCACTCAAGTCAGAGAATGCTCATTGCTCTGGAAGTTTGGCACCGCTGTTTTAAAGCTGGGAAAGGCATTCTTTTTAAGTTGAAAGGGTTGTCATATTGAAGGGTACTGAAAGCAAAGGAACTGAAGAAGAAAGTGAGGTAATGTGTGGTAACCATCCCCTTTCAACTGGAGTTGGAATGCAGTGCAAGAGTTACCATGGCTTTTCAGGTGCCATCCTATTGAGATGAATTGAGGAGGTCACTGACTGGAAAGTCAGGTCTCAGGGGCCACAGAGAGTATTAGAAGAGTTAGGGATAGGGAGACCTGACCATCTTAGATGAGCTTGGCTTGAAGTGCAGATCATGTGATTACAGGATTACTCAAACCCAAAGACAGGAAATATTATGAGAGAAAGCAGAAACATTTAGAAGGATCCTATTTTGTTCAATATCATCACAATATTTTTTTTAAATGAGAAAGCTTTTTCTTTAAAAACTGAAATTGTTGAAAGCAACTTTTAAGTGCTAATATTTAAGTGGCTGCTGGGGCTGGGAGTCATCATAAGGCTGTGGAATGTATCTGCCATTAGAAATGCAGGAGAGGCAGATTCGGGCTCTGGGGGTAGAGCCAAGTGGCAAGGGGCCTTCTTAGACAGCAGGCCTATAGAAATACCTTGGCTTGGGATTCTCTGAGAAAAATGGGGTTTAGAGAGGAGCCGAGCAGCAAGCCATATTCTACTCCTTTACTCTCTGTGTTGGGCAGGGGGATGCTAGCTTTTCCTTTTTTATGTAGACTCCTTAAGTCCCTGAGATATCCCAAAAAGAAAGGTTATTCTTTCCTTCATATGCATGAGAAAAATGAGACTCAAAGGATTTGAATGACTTGCTCAAGTTACAAAAACAGATTTGGTGTTAGGTTTTGTCCCAAGAATCATTCACATCTTAAACCCAAACTTCCCTTCTTTACCAACAGCAATGTATTGGCAACCCTGATCGCTGCCTGTTGCTTAGGAGATTAGAGCCTCAGAGGCAGTAAACACCCATTACCCACTCTGCCCTTGCACTTTGTGGCCTGGGCAATGTGAATCTTACCTCTCTCACTATAATGGGAATAAACATATATGTTAAAGAATCAAGCTTCCTGTCCCAAAGTCAGCGCACCAATGAACCCAGCCCTTGTTCTGTGACTCTTTCCCTTGACTTTTAATCTGAGATCAGGAAGAGTGAGACATTGTAGTTAGACACACAGTGAGTTGGAACCTTAAATAGGAAATACAGTGAAGAAGGCAATGGAAAAACACTGTGTGAAGGCTTTGCTTCAGTTTAATTTTACTGACTTTCCCTTGACTCCTCTCATTCATTAAAGACTCTACCTACAATAGGAGGCCACAGCTAAGTGTTTCTAAAGATTCCATTTGTCATTGATCCATTTCAGAGTTCCTCTTTTTTTCTCAAGGGTGGATTTTAGGGGCCAAAGTAGTAAAACTATGAGGTTTCCCTAGAGACTGGAACAATGCTTTAAACATTTCTCACATCATGGTGCAAATGTAGAATGATAATATTTGTAGGAGTCTCTGGAGAGGATGAATTAGTTGTATATGGCTGAGGTTCGGCCCCTACCCCTTCTTTCTGAGGCCTTATTCATGACCTATATAAAGAAGCATCTTTGTATGCTCATTCCTGGAAGCTCTGACTTGGGGAGGGCCACATCGCTGAGTATCTCCCTTAGCAATGAATTCATAAATTTATCATCAGAGGTCACTATAGGCCCTAACTTGGCTATAGATTTTTAGGTTCTAGGTATTTTAAGAAAACAACAAAGGCCCAAACTAGGGACATGAAACTGATACAATGGAAATGTGCTATTCACGTGACGATCATTGATTTACATAATATCATGTATAAATGTATGATGGGACACAAGTTTAAAATTATATAATGAACATCTTTTTTCAGTCCCATCTTGGTAAGGCCAGGTATAATGGTACAGTTTCATCTGGAGAGCATAATAAAAGTTTACATTCAATGTCCTTGACAATCTGTGTTCCTGGCCAAATTCATTCCCCCTCACCCACACAATAAATCCCAATGGGTGATGGTAATTGTGAATGTGATGTGAATGACTGATATATACAAAGTGATGTGCTTTCATGTGGTCTATATATTCCTCAAACAATCCTAATTATCACTGTTTTACAGATGAGTATACTGAGGATTGTATGGGCAGATTAAAATAACTTGCTCAAAGATATGGGCTACTGAGTGTTGGGAATATGATGCTAGCATCATCAATACCTTGAAATTGCCAGAATTCCTAGAAACTTCTCTTGGAACACAGAAAAGAAAAGAGAAACAAATCACAAAGTGTTATTTGCTAGCATCTGGCCTCAAAACTGACCCCCAGAGGTATTAACAGTGGGAGAAAGGAGGTGAATGCTATGTAGTAGAGTAACTGAAGTACTTAGTACTCCTAAGTAGCTGATGGACCATCGTGCAGGATTGTCAGACATAGTAAATAAAAATATATGATGCCCAAATACCTTTGAATTTTAGATAAGCAATGAACAATTTTTTTGGTATAAATGTGTTCCAAATATTACATGAGACCCACCTATACTACAAAATTACCTATTGTTTATCTGAAATTCAAACTTAACTGAAAGTCATATTTTACCTGACAGCTCTACCATTGTTGATACCATCTGTTGGTAGACAGGGATTTTCTTTAACATCTATGACTCCTTGACAACACTGTACAAAGGGAAGTATTATTAAAATGACAAAATAAATAATTATTACCATAGAGTCACAGGAGGGAGAACAGTGGATAATTGCTGTACCTCTGCTGCTTTTTTGCTTGATAGGATCTGTGTTCATACCAAGAACAGTCTTGGTTTTTATGTCTTGTTGCCCATAAGACAAATTAGGAGCCACTGTGGTTAGAAGCTCAGTTTTGTGAAGATCTTGGAGATAGAAAAGGCATGTCACTGACAGACTTTCCCAGATTTGAATCTTTAGGAGAAATTAAGAAGAGACATTGGATAGCAAGAAGAGAGAGAAAAAGAGACATGAAGGTACAGAAGGATAGAATGACAATTTCCTTAGGACTAGTGTAGAGACAGAGAGGGTTAATTGACTTAGAAATGGGTCAAAATATCTCACAGAGAGTAAATAGATATCTATTTAATACCAAGTACTAAGTTGTTTGCAAATGTCCCTTTCCTTTTGAATATATGGTTATTCACAGCTGGCTACAGTGTTTGAGACTTCTAGGTCTCCTTGTTTCCTCATATGCCTGGTGGCAATGTAGTCATACAACTAAATTTCTGAGGCCAAGTTATATTTTAGTGAACGTGCCTTTCATTCTTGACTCTTACATGCGTATTATCATTGCTCAGGTGTTGGGGAGGACTTGTCCTTTTCCACCATGCTCAAAATCAGGAGCTAAGTGACACGAGGGAAGTAGACTTAGGCTTCCTCATTGCAAATCATTTTGAATCCTACATCATATTCCTTCCCCCAGCTATGCTCACCTTGTTCGCTAGACTTGGTTCTGAGAAACTTTGGGATTCATTCCAAAAGTCAAATCCATTCTCCAAAGATAAAAATTTCTATTTCGAGAGGCTTTTGAAAGAATTGCTAAAGGATCTGGCAACCAGTCGTAATGAAGAGTCCCAAGCTTTTCTTGTTCTGGCAACATCCACCGAATAAGTGCTCAGTTTCTCAGGTAGCTCTCGGGAAAGATCGCAGCCTCTGCTGCATATGTAAGTGGTGCAAACTTATTAAAAGGTCATTTCCATCATCTTTAAGGCCTGTTTTATTTAACTGCCTAAATATGGTGTGTAGATATGTGCCCACTTGAGCTATTCAGGCATTTAGACATTCCAGAGTTTTGGTGATTTTGGCTAAATTTACCCAAGCAACCACTTTCACTTTTCACCTGGGTGACCAACACCTCTGAGAAGTGCTGTCTCATGGGGGAACTTCTCTGAAAGCATCAACGAATTCCAGGCCTCAATCCTGTCTCAGCAGAGGAGCAACTGTACACATCACAGTTTATCAGTATTTCTGAAGAACTGGCTCCTGTGCTCGCTGCTGTAGGCACAGGTCTCAGAGGAGCCCTTCCGGTTGATACTGCAGGACATTTTCTTACCCTCTCCACTTTAGAGTGTTAGTTTCCTACTCACCATAGTGTTCTTTCTTGTTAGAGGGATGCTGGGTGTGTGAGAGCAGGTGGCACCTGAGACTCAAGCTGTCAGATGTGATTTCACCACATCTTTGGAGGTGCTGGAGGGAGAAATGCTAGGTTTTCTTTGAAATTTGGTCCTTGGTAAGGCACAGGCAGTGATTCTCAGACCAGTTATTTGCTGCTTCTAATTTAAAAATAATATAATGAACCACTGCTTATATTTTATATGTTAATTATATTGTATAAGTAATTACTAATTAGGATAAAAATATAACTCAAAACACCCAAGAAATAATCTTAAGATGTGGAGAAACAAGGCATCTCAAATTTGCCCAAATAAAATATTCCCCAGTTGCAATACAACCAGAATGATGCCTATAAATAGCTTGGTTTCACTCAGTTTCTAAGCCCACCTATGGGCTAACCAAAAGATACCCCACTAATGAAATCATTTGTCAGTATTTTAGTCACATGTATCTGCTAGAGAAGAAACAGTGTTTCTTCAGCTTCTTCTGTATGTACTATTGAATTATTTCTGTGCAGGTTGCATGTTTAGTTATGTGTACCTTAAACTCTTTGAACTCTTTGAAGTGAATTTCACTCCCCTTTATTTAAAATTCAGCCTGAGCAGATGGAGAATGAATATCAGTAACATTTCTTGTGAGAACAATTGGATTCACATAGTTATTGCTAAACCCACATAATTATTCCATGAGTGAAAAAAGAGGTAACATTGGTAGTGCTGAAGTAGGGCATATGTGCACTTCTTTGTTTATGTGGTTTTATAGAGAACTAGGAGAAAAGCGGTGTGAAGGAGTGTGGTGGAAGGTTTGTTGGAAGGGATTGGAATGAGCGTGAGAAGTTGACTGCTGTGGTTGCAGTGTCCTCCAACGCCTGTATAGTGAAGTTGTGGTCCTCAAAATGGCACTGACAGGAGGAGGTGGAAACTCAGGAGGTTTTCTGGCCATTGGCAGCACATTCTTGTAGGGGTTGCTGGGACTCTGAACCTTCTTCTTCCTCTCTCTTTTGCTTTGCTTTCATGAAGTAAAGGGCTTTGCTCTGCTCTTCACTCCCCACGAGGAAGTGCTGCCTTATTACAGACCAAAAACTGGGTTTGCCTGATCATGGATGGAAACCTCCACAACTGTGAGCCAAAAGAAACCTTTTCCCTGTCCAAATTGATTATTACAGGTATTTGTTCCAGCTGATAGAAATCCAACTAATGCAGTACCTTTGAGGGTGTTGTCATTGCATGGGTTTAAATAAAACACAAAGGTCCTCTAAACTGGCAGCCCAATGGGATGTGTGGCCTCTCTGCTGACTTTTAGAAAGCAGGGAAGACACTTACTTATTCATGATAGGAACATCCAGCCAATTCCACTGCCTTTCATTTCCAGGTTTACACTTTAAGGCATTTAAACAACCTCCTGATTGAATAACAGAGTCCACTCTCTCAGGTAAAACTGTTGCTTTGGTAAGACTGACCTTCTAATAGTTTAGGGCAGGGGTCAGTAGTGGATTTGCTTTTGTTTTTGTTTTTGTTAATGTCCAGATTTAGGCTTTGTTGGTCATGCTGTCTCTGTTGCAACTATTCAGTTCTGCCATTGTGATGTGAACACAGTCAGCATAAATGAAGGCACATGGCTGTGTTTCAGTAAAACTTTACTACCAAAATTGGCAGCAAACAGGATTTGTCAGTAGAACATATTTGCTGAGTTTTGTTTAGAGCAGGGTTGGGGAGAGGGACTAAAAATTTCTGTTCTTAGGCACTTATAAATCTTGCATTTGTCAATTTATGTGGAATGATACAGTGACCATTCAATTAGCAATGAAGCAACATGAGCTGTAACCTTGGCTTTGGCATAGCTTGTGTTTACTTGCTCATACTCTCACACCTTAATTTCCTCATTAGTAAAACAAAGGATTTAGATTGGATGATCTCTGGAGGTCCTAGCTTTAAATGATATTTATATTATTTATGGTTAATTATTTTTCAAGGAATATTCCCTTGTTCAGTATGACTCTTGAAGGAAGAAGTGACATTTTGGAGGGGGCTCTGGGAGAGAGTAATGTTTCACTGGTGCCTGCTTGCTGTTCCAATGTTCTACCTCCTAAATCTACTCATAGATCACTTTGATCCAGAGCCTCTATTTATTCTTTCAGCAAATCCTGCATTCAATACATTTTCTACTGGCACCATTTTTTCTTCACCAATGACAGAAGAATCTGGAATTGCTTTGTTTCCTCCTTTGGCTCTGTGGCCTCCAAAGAATGAGGTTCTGCTTGTGCAGCTGCTTCACATTTCATCTGAAAGACTCCTCTCCCCTGTGGGATGTGATGGAGTCTACATTGTCTTGGTGTGTCTTTTCCACAGGATCTGGTGAAGTGATAAGCACACAAATACTCACTAGGTTATTGTGGTTTGAGTCCAGGAACGAATGTACATCTCTCCTCATTCAGCTGAAAGATTATTGGAGAGAGAAGTTGCAGAATAACTCAAGATAGGCAATACAATCAATGGTAATAGCAACAACAATGATGTGTTGATCATTGTGGTAGATGTTGATACTCTGCTCAAATATCCTTGTATCTTTTGTTAAAATCATTTTTGTGCATCCCAGATGCTTTGCTTCCAGCTTCTAGAAACTTCTACTCTTCTGGAAGACACAGCAGAGTCTGCCTTGCCCATGATTTAGAGAACTGGAAAGTTTCTGGGAACTTGTACTCCATCAAAGAGGCTTTCATTAATGATTAGTATGCCCAGGAATAGACATACACAGTTATTTGCCTTCTGGCCACTCTGGGCATGATTTACACCCTGGTGTTTCCTTGAGGATCAAGTTGAAGTTACCTTGCATAACACTTTCATCATGCTCTTTTCTGACTGCCACCCCTTTCTGGTCCTGCTTCTCTTGTTCCTGTTCACATTTGTTCAGGGAAGATGTTAAGATTTATTATCTAGATGTCCTCCAAGAGTCCCATGTGCTCATCAGCAGGACTTCTGAGGGTGATAGGATTATGGGAGCAATATAGCTGAATTGCTCTTGAGAGTTAGGCTCCGGTTGGAAGAGGTGGGTCACTTGGGGTGTGACCTGGAAGGGCATATCTCCCTTCCTGGCTAGTCCCTTCCCTCTCTGCTCCCTCACTGCCATGATGTAAATGGTTTTTCCTCTGCCATACTGTTTCTTCTTTGGAGCTGGCTTGAAAGGTGAACCAAAATAAACCTCTCCTTTGAGTTGTGGATGTTTGGTATTATATCTTGGCAATAAGAAGGTGACTAAGAAAGAAGACTTTCTCATTAAACCACAAACATAAGCTAATTCTTGTGTTACAGTCTGAGTCTAGGGAGGTCCCTTACGACAAAAACCTAATATGGTAGCCCAATTTAACCTTCATCATTGGCTCAATATGCAAGGTAAGTATTAATATACCCATTTTTCAGGTAAGGAAATTATGGTCTGCTAGATCAGTGGCTTTTCTATGTTCTCCATCAGGGAGGTAGCAAATGCATAATTATGTGTTCATGATTCTGACTCTGTCTCCTGAGTCCATGTTCTTTCTGCTTTGTGAGGCCTGCTCCAAGTCAAGCTTGTCATTCTTCAAGGGAAGCTAAAAGAAAGGCGCCAGAGGATTTTTGCAGTTTTGCCTCAGAGGAGCCTCTGCCTCAGAAAGAGTTCTTTCCTACATGCCAGGACATGAGATGGTTTTACCTCCTCCTGGGAGAGCTGGCAAAATTGGGCAACTGGAAAAGGTTTTCTTTTTTACATATACAAAACACCAGACTATGTAAAATGGCAGCTGCCAGAAATATTGTCCTTGTCCCTCTCTAAGTGCCAGTAAAAAATTAAGTTATGAGTTTACCCTCTGCTGAAATGGGCTTTCATGGAATTGGAGCAGTTATGGTCCTAATCCACTAGTGATCCATCACAGTGGCACTGGCAAATATTTGCATGTGGTAACTTCCCCCCAGTGAATCTCTCGCATTTCTACAGCTAATGGTTAAACAGAACTTGGATAGATATTTGCATGTCTCCTGCCTCTGGCAATCTGATTATTAGTGCAATAAATATACAACATTTAATAACTCTTCACTTTTCTACTTTGAAACCATTAGTTGTCTCTAGGTTGACTATGAAGAACTTCAAATTCATTTCATTACCATTTCCTTAAATAGTCCTGTTAACAATGCAAGTCTTGCTTCTCTATTATATGCTGTCACTAATAATGTGGTTTTTTTTTTTAATTTCTAACCTATTATTAATTAAAAAATAAGGAAGAGTCCTCCAGTCTCTCCATTTTTGAATGAGGTTTATATTCTCTCTGTGTGAACTGCACAGAGGACTTTGGAGTGTAGCTTGTAGTGTTTGATAATTGCCACTGAGGTAAATAATTTAGCTGGTCAGCCCGAGTGCTGTCTTCCATGTCTTGAGTGGACAGCTCCAGGTGCGGCCAGTTGGGCAGACTGAACCGAAGGCAAAGAGAATCAGAGCTGCATGAAACTTTTATTAGCAAACAGGAAAAGGCAACCTTTCTTAGGGGATGCCACTGTGACCTGGGCTGTGACCCTCCCCTGCACATCTGTAGCCAGACAGGGACTCCCGAACCCCTCCCCCACCACACACAGAGGCATCTTCCCCCAAAGGCTTTAAAGGTTTTGCCATGAAGGACAAATGAACAGGCACAGATCGTCTGGATGCCCTAATCTTTTCTTTCCCTACTTCAAAGCCTTGTGCGTTGCCTCTCAGCCTGTAATTACCCTGGAGGTATTTTAGACTTGAAGCGACACCAGCAAAATTGCACTTCCTGATCATGGGAGTCCACAGTTGTGTTTAATCAATTATGAAGCTGGTCACGAGATGGAGTTTTTCAGCCATAACCATTAAAGGAGAATCGTGATCTAGCTCAACTCCTCGTGCTCAGGGTAAGGGACTCACAATCTGAAATTAAAGAAACACTAGCCACTTGATGTGGTTTAATTTAGTCTCTACCTCCTTAATTAAAAGCATACCATTACCCACCCACATAACAAACTGACACTTTTATGCCAGACTGTAACCAGTAAAGAAAGAGAAAAAATTGCAAAAGTTAGGTGGAGCTAAAACACTGATTTTAAGATACCGACAGTGGCTCCCAAACACCACAGTAGGATCTGGGTTGATTTAAATTGGGAGCTTCAAAGGATTTTCTGGGTTATTTGAGAGTCTGTTCTGTCTGTCTGCCTCTGTCTCTCCCTCTTGCACAGTCATGTCCGTGCACATGCACACCCCACACCCACAAACAGATACACACCGTTGCTTATTTGCCATCAGCAGCCCAAAAGGAAAGAAAAGGTTTCTTTTTTGATGTTCTCTTTTGGAGACTCATGTGTCTGTGTGGTCTGGCCTGAGAAGTTCTGGGAGAAAGACACACAGAACAACCCTCACGGCCCCAAGTGCCCAGGTGGCCTTGGCCTTGCAGGGACTTGCTCAAGGAGGGCTGACTGAGAGAAGCTGTGGTGGGTGCAGGGCGATGACCTGCATCCCAGGCCACCAGGGGCCTGCCTGGCTGGCAGTTCTGCCTTGAGACATCCACAGGCTTTCAGAGACTTAAACTGTCAGCAAGTGAGCTAATTCTGCACACCCAGACAGGCCCGGCTCTGCCCCTCTCTGCTCATATCTCTCACCGTGAGCTCTGCTGTGGTGTGTGGAACTCAGCTGGGGCTGCAGGACCACCTCTCCTCATCGACATGTTTAGTTCTTTCTTCTTGTCCCCAGCTCCACCCAATGTGCCTCATTCCTCTATGCTAGTTTTTTGATTTTGAGAGGTAGCACAGCATAGCAGTTTAGACCATGAACTATCCTTATCTTGCAAGTCTCTAGTCCTGATCTGTGAAACAAGGATGGTAACATTAACACTTTGAGAGGTTACTGTGAGGATCAAATGGATTAATTCAGTCTAAATATGTACACTGGCTTATAATAAACACTACATATTATTCTTTTAAAACTCGATGCCACTTTCCATTTCCAGCTTTTACAATGCTTCAATCATAACAGGTCAGAATATGAAACCGAGCAATTCGTAACTGAAAAATGTTTGTGATCACCAGCTGGATCACTCCCCTGGGTTTGTTTTTTGTTTGGGGGGGGTGTTGTTTTACAGTGCTGGTTATTGAATCCAAGGCCTCACACATGATAGGCAAACAGTCTACCACTGAGCCACACCTCTGCCCTTACATGTCATTTTTAAATGAAGAAAATGAGGCTCTAAGATATAAAGGCACCAACATATTAAGCCACTCGAGTGTAGAAAAGATTCTGCTTAATCCAGTGCTCTTTTGAACATACTCTTGGCAAATATTTCTCCTTGCTCCTGATGAGTGCTCTCTGGGACCTGGGATTGCTGAAAGCAGCAGCTCAGAAGGCAGGATTTTGTAATGCTAAAGTCTTGCTGGTTGGTCTCAGACTCATATGGGTTTCCTTGGAATTATTTGAAGGGTGCATATAAATGCTAGAGTAACTCAGTGTCTTGCTACTGGACACTGCCCTTCTCTAGATACTATTTTTGGATAATAATTGGACCTAAAAAGAGACCTCCATTTATTTATTTATTTAGGTACCAGGGATCAAACTCACAACTTCACTTGTGCTAGGCAGATTCTTGCTGCTGAGCTGTATCCCTAGCTCCAAGGCCTCCTTTTAAAAATGGTGCCTAGTGCTCTGAATTTGCAAAAAGCATTCAACATCTTAGCTGGAGTGGCAAGCCTGCACTACATGCAAGAGTTTGGATATCTTTGGCCCCAAGGAGGAGATCATTTATGAAAAGGGCAAAAGTGTGTGGAAAGAACAGAGGTCAAGGAAAACAAGTCAGGTGGACTCTACAATTTTGCCTAGAGCTTGCTTGATCCTGTGTTTCTAACTGGGTCTCCTCTGCCCCTCTATGTATTCTGCCTGGATGAATAATGGATTGGGAGCAAACCATTAGGAAAAAGCCCAAGACTGACTGGGTGACATGGATTTGGTAACAAGTCATCTGGATGGCTGTTGATTGTCCATCCCTAGGGAGGGTCATCCTGCAGGCACCTTAGCTTCCTGGATTTGACTCAGAAAATGACAGGAATGAAGTGGCACTTTGCTTTGTTGCCACTCCCATCAACCCACAGGATTCGAGGCCTGAGGAGAGGTGACTGCTACTCCAGGACCTAAAGCATAGTCTTTCCCTGTCTGCTGCTGCCTGAAATGCTTCTATTATGGCCCCCCTCCAGGAAAGTCAAGATGAACTCAAAATCATACTGCTTGATTGAAGATGAGCTGGAGTGGGTGGCGGGTCAGATTTGAATTCAGGATGTTCCCTTTTCTTCATTGTGAGCTGGAAACCTGCCATGCTACTGTATTGGTGGTGTCCTGATAACTGACTTCCCTAGTCCTAGTGCACAACTCAAGACTGGAAGAGAGAGTGAGCAGGAGGATGGGAAAACAGCATTGATCTCCTGTTGTGATACACTGAGGAATTCCTACCCCAAGTGAACAACTTGAATCCAATCATAGAGAAACATCAGACAAATTCAAAATGAGGGACAGTCTCAAACAGCTGACATGTACTCTTCAAAACTGTCAACCTGAAAGCTCAGCCTAACTATAAGACCAGGTCCAGATCTCTGCCGAGACTTCTGATGGTTGCCACTCTCCCTTGTGTAAGATTCCTGGACTCATTATTCTGAACAAGGCCCTAGATGGTGAAGGAAAACAGGAACAAATGTGCCAATTGTACAACTTCTACCACCAAATGCAAGGACTCTTTGCTCTGTTATGAGGATTTGACTGACCAGCTCATAGTTAACACAATTCATGAAAGTAGTAATCAGAGAGAAAGTGTTGAAATTCTGAATACACAAAAATTAAAAAAAAAACATGTTGATAGAGATTGCCACCCTCAGCACAGCTTGCTCAAGCATAGCCCTGTGGGAGCAGCCTTCTGGAAATGGAAAGAAGGGCAGGAAGCCATGCCACCCCCATGCAAATGCCAGATTGTCCTCTAGGAAGTATGGTCCAATTTCCCCGTAGCTTTAGACCTTTGACAGCTCTTCCCTGTGGCTTCATTCAGAAGAAAATGTTCTCTTGGGGCAGACTTTTGCTCTTGGGTCTTACTTTCCTCTTCTGTACAATAAGGGGAAGATTTTTGTGGACTTTCCTAACTCTAAATTTGTATGCCTATATTAATAATATATAATGGAATACAAATATGTATGTGCAATGAATGATGTTATTGGTTTGTGATGTCTCCTGTAATGTCTATAATTTCTATAATTTAATATTGTTTGTAAAGTAAACAGGGATGACTTCTGGGTAAGTGTAGGCATTTCATTCATTAATCACACTTAGAACTAAGACCATGTTAAAGAGTCTTATTTATAAAATGAGTTCAGGTCAAGTTATAAACCCTAGGAGAAGAATATCTTTTTTACTCTATGTAGGGAGGTTTATAAAATGGGTATTTATGTATCTAAGCACCAAATTCTAAAGTTGTTCCCCTACAATTCTTACAATTTCAGTTGTTCTTCACATATCTGAAAAACATAATCTCGTTCTGTATTTCTAAGATGATCATTTCTTGGCTACATGAAGTAGATCAGTGGTTTTAAACAAATTTTAGATCATAAATTTCTTTGAAAATTTAGTAAAATTAACAACTTTTTTGGGGGTTAAAATTCCCATACTTATAAGATACTTCATACAATATCAAAAAAATTTTGGATGATCTAGAAGTTCTTAAGTATCAGACGGAGAACCCCAGCTGTATAGTTGCAAATATGTTGAAGAGGGAATAAAATCAAACATTTGCTCAGAGGTAGTTTGATAAAAAAGGTACTAAAAATCATCTAATAACAGTTTCTAAACCCCAAGAAGAAGTGAGATAGCTAGGTCTACTGTATACTAAAAGCAGAACTTACTAAGTCACTAATATGACAGAGGTACAGGAGCTCTCTGTTGAGACTGCTTTATTTCCTGGGGCATCTCGCCATATTTACGCTTCTCTTAATTTAAAGGCACTAGTCCATTTCTCAGGAATATGTAGATCATTGATTCTGTGGGTTAAAGACTGCCACTTATCCACTTATCACATAGCTTATGGGGCAGAGTTACAAGTGGAGTGGGTACTCTGTGGGTAATTTAGAGAAATTGTTCTCAACCTCCATCACTTTAGAATTTCCAGAAAAGTGCCAGAATGAGGTGGGGGAGGGGGAAGGGAGAGAGGAAGAGAGAGAGAGAGAGAGAGAGAGAGAGAGAGAGAGAGAGAGAGAGGGAGGGAGGGAGATTGAGATTGTTCTGCCGCTTTGGAGCTTTCTCTGTCCTCTGATTTTGAATTTTTGGTTGTTGACCATTGGCTAGGACCATATGGCTCTCTGTTGTTTTCATTCACATCTCCTCTCCAGCTCCCCACACAATGTGGAGACTGTTTGCAAGGCTCTTTTCCATCAGTCCGCCCAGCAGCATATGACATCTTGGGGATTTGTATTTTTTAATTTAATCATTAGCTTAAAGTTTGGGGGACATTAGTCATAGGAAGTTAGTCTCATTCATCCAGATGCATTTTTGAAAGTTACAGCTCTTGTCTTTCTACCACAATGCCCCCCTTGTGTATGCCTTCTCCCATTTCCTTTTAAAAACATTCTGTTCTTCTGGAACTCTCAAATGAAAACATCAAAGCTGGAAGAAATTATTAATTCAGAAACTACATTTGAGACTTCGAGAAAAGTTGAACCTGGCTGGAGTAGTGGAGGAACTGTACGGGTATATGGTCAGGAAATGACTTAAACTTGATCTTTAAGGGCTTGAAATGGCTCCCCTGAAAAAGGAAAGCCCTTCTTTTACCTACAGCCCTCAAGGGAGACCCCAGTCCAGTGCTTGCTTCCCTTTCAATACAAATGAATGCATGAAGGTTGCTGCCAGGGTTCAGGCCAACAAAACTGGAACCATGGTTGGAAGTTGGGTTGCAGTTTTGTATTCTTGGGCCTTATAAATTTTGTTGGACAGATGGCTCTGGAGAGGAAGGTGGGGCTTGTCACAGACTTTGAAAGTTTGAGGAGATAGAAGGAAAAAACGTTATTCTGAGTAAGCAAATGACATGAGCAACAATGTGGAGGCAGATATAACAATGAAAATCCTGGTCTCCATAAACATATCCATCTGAATGTAAGCAGGAAATCAAAGTTGCTGAATCCAGATAGTGCTGATTGGGGCAAAGGAAGAAGACTTTCTTGCCATGTTCTTTAAAGTTCAGACCATTCTGTGGGTGTTATAGTCAGGGGTTACAGGGAAAACAACTGCATACAGGACACAGAATTTGTAATACTGTTTTATGATAGTCACCCAGAGTTAAACACAAGAAAGTGCAGGAAAATCTGTCCACAACATTAAAGACCCAGGATATTCAGCCGAGGGCCTGGATCCCACAGCAATGTCCTGCATGAGTCCAGCTAGAGACCCAAAAAGCATGACAATGCCTCCTATAAGTCCAACAGGAAATCTAAGAGCCCATGATAAGGACTCATGCCAGTCTATTTTATGGTTCTGTGCTGGAAAGGCCAAAGGTCAGTGGTGGAAACTAGGAAGTCTATGTCAGTGGGGTGAAGGAGCTGTGCAGTAGGTTGAGGGTTCTACATGGGAGCTGAGAAGTCACGCTCAAAATAAGGAGCAGGGCTGCCCTGCAGAGCACCACAGCCATCCTCAGTGGCAACGAGGTCCCAAGCTCCTCCGATGATAACAGTTGAGTACAGGTCAGCACACATCTTCCCCTCCAGCCAGGAAGCGAGGCACAATGTGAGGAACAGAGCTCCCCCAAGGTGAACCACAGCCACTCTCATTGATGAGGTCTCGAGCTCCTCCGATGATAATGGCTGAATCCATATTGGGGAAGCCAACATGACAAGCTCCTCCAGGAGAACCATCAGCTCGAAACAGCAACACTTAGGAGAACCCACAACGCCTCACTCTGCTTCTCCAAGTCTCTATTTATGCTGGCAACTTTCCTCACGTGGGCCATCTATACTCAGCACCATGCTGATGTAATTCAGCTGCTGTTAAGTTGACCACCAGTTTTTAATCCATAACAGTGGGTAATCTAGAGTCATGGAAAGCATATGAATTTGGGAATTTCAGGATCAGAGTCCTAGAAATATGAATTAGACAGTGTTTTGTCATGAAACTGTCCTCCTGCGATTCTCTTCTGGGGGTTTCTTTCTTACAAACAAAAGCCAATGGTAATGTTCTTGATGACTGTCATACCCATAGCATTACTATTGTGTATATGTCTAAGAACTCCCTTCCCATTTTAGTACAGTTTAAGAAATCTTCCTGTAACTCTTCCCTGTCCAAGTTGAGCCATTTGGATGTACTTTCCTAAGCACAAAGCATGGCCAGTGTTGCCCCATGAGGTGTACACTTGGAAGACTGAGTCAGTCTGGAGGAGCAGTGCCCTGGCATTTGTTCAGAGAACCCAGCTCTTTATCCTGCAACTCTTTCTGGCCATTCTCTTCTGACTCTGGTGATTACATTTTCATCTTTTCTTTCCTTGCTTTATTCTTAATGTAATTGCTGCTCACTAACAACAGCAACAACAACAACAACAACAACAACAACAACATTCTTTGTTCATTCTAGAAAATAAAAGCACAAGTTTTATAGTTCAACTACTCATGATTCTCACAACTGTTTTGGACCTCAATATGACCTGAATCCATCAACTTCTCCACTTTCTTTCTATTACCTTGTCCACATGTCACATATCTAGTTTATTATATTCACAGTTTATAAATTCACTAACACCCCTTCCTTCCTTCTCACTTGCCATGATATTCTACTGTGGAGCAGCTTAGCAGCCTACTGTCTATATGTCTACAATTAAACAGCAAAACATAGTTGGTAGCAATAAAAAAAGCAAGACAGTAAAAGGAGAGGGAATGGAAACAAGAAGGGAAGAAGAGAAAGAATATTACCATATGATCAAATGGTCTGTTTCCATTATAAATAGACCTTTACCACCATCAGTTAGGCTTTTAACATTGCTCAATGTTTTCCCATATATAACATTACATACACAACAGTGAGCTTGCTCTCCCACTCTCCACAATGATCAGTGCATCCGTTCTCTCATCATCCCTGTCTCCCACCCAATGGAGCTACAAGAACTCATAATATATAGACAAATGCTTTTGTTGTTAACTTAAACATAATTCCATTTACTTTGGTTTAATCTATACATTCAAGTTATTCAAATTCAAGATCTGAAAATACACATTCGACTCCAATTCTCCATATGCCTAGTTATCCTTCCAATGAGTGTTTAGTGTCCTCAGTGTGAATTTCTCCAGAGACAACTTATGTGTGCAAAAGTAAATATATGTGTAGAGTTTCTCTTTTTCTCCTTTTTCCTACCATAGATTTTTTTTACATCTATAGTAGCACTTTGTTTTTGATTTTTACTTAAATATATATATACATATATATGATAGATAAATCCATTTCAATACATGAAGAGCATCCCCCCTTCTTTGAAATGATACATTAATTTATTTGACCAGTCTGTTAATAATGGTTATTTTCAATATTTTTTGTTCATAGACTATGCAATAATGAATATTTATTCCTCTGTAATTTTCATATGTTGATATATTTGTAAGATAATTTCCTAGAAATACTAGAGATGGGTCAAATGGAACATCATTGTAGTATAGTAGGTGGTGTTGAATTCCTCTCCACAGAGACTGCACCCATCTATATTCCCTGGAGCAGTGTATAGGAATGCTCACATTTTCAGGACTGCCACCACAGCATGCTGTTGACCTTTCATCTTTGCATGTTGAAGAACTGGCTTATGGTTTCTCATTGCAGTTGCAATTTGCATTTTCAGACAAAGTCAAAGCCATAGAAGGCTTCTCTCATTTTATCTCCATCATCACCTTTCTTGTTCTTTCTGATTCCTACCTGCAGCACTGAGAAAATGTGTACTCCTTTTGTTGAAAAGTGACCTTTCTGTCTGTTCTCAACCTCATTCCTCCTTTTCTATTTGACAATGATCTTCACTGGCCACTCCTTCATTCTCCTGCATCTTCAATATTTCCCTTTCTTCTAGATTCTTTCCATTGACTTTTGGGCAAACATTAATAACTATTTATTTTTCCTTAACCCCACAACTTCCCTCTAGTTCCTACCTTAACTCTACTCACAGCTGAGCTAGATGAAAGCTTTGTACTAGTTTCCCTTCCACTTCCTCACCATGCAGTCATTCCCCAACATACACTCATATGTCTTCCCTACCAATCCTGGCTGCTCTTGTAAGTCACCAGTGACCTCCATGCTACTTCTAATGTGGCCTATTCAGCTCACAATTTATTTGATTTTCCCTTATCAACATTTATCAAAGCTGACCTGTATACAGCTGGGGCTCCTATATTCTGATCACTCCTGTGTCCCGCTTTGTGTGTGCCTTCTTCCCTATTTGATCCTAACTGTTGTCTCTCCTAAGACGCATATATCCATTTCTATTTTATATTCTGTCCTAAAGATAACTTATTTTAGTTCCAGTGATTTAAACACCAATTGTAGGGAATAGTTCCCAAATATTTATCTGTAGTTTCCACTTCTTTTGAGTTCTAGGCCTGTAGGTCCAACTGTCGACTGTCTGTATCTTCTGTTGGATCTCTCACTTGCATTTTAAATTTAAGATGTCTAGAACTAAAATCTCTCTTTCCTCCACACCCACGCCTTCCGTTTCTCTAGTATTTCCCCTTTCAGTAAGTGGCACCTTCTGCCATATGGATGTAACTTAGGCATTATCCTTGAAAGTTTCCACAGCTCTATCCCCATATCAAATACATAAACATTTCCATTCTTTCCATCTCAACCCATGTCTCACTTTCATCATGTTTTCTCATTTCTATTGATTCTACTGTCATCAAAGCTGATACATATCCTCCCTGGACTACTGCAAGAGTCTAACTAATGCCCTACTTCCTCTCTTACCTGCTCTGTGGTCTATTCCCACAAAGCAGCCAGTTTCTATATATACCAACTGTTATTTCACTTCTTTAAACCTTGAATACTCTGTCTGTCATTTTTACCTGAAATATAAACTCCATCTTCACCTGGTAGCCTGCTTATGGCTTTTTGGTACCCATTCTCCCTTCCCTCTAAGTAACAAAATATTCCTGGTTGCACAATTACATTTCCTTGCCTCCTTTGTAAACAGGTGTGGCTATATAACAGATCTGGCCAAAAATCTGTAAGTGGGAACGTTCCCTAGGAGTTCTTGGAAAGATCTTTTAAGAAAACTGACTTAGTGCATCCCTTTGGACTGGATACAAACAAGAGGGCTGAATCTCTATTGCTCTTCTTGGACTGTGATGGGGACTATTAGGTGGAATTGGCAAGCTGGATGGCAGTGTAGAAAGATGGAAGACATTCTTGTCCTGAAGGAATGAAGCTGTAATTCTAGTCAAGGAATACTTATCTCTGGATATTTTTTTTTTACATGTGAGATAAATGTGATTTTCTTTTCTTCTTGCCACTGTTATTTTGTTTCAGTTATATGTGGCTGAACTTAATGTTAACTGATACATATGGCCTACGAGGCCTGCGTGATGATCTGGCCCTTGTTCTTTTCTTTGACCTCATCTCATGTGGCTGTCCCCCTGGGTCACTCTCCACTCACTAGAATGGTCTTCTGTCAGTTTCGAGAGCTCTTTGCCACCTCGGGACCTTCTTCCCCGTCTTCCCCTGACTGGAATGCTCTTCTGCTCCTGCTTTGCCTGGCTGACTCCTGTCATCTCTCAGGTCTGAGTTTAAATGTCACTTACTTGGAGAGACCTTCTCTGATTCTCTAATCTGTGTTATTTTTCCTGTTTGTTATACACAAAAAAATCTAATTTTATCCTTCACAGTACTGATTGCATTTGGAAATGATGTATTTATTGATGAAATTTTTATTATTATGGCTATCACAGCAAAAATCATGTCTGACTGCCTAGCACCTCGTATTTACAAGCATCCACTTAAACAAGAACAGTAGATGGTCATAGTGGATAGAAATAATATAGACTACAACTCTAGGACTCTGAATTTTTATCTCAAATCTTACCAACTGTGTGATTTTGGCCGAGTTACTCTCTGAGCCTCATTTTACTGGTCTTTAAATGAGGTTAATAGTAGAACATTCCTGTGGGGATTGTGGTGAAGATTAAATGACCAAATAAAACTAAAGAATTCAACATAGTGACCTTCACAAAGGAAATGCTTTGTACACTTTAGCTATTATTAATGAGTAAAAGAAGAAATCAATGAAAAACCCAAGGTCATTTTTGGCAGTCTGTTATCTGACCCAGGAAAGAGACCTATACTTCAATAGTAGCCTTCCTTTGCAGAGGTCACAGTGCCTTCAGTCAAAAGATCATGGGAGTAGTGTTCTTCATGGTCGTTAATTTATTTATATTTTTGGTAGTGCTGGGGATTGAACCCAGGGCCTTCACACACAGTTGCATCCTCAGGCCTTTTTTTCTTCTTCTTTTGAGACAGAGTTTTACTAAGTTTTCCAGGCCAGGCTTGAATTTATGATCTTGCTGCCTCGACTCCCCACAGTGCTGGAATTACAAGGGTGCACTACAAAACCCGCCTTATCTTGGTTTTTTTTTTTTTTCTTTTTTTTGCGGCACCGGGGATTGAACTCACAACCTCGCGCCTGCCAGGGCAGGCGCTTAAGGCACTGAGCCAAACTCCCGGCCCTGGTTTTTTGAGGCAGGGTCGCACTATGTAGCTCAGGCCGGTTATCTTGGGTATTTTTAATGTGTACATTCATGTTTTTGTAAGAGCAACTCCAATCCCCTGCTTTAACAATACCCTCCCATGGCCTTTGATACTTATTTCTCTTGTTTCAATGGCATTTTGACTCTGTCTCATGAGTTTACCACGGGTGCCAGCACTGCTACTCTTGCAGTGCAACTCCTCCTATCCCGGGAACTGCCAGTCTGTTCTCTGTTGGGCTATGTTTTATGAACCTATCCTCCCTAATGATCAAAATTCATCTTAATATGAGATTTTAGTCTTTCTTAGCAAACAAGAGGAGACCCAAAACACCCTTAAGTGAAGAATGTGGAAAGGGAGTGGTTAGTGGGCTTCCTGTCTACAAACCACCCCTTATCCTATTACTTTAAACCCTTGCAAGATTTAGAGAAGCCACCTCAGAGATTGTTTTGACTTTGTTAGGGAGACTCCAAAGCCATGGTTTTAGAAAGTCTTCAAAAATTTCCTAGATGAGCCTTCTTCCTATTTATAAGACATTCCAGAGTCTTGTATTTAGTAAGAATGGAGCAGGATACACACACACACACACACACACACACACACACACAGACACTGGATTTGTTGTAATCCTGCCTTGAACATTCAAGAGAATACTTGAATAATACTTACCTACCTCACTGGGGTGTTGTTAATGATTAATTAGTTCATGTTTGTAAAGCACTTTGCAGATGTAAAGTGCTTGTTTAAGTGCTAAGTATTATTATTATTAAGCTGAAGTTCTACAGTGTGGCTGGAAATTATTTTTCTTTTGCAATCATACATTTAACTGTAAATAAATCAAGTTTATTTACAAGAGTATTTTCTTTTTGGGGTCACTTCCTGCTTATTATCACTCAGCTAATTTCTATAATTTTCATTTGGGTTACAAACAGAGCTGCTTCTTCCTGAGAACTTTTATCTTTGAGATAATTTCAAGATTATTCTGGAAAAAAATTTTCACAGAGATTGCTTATTTGTTCAGGAGGGAGGCTGGATAGGTTTTTCTTCGGCAAGAGCTCCATGCTTTACTCCATAGCCAAAACTTCCTGTAAAGAATTCCCATTTAATTTGGGTGTTAATGGGGAAAAAAAAGTGCAGACAGAGTAGTGTCCTTTCAAATAGGTAGGTAGAATAAATGTGCTAGATTTGATGATAATAATAATAACAATAGTAGAGATGGCAAGTATTTTGGGTTTATTCTCTCTCTCCTTAGGGTTTATTCTGTCTTTGTTCTTCAGAAGAGTGTGAGGAAGCAGGGAAGAAGAAGCCAGTGGCTTCATAATATGCATATTGCCTGGTGGAAAAGCAGCCTTAATGAAGTAGTAAACTATTTAAGTCCATAGCAACCTGCAAGTGAAGTTCTTTTTCCTAGTGCCTTAGGCAATTCCATAGGAGTCACGCTGGATCTTTAATGAACTTAGCAGTCTATAAATCAACAAGGGATATGACACTGGGAAAAAGGATGAAAACAGAAGAATATCAGACAATGAGAACTGCTGCTAGTCCTTTACTAAAAAAAACACACTGGCTTTTTGATGGACTGTGTTCTTGAGCATATTCTTGTGCTTTTTTTTTCCCCCAGGATGACTGGACAGTAGCTATTTTTAGCAGGGGCTTAATTTGTCCAAGTACTGGATTAGGACCGTGCAAGGGTTGTATCTTTAATGTGCAATTCCAGGTAGGTGGGAACAATCAAGCTGAATTACTGACATTGTAAGGAAATGAAAAGTCAAACTGCTGACCATGAGTGTTTTATATTATTTAATTAAAAGCAGATAACGGTGCAAGAATGAACCACAAATCAGATAAAAATGACAGCATTTTTCATATTTAACACATATTTGACTTGTGGTTGTGCGACAATTTACCAGAACAGGTCTATGATGTCTCCAAATAGAAAATCAGGAGTATAATTAAAAAATACGGAAGAAGCAATATTAACTCCAACCCTGAGCAGGGCTAATCACAGTTCCCAACACTGTTTTTCCTATTTAATGAAAATCTCTTTTATTTCATTCTTTACCTTAAAATGAAAAGGGGAAAATTACCTGAATTTTGCTAACTTGCAATGTGTATTTTAAATATACATTGTGCTTTTTATAGAGATAAAAAAGAGGGACGATTTACAAGTTCTAGGGGTCAAGAATCTCTATTTATTCCTTGATTTTAATGGAGTTCATTAAACCACCAACAGTCATTCAAAGTGATCCCTTAGTACAGAATGGAAAGTTCCCTGGACTATCTTTAGAGTTTTTGGTTTCATCAATGAGCAGTTGTGGGGAATGTACCTCTACTTAGTATCACACAAATGACTATGGCTAAATTGCAAAGAAAACATTCTTACTGAATCTAGTCTCTTCCGTTGCCATTCACACGTGCCTTGTATATAGTCAGAGTAGAGTATCCTCAGACCTGACTGAGGAGAAATGGCACAGACAAGGTTCTCAAGTTGGTGACTCTTGCTGCCAGGCTGTATTTGACTTTCAGACTGAAAGGGGAAGACTTTGTTACATTTGCTGCTTTTTGATCTTCAGTTGTTTTATGATGCAGTCCACTCATCTACATCTGTTTAGAAATGTTTACAGAAATTCCTCTCTATACCTTCATTGTTCTGTCAAACAGTAAGGGCTGAGTGCTTAAATATATTTTGTGATGAATTGTTGATAATTATTTGATATTTCAGTACCTTTTTCTGCCTTGTATTGGGCACAACTTGAGGTGCTTCTTTATTAGAACTTGGTCTAATATGACCACCATCAACTCTTCCTTCAGTCCCCTGTCAGAATAAATCAGGAATCTCTTAAATCTAAATGTGTATTTCTCACCTTTTGTTGTCCCACATTCAGGGAAGTGGTTTACTGAATTTTACTTAAGGGCTTTCCTTGGATTCAGAACAAGGAACATGTCATTTTATCAACAGAGCAGGGTTTCAATTCATAGGAGCCAGAAAGAGGCTGATAATTCCAAGAAAATGAGAACTAAGCTTATGTTACTATTTCCTGAACAAGTCCACTGGAGAGACTTGGTAGGAACAGGGGGCAAGCAGTTGGGCAGGCAGCAAGCAGAGAATGCATCCCAGATACTTCTTGCGGCTGAGGACATCTTGAGAAACTGGTGATGCCAAGTCTGAAGATCAACATGAGTGAGGATGATACCAGAAGACGATAAAAGAGTCCAGGGTAGAACTGGGTGGAGACATGGCTCAAGACAGCAGTTCAGAACTAGGAGAATTTCGCGGACGTGGAAGAGAAGAGTCTTCTTCCTCCCCAATCCTACCCAGTTGATACTGCAAGAATGGTAAAGGCAGGTAAAAGGATTTTTCAAAAAGCATAATAGGAAGTGAGAAAATGAAACTAAGTGAACTGAGTGAAATTGTGGAGTATACTGAGATAGCCAGTAAGAAATAAATATTGTCCAATGGCATAGAACAAGTCCTGATTATCTTATTTCACAGATTTAAAAACATGTTATCTTTTAAAGTTGTAGCATCACTAATGTTGGTTTTCACAACTGAGGGTGTCTTGGATTCATAAAATATAGGCTTACATGAAGGGCATGGAGACACAAGAAATAGATGAACCTCTGGCTAGGAACAGTCCTCATGGAATGGGAGGGGCAGCAGTATGTTTCCACTGTTATTAGTGACTGTGCTGTGATTTGACCCTTTAACCCATTACTCCTACTTTTTTCGAGTGAAGTTTTTGGAATGTCTCACTCAGGTGCTGGATCTTAGGTCCCTTTTTTCCCCGGCACTGTCACTCATTCTTTCTCTTTTTTTCTATTTTGACTGCATTATCTACTTTTTAGGCTCAAGTGGGGATGTAAGAGTTCATCTTAAACAGTAGCCCCTAAGAGAGACTTTCCTTACTCACCTAACAAGTAACCAGCTCTCATTCACATTCTATAACATCATCATCGTATTTTGTTCTCATCACAGAACCTCTACTTTTCTTAGAACTGTTTTCTGTTTGTAATTCACCGATTAATTTTGCTCATGGCTCCTGTTCATTGATGTAAGCAGAAAGGGTTTATTCACTCACATTACTCAGAATGGTGCCTGGTGCAGCACTGACTCCAATAAATGGGTGGAATGAGTAAATGAATATTTGACCTTGAGAAGGGCTGCACTCTTCCCTGGAGAGTTAGGGCTCCCTAGAGGAAGTAATGAATGTTACATGCAGCTGATGCATTTTAGGTTGTTTGGTGGCTTCCTCTATCTTTTCCATATATCTTTTTAATGGGATCAAAAACTTTAAGAACTATGTGATTCTTGATCTTTGAGACAGCAATACTTAAAATATAGCTTCAGTTTTTCCAGAAACTTAAATTAAAGCCTACCCCCCTCCCTGTCTGGGATTATGCATGCTGATCCAGCTTCAAATCAGCTGGCAGCTATTATTTAACCTAAAATTAAAAAGCATGAAAACAACCTCTCTTCTAGCAAAGAGACATTCATAAAAAGTTTTAGTTCTGTTATTTTCACTCTGATTCATATTTATATGGTTATAAAATATCTCTTACATGTTTAAAATAGATTTATCATTAATACTCTACTGGTAGCCGTAATTATCAAGGTTATCACTTCGACAGTTTTAAACGATCTTGAAATACTATCAAAAGAAACTAACCAGCCTCCATATACAGAGAGCTCTCAAAATAGATCATGTGTTGCCTAGAAATGTACTTCATGCCAGGAGAAAATGTGAAAATGGACATGAGTTATGAAACTAAGTTTTAGCTTAACCTACATTAATCCCTTGAATGAGCGTCACTCTCGGAATGGAATTAACCTCTTTGATTTTAGCATATATAGACTTACTCTGATTATGCCCTCATTTAAAGTTAAAAACAAAATAACAAAACATTCTGAGAGTGTGTGATGCGAAGTCATCCAGGAATCATTAAGGAAATCGCTTGCTAAATTGAAAAGCAATTGGAAAGGATGGAATGTGTAAGGAGACTAACACTTACCTGGCCGTCTCATGGCTACCTTGGCAGGGATGCCTGTCAGGCTGGGCAAGAATATTGATAGAGGTGTTCTATTTTTCTTCTCCTGAGCTATTCAACATGAATTAACCGGTATTTATTGAACAGCATCAGCATCATCCTCATCATCAATGTGACTTTGGCTGAGGTTTGCTGCTCTCATATGGATAGATAAGTAGCAAGTGACTGTCATTCCTTCTTTCTTAACTGTGTGTCCTTTCTTCCACTAAGATTTGTCTAAACTACAATGACCAAAGGGCTCCTTCATTTTATTAGAATTTACTGAGAGTCTACTGTATAGCAGGTGCTGGGTTGGGTTTTGGGGCTACTAATGGGGAGGCCATTCCAAAAACTCAGGCATGCCTTGGCGTTCCTGACATTTTTGGGGCAGTGTATAATGACACTGGGGCATCTGCATCACAGGTAGAAAAACAATCATCATACGTCTGGAACATTTTCTTACTTTCAGACTACTAACAAGTGAGGAAGGACTCAACTACTCAGTGATGGATAGAAAATTCCCTCTGATCTAAACATTTTGATCTTGAATAGACGTGATCATTGGTGTTGGGTTAGTCCATGTGTGATTTCCCTACAAGACAGTGTCATTGTCTCCATTTTACATGTGAGGAGCCTGAGATTGAGAGAGGTTGGATGTGATTTCTGTAGTTGCTGTGACAAATTATCACAAACTGGGTGGCTTAAAGAAACTAAAGTTCATTCCCTCATCCAGTTCTAGAGACCACAACTCTAAAACCAAGGTATAGGCAGGGCCACATTTCCTCTAAAGGCACTAGGGGAAAGTTTGCTGTTCGCCTGTTTCAACTTCCAGTTGTTGCTGTTTGTCTCATGGCTATATCACTCCATTCTGTATCTCGGGAGCAAACTTGCCTTCCTTCTCTTTGTCTCTGTGTTATTGCCCTTGTGTGCACATCTTATAGAGACACTGAAGATTGCATTTAGGACCCACTGGATAACCCAGAATGTTTTCCTGATGTCAAGATGCTCAACGTCACCACATTTGCAAAGACTCTCTTTCACATATGTTAACATTCATGAATTCCAGGCTCTTGACAAGGGCATCTTTTGGCTTCCCAATTTTGCATCCATCACAAAGGTAAGGAAGCCTTCTTCCTGGGTTGTGCAGTTGGCAGAAGTGTGGTCTAAGCATTGCCAGGTTTGACTTGAGCATCTGTCCCTTTAAACCCAAAGCTGATTCTGGCATGTGCAGTGTGGGGAATGAAATTTTCAATGAAATTGCACAGGTAGTTTCAGCCTAAAAATGTAGCATGAAGAACTAGAATGTAGATTGTATTGCTCAAAGTGTTCTAGTCTTCTTCTTCTGATCCATTCAACATGGATTGCCCAGTATTTTATGGGTGCCCAAGATATTCTAGGTCCTGGCACCGGGATTCAATATTGAGCAAAAACATTACCATCCTTATCCTTCCAAGTTCATGGTCCAGTGGTGGTGGTGGGGAATAAACATTAAATAGCACACAAATGAATGTGTAATCTCAAACTGAGGAGAGAGAAGACACTGAATAAGAAAAACTCAACCAGGCTAGATGTGGAGATGTTCCTCTGTAGAAGATACATGAGACTAAGTATGAGGGCTGCATGGAATTAACAAGGTGAAGGAAGGAAGAAGGTAATAAATAAGAATCTTTCAGGAAGAGGGAATGGCATATGCAAAGGCCCCGTGGCAGAAGGGATCATCAATCTTTTAGAAACTAAAGTAAGACACACAATGAGGCAGCTTTGCTCATGTGAACATTGTTCTTAGGTGTAATTTCTAGGCACTGAATAAGACTCAATGAATTCTCTAGGATGGCAAGCTCTTGGGGAGAAAAGAATGTGGTATTCATTGTTGGGTTCAGCATGATTCTGGTGCAGAGAATGTACTCATTGTTAACTTGTTGGTTGATTTTTAATGAATAAATAAATGAGCAAATTTACCTTGACTTTACATATCCGTTATCCTACATGCTCCTAGGTGTTCCCCTTCCAATCCAAATGGACACAGTTTGGCCAAGTATATTCAGGATGCTTCCCAGAGCCATGTGATGGTCTCGTGTGAACAGAGGGCTGGTGGGGGTAGGGGAAGTCAGGAGTCAACATCTTTTCACAAAAAGTTGTGAAAAAGCTGGAGGACCATTGGCCAAGGAGCAAAATCATACATTATAAAAACACAAAACAACTTTCTCACCCCTCTGCACAGCTTTACTGCTGACAAAAACATTGCCAGTTGTATCTCGAAGCCAAAGCAGCAGTCCCCTATTGATTTCTATACCTCCTTTGAGGAGGCCTTTCTAAAGGCGGGCATTTATCTGATGCTTCATTTTTAGGGCACAACATCATAAAAGAGCTAGCTTTGGGTCTAATGAAAAAGGGACAGGCTGTAAAGGAGATTTTTCACCTTCTACTCTGTGAGTTTAACCTCCCTTGTGGATCGGGCTGTCTCCCGTTAGAAGAGAGGTTTGTGCGATATGCAATTTTTTAAAATACACATTTAGCTTCTTTTTCTGAGGAGCTAGAAAGGACACATTTCATTTCTATACAAAACCCAGCTGAAAAGATAAGGTTTCAGAATCCATGACTAAGAGTTCTCCTGGGTCAGAGCCCAGCTGGTCATTTTGGCTGCATTGAGCCCATGGGTGTGTGAGTGAACCCATGGGAATGGGGTGAGGGCTGAAAAGACCCTCGGAGGCCTTGGTCTGCAACTGACCCTGCTCTGGGCAGGAACTCTCAGGACCTATAAACTGCACTTGGGCTTTGCCAACTACTTGTTCTGCCAACCCAGACGCTTGTATGGTGTTCAGTCTGATAGTAGAAATTCCAGATACACCAGACCTCTAGGACATTCTTTTTCCTTTCTCTCTCTTTTCTCATTATTTGTTTTACTCCTGAAGTGAAATCAGGTGTTTACAATGGACGGTGAGTGAGGAGTGTTCTAGACTAGGCAGTGACAGTAAGTAACGGAGTGTGCTGGCCCACACCGCAGAACCTTTTTGAGACTTAGTTTCTTTACCTATCGAATGGAGTGATGGACTCCTCGAGAACCCTGTAAAGCTCCTACTGTGATGCTCAGATCTTTCTTGTCTCTGTTTCTCCCAAACGTTTTTCTCTCTTCTGCCCCACATGCCTTCATCTTCTCTTTCTAATTGTATTCTTCACTTGTATCTCACCTCTCTTCTTTCCTCTCTCTCGTTCTTGTAGAAGAAGTGAAGGATTAGAAGTTGGACCTGGTGCCTCTTCTGTTTAGTGAATAATAGAAAGATTTCTGAAGCGCCAATGGTGAGATACCAGCCATCACTACATGAGTGAAGGTTTGCCCACTTTGATTAGGACAATCAGTACCAGCATATCACAGATTGGAAAGAAGCCATGACGTGCCTGTTCATGCTATAAAAAGGAATTCAGTAGAGAGGGAAGATTGAATGGCTTCTTTCTCCCATTCTGTATCTGTGCCCTTGTTTAATTCCTACATTATGTATTTTCTCCTATCAAGGGCCTGGTACCCACCACCCTTTCTGAGATGGTCAAGATGGTCCTATATGCTGCTCTCCACACAGCCCCAACTTCTTGTTCAGCATCGTGGTGAGTGATGTTGAGTAAGCTTGCAGGAGGTGCTCTTTCTCCTTTCATCTGCTCTCACAGATTATACCTTCTTTCTATTTTGTTTTTCAAAGACAAGACCACCTTAGAACAGGGCTTCTTCCCAAAGAGCATTTGGCAGCTTTCTCCTAAGCCTGAGGGGAGGTCGAGAAGTGATTTCTTCTTTTCCTAATACAGGTATTAGGCTGACTTAATATTCACTTACTCTGAAAAATCCCACTTCACAGAAACACTTTTTAACATGAGCCAAAGCATTTCTCCTAATTCAGCACAATTGTGCCTGGTTTATATCCATTGATGTTAAATGATTTCCCATTTAATATCAATTGGAAATGGCTGATTTCCTACCCCAAACAGTACTTAATGTCAATTATGGCAGTCAGGGCAGAGCTGTTTTTCAATTAACTACAGCACTCCATTTTGTTTGCTGGCGAGTGATGCAAGATATGAACGCACACAGTCACCTCATAAAATGGTGACAGAGGGGCTTGGTATGGAATACAGTTTCTGTTCCTAACCATTTGATTAAGAATTGGTGATGGGGGGAGGGTGCTTGTCTTTTCCCTTTTACCCAAGGACTGATCATGTTTTAAAGAGATTTTACTCTTTTATCAGAGAAACTTTTGGTATGATGATGACCAGAACTTGCTGGGGAAAGTGTAACCCATCGGCCATCAACAGTCTTGCAGGACTGAGTTCACAAGAATGAACTAGAGGAAAGTGGATGCACAGAGAAAATGTGACTGTCATGTGGCGTCTTTGAATATCCCGGAGAGTGGAGCTGTGAGTGCAGGTGGGAGACTAACATTGGCAGCTAGCAGCCGTTGAACATTTACTATGGGTCAGCAACTTGGTGTTATTTTGAATCCCTCACTAGACTTGTAATAGAATCTATATGTCTGTCTCATAATTGTCCATACCTGAGTGTGATGATTGATTGAGTGATTGTGTCAATCTGAGTAACAGAAGTTGAACTAAATCAGCTCAGCATTTCCACCTTCCAGGGCAGCTTGTTGCCTGGATGGTGTAAAGGGGAAATGAAGGAGGACGGATCTGCTTCTCTTCCTTCAGAGGAGCTCCTATCTTCAGCTTCACGTTGGATATCATCTCCTGGCTTCCAGTACAGACTTAGCTTCCATCACAGACTCTTTGACTTCTGGCGCAGCCCCATCAGCCTGATACAGACACGCGTGGGACACTGCAGTGATCTCCAGACCTTTGACCAGATTCTTCAGTTTCTAGTGTGCAGACAGACCCTCTGCATGCTTCCTCATCTGACTCTGTGGGTAGTCATTGTAAGCCAGTATTATAAATTCATATATATTTGTGTATTTTGTGTTACATCTATTTCTCTAGTAAACACTGACTGATACTCTGAGCCTGGGAGGATTGTGTGATGTTATAGAGCAACTTGAAGGTAGACTTCAAATCTGGGATTGGTTTATTCTATGTCATGGGCCAGTCTTTCTATGAAATTAAACTGAGGTTTGACAAGGGTGCTGCTCTTCACATGGTAGAAGATGATACAGGGGGAATGGACTTCAATTGCTCTCTAATCCTTGGTCTAGGATACAGTCCTTTCTTGGTGCACCACAATCCCTTTGTGATGCCCTGTGTTTACCACCTCTCTGTGTGTGAATCTTGGTGTCTGTTAGTGCTACCCACATTTTAGGACCTCATTAGAGTTGTCTGTGGAAGTTTCCTTAACTGCATGTCCTATGCTGGGTACTCTTCTCTGAATGCTTTCAATCTTATACTCTATAACCTTAAGCTACCATTTTCCACCTATGACTGGGGCAAGTTTCCTAGAGAACAGAAGTGATGCAGAGGAAAGGACTTTGGTGAAGGATTAACAGACCTCATTGACTAGTTTTGTGATTCCTCCTTGCTTCTTTCTTTATTCATTCAACAAAGATTTACTAAATGCCTACTATGTACCAAACACTATGCTGGCAACTATTCAGTCCAAGGAACTTATAGACCAATAGAGGGAACAGACAGTGAAGGGATAGCTTTGGTAGAGTGCAATAGATACTATGACATTGTGCGAGACAGATGGTTTTAACTGAATGGGGGGTTAGGTAGAGGCATCAGAGAAGTTTCTTTAGAATGGGCATCTAAATTGAATTTTGAAGAGATGATTAACTGTAGTTAGGAGCTGGACAAGTATAGAAACCTGAAGGATTGTTTTATTGCAGAGAAAAGCAGATGCATGGGCATACATAACACAGCGTGTGGTAGGTTATTGAAATTTTTTACTTTTGTTCCTTCCTCTAAAATCTTCCTTGTAGTAGAGTTGTAAAAATGGATAAAAACATATATTTTCTAAATACTCACTCTTACTCTTAGGCATACATTGCTATAAAGTCCTTACTTATATTAACTTGTTAAAATCTCATAATGATTGTACTGTATTGGATAGGCATTTTTATCCTCATTTTACTGACAGAGAAACTAAGTCACAAAGAATTCAACTCACCACAGATAACCAAGCTGCAATCTGTGAAGCTGGAATGCATACCTGGTCATCCAGCTGTTCAGGCTAACCTCTTAGCCATTAATCTATGCTGTTTCTTAAATGGGCGGATGTGCACAAATTACACAGTGCAGAGCCTGCATGAAATAATCACACAACTAATAGTTACTGCCTTAATTTATTTACTTGTGTGTGTGTATATTTGAAAAACTTTCTCTTTGGGAAGATAAATGTTTCCCTGTTCAGTAACCATCTACTTTACTAAAGGGCTGTGCTCACACAGTCCCTGTTCCCCTCAGAAATGCACACTTTGGGACCAATGTCAATGCTTTGCCAATAGAGATTACATGAAACAAAACAACACAAAAAAAGAGACAGAACAAAACAAACACTGAGATAAATGCTTATTCAGATGAAAGCTACTAGAGGGTTAGGACAAAAGTGAAGCTTCAAATTTCTAAGAGTTATTAGACATTAGAATGACTACTAAGGTGGAAACTCTTCTCTTAGTTATTCTTTCTAAGACAGTTTTGGGATGGGACTTCCAGAAGTTTCTCTTGAGCTTTCAGAAATCCAGGGTAGCATAGGGCATTTTCTAAGGTGGTTTTAGTGTTGTGGTTTCTAATGTGAGTGAACTTTCCATTTGACCAATTTATTTTGAGAAAATATTAGACATCAATGCATGGGATAAACATTTCTTTTTTCTCTTCTTGCATCTTTTATGTACCTACATGGGGCAATCTTCATGCCACACGTGTGTCTGAGATGTTCAGGGATGTATATACATCTACTTAGTAGAACCATTAATGGAAATTTAAATTTTCTTAGACATTCTTATATTAATAAGTATTCTCTAAGACAACTAATGTCACTTTTACTTTGCTGCATGTTTTTGGGTTTAGAATCAGGCTTAAGCACTAAAAGAGAAAAAGAATGAAGGGGACATCCGTTGGGAGAAGATGGGATCCAAAAGGCCCTTTATGATTTATTGAGCCTGCACACCATTGTTTATAAAAATGGTACCAATGACAAAATGCATGCAGTAATTCGTGCCCTAGACAAACAAAGAGGGGTTTGCAATTTGACATCAGAACAGTACTTGTGGACGTTATTCCACTCGTCCTTGCAGTACCACAGCATGTCATGAAGATAAATGTTCTCTTCAGTTCAGACCAGCTCAAAGTCAAGGCACAGTGGTCTCTTTTTACCCCTCTGAGAAACTTTCTTGTGCCTTGATTGGAAGCATTCTCCTCTGGGGTGGAGCCTTCAGAATTGTGAAGCCTGGACATGGATTCTTCATAGGTTTATAAAGAAATGAGAAAATTATAAAGAATAGCTATTATGTGCCTGGCTGGTAGGCAGGTTTTAAACACATTTTTAGTTCCTTACCAGAACCCTAGTTTTCTATACCTGACCCGGAGGCCCTTTTGACGTAGTCCTTACAGTAATAAGTGGTAAAACAGTGATTATACCAGTAAACACCAGGCTTTGCAAATAAAAACAGGCATCTGGCGTGAGCTGGAGTCCATGTTACTGTATCTATCTCACAGATACAGTGGAAAGATTGTTTCTAGGTCCCTGTGCAGAAATCCTCAACATTTGGCTCAGATCTCTCCTTGGTATCTTTAATCCCTCACTTCCAAGGGTACCCCATCCAGCTGCTAATTAAGGGAAAAATAGGGACAGCAGATGAGAAGTGTGACTTTTTTCTTCCTTTAGAAGCGATTTAAACCTTTGGAAGGTACACAAATGTAGTCCTATTATTCAAGTTAATTTACAATCCCTCCCCCGTCTACCACAGGAATTTATGAACCTGGAGGAGCTGGAAGTCCCTTAGCAAAGTAAACAAACTGTAACTCAGGGTTGCATACTTCCAAGGATCCTCTATCAGCAGGTTTTATTTTCACACCAGAGGTGAAAAGATAATTTGGTGAGCAGCACTTTGTCTCATTGAGAGCAGCCAGGATTTGTCTCATTGAGAGCAGCCAGGACGCTGCGCGCATGATGCAGGAAGAGAAGGCTGACGAGGAGGCCATCTGCGGGTTAACACACAGCAGCTGTCCTTCTCCTGGTGACAATGATGATGATAATAAGAGTTGGCATTTGCTGAGCTGATGCCATGTGTCAGGTCCTATCTTCTGTATTTCAGCCTCACCATAACCCTTTGAAATAGATATGAATATTGTCTCCATTTTACAGATAAAGAAACTGAGGCTTTAGAAGTTGGGGTATTTTTCTTTTGGAAATAAAGTTAGAAAGTGTCCTCACACAGTTTATTGACAGAGGACATTTACTGAGTATGGAGAATGCAGTCTCGGGGGAGGGGGGCAATGGAATGACTTATGTTTTCCTTTTTAAAAGGAGGACATTTCCTGCCCTGCTTTTCTCTCTGCATTTTCCTGAATCCCTTTCAAAGCAGGCAAGGAGCACTAGGTTGGGATCCAGGAGACCTGTACTTTCATTCTAACTCTAGGGAGAACTGGCCACATGATTTTAGACAAATATTTTGCCATTCTTCTGACACTGTTTTCCTTATTTGTAAAATGAGAAGGGACAAAATAGGTAGCCCAAACCTAGACCTTTGGTTCTCAACTCAGTGGCTACCTGGTTCTTCGAAACACGGCAGTCAGTCTTTCCCATCAAACTTTCGTCCACCCTTGTGGGTGGGACAGCAATGTTTCTCTCTAGGATATGCAAGGCACAGAAAAGGAAGAGTTTTTCTTTCTTTTTTTTATGTGCTGTATACCAGATGACCTTGATGTGATAGACTACAGGATCTGGTGACACTGCACACTCAGTACTATTCAACACTTCGCCTGAAAGGGAGGAAGGAATGGATTTATTGACTTGCGACTTTGACTCAGGCCTGTGTTGCAGGCCTGTTATTATGTGGAATGATTAGGCTGCAGTGGCAGGGACAAGTTAAACTAGAACAACAAAAGACCTCCTTAACCTTTACCTGGACACAAGGCCATTCATAATGACTTGCATGGTTTGGAAAACTCAGTCTTTCCTGCAGCACTCAATACTTTTGCTGCTCCAGTAAATGAGCAAGGAAGGAGAAGATGGATGGGTGAAGGAGATGAAATGTAATCCAATTCTGCATAGTCCTGTTTAGAATTCTGAGTTCAGGTCTGTGTCAAAAAACAGCAATGGCTGAGAGATCATCATCATTTTCTTTGGCTTGAAAAAGGAATTTGAAACCAGATATAATAGTTGCTCGCTGAGAAAACTTCCAACTATTTGTTATCCACTAGAGCAAATTATGCTGTTTTTGAAAGATATTTTCGCTCTCGAAGGAACCATGTGCCTTCTATTAATGTGAAGGGAACTGGATACATGGAGCTTTGAAACACAGACACACACACACACACACACACACTCAGCACACACAATATCAAACACAAGGTCTCTTTGAAAACCTAAAGTAACTACAGCAATATTATGCTTCTCTGACTCTGAGAGATACTTTCCCCTCTTGCCCCACTTTCTGGCTCGGCCCAATGTGCCATACCTTTGGTGAAACTGTTACATCAATCATATCAAAATACTGGGCAGGATGATATTTTTCAGACATTTTTCCTTAAATACGTTGTTTGAATGGAACTGGCTGTGACACAAGAATACTCACTGAGAATTAGAGCTATAAGGACACTATCCCTCACCTAGCCCAGGGTTAGGCACACCTGTTCTTGATAGGGCCAGAAAGTACTTTAGGCTTTGCAGGCTGGCCAGTTTCGGGAGCAATGGCATACAGCTCTGCAGCTGTGCACTGTATTTAAACAAATGAATGTGGCTGTGGGCCAATAAAACTTTAACTTACAAAAATAAGTGGCAGGCCAGATTTAGCCCATGGGCTACAGTTTGTTGACTCCTGATCTAACTTATTGATCAAGTGGTTAAAACAGAAGCCCAGAGAATTTAAGAGGTTCATCTTGGGGCAATCCAGCCAGTTAGTGGCAAAATAAGGACTGAAGCTACTGGAAGGCAGTATCAGATGCTTAACCTCGGGAATCTCATTTACAGACTTTAGTTTGCTTGAACACATTGATTTTTAAAACAATTTATTATGAAAATTAATATTATATGAATAAGTTAAATGTAGAAATAATGTTTGGTTAATAGAGGCCAAAGCTTGGATAGAACTGGGCTGGAATTTGGTGACTCTAAATGCGGTCCTCACAGCATATCACCCAGGCAAGCTTTGATTACACTTACTGATGTACACAAGCCCTGCAGTCCTGTGGAGAGGAGCTAAATTCTTCCCATCACTGGGGCTCAGGTGTAGGCAGACATGCCTGGGAGACTTGGTGAGGTTTGTTCTGACAGATGCCAGATTGCAGAGGACAGCAAAGCTTGATGAGAAACACACACCCATGCAGCCAGCCATGCTCACCCACATGTGTGCTCATACACATGCATGCACACATTCAGACATAGACAGTGAAGAAGTCTGTTAGAAGTGCCCCAACTTAGCCACAAGGAAATTATTTGGTAAAGAACAGTAGTTCTGAGACCATTAAAACTCTTTTCTAACACCTGATTGCCTCTGTGAGCTGGGGGCACCCATGAACTCTGGTCATTGTAAAACTAAAAGGATGAAATTCCTAGAAACCCAGCATACCTGCAGGGAATTGCTGTGGCCCTCCAGCACAGGAAAATTAGTAAGCTCTTCTGCTAGAGATTCAGAAGACCCAGATATCTGGAGCAAAGCTGCATGGTAGTACCAGGTGAGGTTAGTAGAGGAAGTGGAAATGAAGGGGTGACAGTGGTTATGAATTGTTCAGTAGTACCACCTAAGTGTCCTGCTGAGGTCACATGGCCTCTGTATGGTCAAACACAGAAAACCCAGAGGCCGATTATTATAGCATAGAGCAAGAGAACAGAGGCAGAGAAAGAGATGACATAGGGCTGAGGCTATAGCTCAGCGACACAGTGCTTGCCTGGCAAGAGCAAGATTCTGAGTTTGATTCCTGGTATCAGAAAAAAAAAAGAGATGACATAAAGTGTTGGGGAGGGTCCATGGGCAGTTGGCATTGTTGTGTTAGGGGTTCACATTGAGCATCAAAAGCATGGTGGATCACTGTGCTTGGCATGGGAGTGGGTGACCTTAGAAAACAGACCTCATCTGGGAGGGCTGCTGAGGCCAATACCTGGGTTACAACAACAATGATGTGCAGTTTCTACACATTTATTGTACATCCGATGCTATGCTACCTGCTTTTTAGCATCTCAGTTAAGCTATACAGCAACCCTTCAAGGTAGGCACCGTTGTTATTTTCCGTGCTAGTCAGGCACACTGCAGAAACCAAACCTTTACTTTGCTCCCCAAATATCAGTGTCCTGCAGTGGAAAGTCTTTTTCCTCATTCATATTATGTGAGGGTGGATGATTGACTCAAGATCAAGTACTGACTGAAGGTCAACTGTGGGTCAAATTGTGTATTTTCTCATTCCAGTACTCTCCCTCAAAGAGCTTCCCCTATGTTGTATTTGTTATACTCCTGGTTGAACAATGTAAAAAAAATTCATGGAGTGGCTGAACTTTGTAATTACTGTACTTTTAAAGCTTTTGTTTGGATATTATGTGCAACATATCCACAGAGATGCTATTGGCCAGAGCAAATCATCTCCAAACCTGGGGTGAAGCATTTTTTGCATTCTGTGAGGCCCAACAGAAGTCACAAGACAAGGAGAGGACTGATACCATCATGTCACAGGGTTTTGTAAATAAGAGGAGTCCTTATATCACATAGTGGTTCTTTCCACTGTGCTTTTGCAGCTAGAGGATGCACAAATGATTTAATTATACTGGAGTTCTCTTATCTACTTTTGTCCTCAGTTTGTACCTTCACTTCGAGAACTACAGGTGAAGGCCTAAGACAGGTGGAGTATATTGTACCAGTAGAATGAGGGACAAACCTATGGTATCTTTTTTATGGTCCATTAACATGGATTTTAGGCCCTTATTCAGATAATAATTTTTAAGCTCACAGTACAAATTATTACTTGTTGTTATATAGAAAAGCTTGTCTTCTACTATGTCCAGACATCTATGGTACCATAATAATTCTCTCCAATCTTGCTGAGAGTCAGTAGTGTTACTTTAGTGATAAAACCACACTTTGAAGCAGGCTGACTTGTTAAATTGCTTTGGGTGAGACTTGAGAGTGTTCCCCATCTTTTTATTATGAATATTTTCAAATGTATAGAAAAACTGGGAGAGCCATATAATGATTAGAAAGTCTCAACAATTGTTACATTTTCTATCCATCAATATCTATACCAAACACACACACACACACACACACACACACACACACACATTTACTGAACCATTTGAAAGTGAGTGTAAACACCATAACACTTTACTCTAGATACTTCTACATCTTTTACAGGGGAGCTGTATGCTTGAGATTGCTTCTCTGGGAGAAGCACAGGAATCAGCTTGTCCATTTGGCTAAGGTGGTAAGTACAAGAACTCTCCATAGTAGGTTTGGGTTTATCCTTTTGTAATTTTGAGTGATAGTGCAAAATCTTATGAAGATTATTTTTATCATAAACCTCTTACTAAGATTCTAGCATCCATTGGTGATCCTGGCCTAAATGAATGATTTCACTGAGCTTGTACAATTTTCTTTACTAATGAGGATAAGTCAAAATTCTCCTAAACAAAAGATAGGTGAATGCTTCATTTTTTTCTCTTTACTAATCACTTTTCAGAATTTGTCATGTCACTTCCAAAACTGGCAAATACAGTTTACTTTTTGTTTGCTTTATTTTGTTTTTATTTGTCTACATCACTATAAACTCTTGGATTTTTATTCAAGCCTGAATTTTACACTGTATTTAATGTTCTTTTTTTCTGATGCACATGTAACCTCAAATTTGGCCAGTGGAAAACCTTTTGAGTATTTTTTCATCTCATCTTCGTTAGACTTTCTAGAACAATAAGATATTTTAGTCTCATCTTGCATTTTCCCTGCCTTCTCCCTGGAAATTGTCCTGTCTGTGAGGAACTCTGATTCTGTCTATAAGGAATAACATTGCTTTTAAACTGTCTCTATGGACATATCCTTCTATCAATCAATTGATCAATCAATTATCTAACTGTCGTTCAAGTATGACCTTAGATGCTTCGTATTAACTTAGTTGTTTTTGTATCCTTATATAAAAACCCTAATATACTCATGTACTTGCATTATCCAATGATCTATCTAAAATAGCTTAATTCAATTATAATTTGATGGACATATGGGCATCTCCATTGCTCCATAAAGGTCTTCTAAGTTTGAAGTATTCTTTTCTAATTAAAAATCCCTCCATGCTGCCACCTTCATACTTAAGGGAAGCAGCCTTTCCATTTGGTTGGGCCACTGGCCTTTAACTGCAATTCACATTTAGGGCAGCTATTCTTATCCTTGGTCTTATGTTAAAATCTTTAAAGAAGCTTTAAAATAAGACCTCTTACCTGATCCTTTCCCCTAGAAATTCAGATTGAATTGGTTTGATATGTTACTTGAGCATCAGTATTTTAAAAAAGCTCCTTGGGTTAAGAACCTCTGTTAGTAAATTTAAGATATATTTGGAGCAGTCACCATATGTATTTGTTGTCTCTTATTATCATTTATTTTGTCCTGATGGATGGGGACATTTATAATGAGGTTTCTGGTAAAGTCATCAAATTTGGCCAGTAAAAATACAGGATGCCCATTTAAATTTACATTTTAGATAAACAATGAATAAATTTTTTATATATGTCCAAAATATTACACAGGGCATATGCATGCTAACTTTTTTTTTGTTGTTTGTCTGAAATTCAAATAGAACTGGGCATCTTGGATCTTATCATTTTATCTGGCAAGTGTAGTCTCTGAGAGCTCAAGCTGGGGTGTAATGGGGGTGGAGTGTTGTGGAAAAGGAGGGGAGGGAGAAAGGTACCAAATGCTAAAGAAAAACTGCATAGATTTGGTGAGGCCACCTAAGGACAAACTTATACCTAGAAGTTTGGGGCTAGAGATGATGCTTATCTTGCAGATGTAGCTGCAAGATTTGAGGCATGGTTGTAGTGACGGCTGAGGTTTGTCTGAAGGGATGCTCAGTTCTTACTGTATAGATGTTCCTGGGTAGATAGCCATGGATAGTAGTATTATGGTTATAGTGTGTTCTGGATAGAGATGGTCATCTGAAATTTGCAATCTGGAAAATGGCATTGGTCAGTGTTTCTCTAAGTGAATGTTCATATCATTCACCTGAAGAAGTGAAAGTGCAGTGTGTCTGGTGTTTCTATTAATACTAGCTGCGATCTAAGTTGCAAATGACTGGATGTTTTCAAGTTCATGGATTTTATTCTACTGGAGTGGAGGAGAGACATCTCTAACTCAACATGATTTATCACACAATGAAGGCACTTAGCCTCTTGTTCGGAGCAGTATATTTCTTTCTAAACTAACTGTGTGTTTTCCAAAAGGAGAAAATAGATTAATATCAATGAATTCCACGATGGAGAGAAAGTTGTAAGAAATAGATTTAGTAACAGCCTAGAGATATGAAAAGTAATAGGTGAGAGCAGGGAAGAGTCAATACATAAATAAATGAGACAATTGAAAATGTGCAACAGGTATTCAGTGTGAGGAACACATAGGCTTGCATCATTTAACAGCCATTACTAGAATCCAGCTTCCCGAAGATAGAGATAAAAAAAATCACATAGGCTAATATATGAGAACAGTAAAAATTTACTAAAAACAAGCACCACTTGACTTTTGATTCTGAAGAGTGAAGGCTTTATTTCTTGGCATTATTGGATGACTTCTATCATGTAATGATGGTAATGTGGCTTGGTGGAAAGGAGTTTAAGACCTGTAACCAGTCTTGTGAGTTTGAGAACATCCAATTGCAGCATGAGACTTATAATGAGGCTGATATGAATCTGTCCTTGGCTCCAGAGGATAATGACTCAGACAACAAGCTCTAGAATCAGGCTATCCTGGTTGAATCCCATTTTTACCGCTATTAGCTGTCTTACCTGGTGCCAATTACTTACTTTCCCTGTGCTTCTATTTCTTCAATGGTAATGATGATATCTTCTTCATGGCACTATTGTGAAGTTCAAAATTTTTGAACTGTGTACAGCATATAACTTTGTGTTCGGTAACTAGTAGTTCAATGACTAACATCATTATTGATTCCTCCATTACGGTAGAACTGAAAGATGACTCTTTTCAGGTCCAGCCTGAAAGCATAGTATTGTCTATCAAGTAGCAGCCTTTACAAGTAGGCAGGAAGGCTCATCTTGCTCCCGACTACAGTCCAAGGAGGCCAGATGTGCAGTAATTGGAACCAAAAGCACCACCTAGTTGACTAAATTTCAGGCAAGGGTTGAGAGGTTGGGATGAAGAGAGCTCATAGAACCTAAGGAAGAGGTTCTACAGCCAGCTTGGTTTTTGAAGCCAGCTAAATCCCCGAGTGGCATCACCAAGACACTTGTCCTAGTGGGTCATGGAGATAACTGACCAGTTCATTGTTGAGCCTGGAGGTGAATGACTGAGTACAGATCAGTTGGAAAAGGGTCAGACAAGTGAAGATGTGGTAGGGGACACAGATCAAGACCACAAGACAGGGTGTGGTCTGGCCAATTGGCCTTCTAGGAATGCAAACCAAAAACCTCCAGACCATTTTGTCTCCATATATCCAATTGAAATCTTTTTGCTTTTAGCTCTTAATGCATTCACCCTATCTCATTTCTATCTCCAACCTTACCTATCACTAAACCAAACTGTCTTTTGCAGGACTGTCAAAGACCTCCAACTGATCTCTCTGCTTTCTTGTTGTTTGCGTCCTTTTTTTTTTTTTTTTTTTAAATCCATCCTCCTGCTAGATGTACTTAAAAAACCACTATGGTTATATGTCATCCTGCAAATGCTCTATATGTGCCTTAGGACAAGTTAGAATTCCTGAAGGTACATAGTCAAACTCCAGCAAACTCCTCCAGTCCTTCTGCCAGGCTCTGTGGCATCTTTGGCCTTCCTTCAGTTGCTACTACTCTCTACACTGTAGCCAGCCTTTGTACTGCAGTTATCTCTGCTTGGATCACTCTCTCCTTGTGCTTTAACCTACTTGGCATCTTCTTACTCTCTCAATCAGTGGTCAATTACCAAGGAAATTGTCCCTGATCTACCAATCAGGTCAACCCTCTCTTCTATTTTAGACCCTCATAGAATACAGTGAATTTCTCCTTTGTAGTACTTAAACAATTGAAATCCATTTACTTACAAATAATTGGCTAATAAGCTCTGTAAAGGTGAGAATTATGTTTTCTTTTGCTCAGCATTATATCTCAGTATGCTGTTTAGAATATACTAGACAATCCATATTTGTTGACTGAATAAATGCATTAAATGAGTGGATGGATGAATGAATGGGTGCATTAATGAACAAGCAGAGATTCAGGCAGACTCAGGGTATGGGAATGTATTCCAGGAATGTTCATCTGGAAGCACTAATAATAGAGTCCTATCACAAGATACCACAGACCATCCATCCCTAAGAAGAGCCCTTCCCTGGGCTGGTCTTTTAAACCTTCTACAAAGTCTGGGAGCACAAAGGCCATGTTCCCATTGGTTCATCTCTGTATTGCAGTACACTGTGTGGCATGTCCTAGGCACCCAGTGTATTTTTTCTCTAATGAGTGGATGGATCACTGAATCATCACCTAGCAACTAATAATCCCCCATATTCTCATCTTTGCTACCATTTTACCATTGGATACTTGGTCTGGGATGTCTGGCTCCCATTGGAAGTGGCGTAGGCTGATGCTTTTGACTGTGTTTAAGGTTCACCTCCCTGTGTGAGAGGATTCTGAATACTGGATATTCCAAATATTTTCATGTCTTAAGTGATTCATAGTAAGAACTTCAGCCTCTCGGTTGCACCCCTGCCATTTTGTGAAATAACAAATCCTAACTTTCTTACCCCCAGGTGAATTTGTACCAGAGTTCTTGTCATTCTCCTAGAGCACAACGCTGGGTTAGAAGTCCACCTCCTCTTCAAGGTCTCAAAGTACTTCTGTTTCCTTAGTAGTTCTGAAGTGTCTTTTCCAGAAAGAAAAGACCTGGGCCCCAGGTTTTGGCAGCCAGATCTGGAAGAAGAAGAACCTTGTCTTTTCTACCTGCACTTTACAAACATTTCTTTCTTTGTATCTCTTCGACAACATGCGGTAACCCTCTGACAAGTCCTCAGTGCTAAATTTCCCTTTTATGGTGGCAGCAGTAAAAACCTGAGGGCTTTTGATAGGCAGTGCTGGGACGAAGCATGGATGTAAATCACCTGAGCATTGGCTGGATTCACTTGACAGATTTCTAGGTTGAATGAAGCTTTCCTCTCCCAAATAAATCAAATTCTGACCTTTGAAGGTCTAAGTTAGGGGATACTACTGAAGTGTCTGAATCTGGGCTTAGGTTAGAGGTTGTTCTGTTTGGGTGATGGGCACAGATTTCCAGTGAGGAAGAAGGGAAATTTCACTAAGCAGAGTCTTGCATATTTAACTTTTGCTTGAAGATTCTGGAGCTTTTTGTTCTTGGTTTTTAAAATACAATTACAAGGAAAACACATATAAAGGCCACAGAAGAGGTCTTGGATAAGTATAGATAATTTAACCCAAGATTTGGTGGTAGAGACTTTTTTATTGGAAATGAAGAAAGAGAGAGAGAGAGAGAGAGAGAGAGAGAGAGAGAGAGAGAGAGAGAATGTTTTGTGTGTGTAGAAGGGGAAGAGAGAGAGTAAGAGAGAGAGAGAGAAAGATTACTTGAGGACATATTCCTAAAATTTTCCCATAGTCACAAAAGCTAGCTAGCAATGACTGGATGCCTTAAAGAGATTCGTATGTGGAGCAGCATTGGAAAGATCAGATTTTTGAAGGGGGCTTGGAATTTTAGGATTGTTCCCTAAGGGTCCATTATCTTGCAGTGACTCAAGGTACATTGAGGGTCAGAGGGACACGGATTTTTGCCTTTATTATCAGGTTATTCTTTCAAATGGCATAGCATTTTCACTTATAGCCCAGGCTTCTATAAGAAATCCTAAATTGAAACTGTAAAGGTACACACTGGGAATGGTAATTTTGGAAGGCACTTTACCTCTCCCCAGGGGACCCACCAGGAAGGGAAATTTGCAGCTCCCCGAGGCAGGTGTCAGCCAGGTGGAGGGCTGCCCGCATGGAGGCAGCTCTGACTCTCACTAAGGGCCCAGTTATCTCGGAGGAGCATGTTACCCTTAACAACTGATTATACACATTATTGGGTAGCTCACAACTAATGGGAGCTGTCACAAGATCTCAGAAGACTGGGCTTATGCTCTGTTGATAAATAGATATATGCTACACATGGGTCAGTCATTTCCTTGTTAAGAAAGGAGGAGGAAAAGAAGTGACAGCCTTAGGAGACCCACCTGGGCCATGGTTGGTGGCCAGGTTGGGAGCTGGCATTACGATGTAAAGTCTGGGGGTGGCTTGAGACACATTCTGACAGGGCTCTATTCTGGTCCTGCAATAAATGATGCATGTGGCTGAGGCACTGACCTGGAGATTTTAGAAACTGTACACTTTTAAGTACAAGTTTGTAATCCCAGCATTCTAAAAGACTGAGGCAGGTAGGAGGATCACAAGTTCAAGCTTGACCTGTGTAACTTAGTGACAAGGAAAACTTGTATCAAAATAAAAAAAAAAAGACAGGATAAAGCTCTGTGTGAAGGTCCTGGGCACTGAGGGTGTTAATGGACAAGATCCTGAGACTGTTAAACCCAGAAAATGCTGCTTTCTGAGCAGGAGGGTTACCTACTTTATCAGACACATACAACCTCTGCCATAGGTGATAGAATCTCCCAGAGAAGAAAAAAAGTTAATCTTAGCTTTATTTTTCTCCTCTGCATTCATCTCTGTAAATTTTGGCTGTTCTTTTCCTTGTACTGGGACTAGCTGTTTACCTAATTATTCTGCCAGTGAAAGTGGTTAAGGGCTGGACAGAAGAGGCAGGAAAAAAAATTGCCCTAGAACAAAAGAGAAATGTTCTATTTTTTCCAGGAGACACAGATTTATTTCAGTTTTAGTAGCTCTTATTCAAATTCATCAGAAGTAATTAATGAAAGCTAGAAGAAGGCCGACTCGCGCGCACACGTACCACACACACACACACACACACACACACACACACCCTTTCCTGGGAGTTTTTTTTTTTTCTTTCTTACTTGAATTATGTTGAGCTGTTTGGTCTATTGGTTCAGTACCCCAAGCCTAGTGCAGTATTGTCATCCCTTGCTTTACAACACAGTCATTATATCCCTAAACCACATTGTGATACACAGTGCCTTCTGTTTACGACTCCCGAAACTCCCACTCCATATATCACCTGCCATAAAACCCATCAAACTGCTGCTACTAAAATGGTGCACAGTGGTCTAAGCAGGAGCCAGGCAAATTGTGTGATACCCTACTGTGGTTAATGAGAGTGAAAATGTGGTTAGGATTTTATTCAGGCGATGTTCATTTGCAGGGCCATTGTAGTGAGATGGCAAAGAAAGATTCTTTTGTTAACTTGAATGACAATATATTTTCTATTGTATGGAGTGGCTCAGTGCAGAGTTTGCCAAGTTATTTGTCAATTGTAAATAAGTCAAATTGTGACCTTGAGCAGTTAGATTTTGATTGCTTGAGGTCTTGAAAACTAATTAATATACCGAGATTGTTAGATTGAGTATGAGAAACCTGTTGCCAGATTTAAGTACAGTAGTGATCCCACTCTAATAAAGACAAAAAAAAAAAAAAAAAAAAAAAAAAAAAAAAAAAAAAAAAAAAAAAAGCAATTCAAATAGAATATCCCAGTTCTGTAGGGTAGATGCAATTATTGTCTTCAGCCTCTTGGAATTAAAAAAAGAAGACTTAGGAGAGGAGAGATAGTGTTGTACATTTTGAACATTTTTTTATCCTCCTGAAATCTGCACATATGCAGAAACTCCTAGGAATATCTGTATCCATCACTTAGACCCTGAAAACTATGTATCTTCATTCAGAAGTAGTGATCATTCAAAAATAATATTAAAATATTATTTAAAATGTTATTATTTAAAATATTATTATTAAATAAAATATTATTAAAATATTATTATTTTAAAATATTATTATTTAAAAGTTAAGAAAAGTTGGGCATGGTGGTGCATGCCTGTAATCCCAGCACTTGGAAGGCTGAGGCAGGAGAATTGTCATGAGTTTGAGGGCAGTCTACACTACAGTGAATTCAAGGCCACTCGGAACTATATAGTGAGACCCTGTCTCAAGAAAAAAAAAAAAAAAGAAAGAAAGAAAAGAAATCCCCTCCCAAACAAACAAATGACAGCAACAAAAGCTGAATAATGACCATGTCTTTACTTCTTAAATAAACTTCATTCAATGGAATTCTCACCTCACACCCTCCATTCAGCTAAAGAGCTGAAGCCTTTTTATCCTAGAGAAATGATTTCTTCAAAATAGTTCAACAAATGCTGGCATTTTTCTCAAGAAAAAACAATACAAGCCTCTCTTGTATTTTCATGACCCACCTTATTCTCTCCCAGCTCTTTCTTTCTCCTCAAAACGAATGCTGCATAGCTTGGAAGATGGATCCTGTTAATAATATTAGAAAACTTTCTTCCACTAGCTTTAGTCCACTTATGAAAACTTTAAAGAAAAATGAACACAGTACATGTACAGTGTCTGATCTCATTAACTCACTCATTCATCACTGAGATATGAGCATCCCCAGAGCCCACCCTGGGCAATGTCATGGAAGCAGAATTTGTCCCTGCCATGCTCTTGGCTTCTGTTCTGATCTTCTCCACTGTTCACCCCACGATGACTGGGGTGCTGCTGCAGCCCCAGTAAAAGCATGCTACATTGCTTCACCCCATCCATGAGAACTAGACACCAGGGGTACTGCTAGGTGCTTCTTATGTTATTCAATTGTCATACACAAAAATGCTACTGTATAAACCTAAAAACAGTTAGACCCATAGAGACTAAGTAATTTTCCCAAGGTCAGTTAAGTAGGAAGAGGCAGGATATAGAGGCAGGATTTATTGTGGCTCCTTTGTTCTAGATCTTTTTCTTCTCTATCCTGATCAGTTTTTGCTGGATCCTCTTCAGCTCATTTCTCTTTCCTGAAACGATGCTCTTCTGTGGAGTTTCACATCTTATGGTCACAATAGAAAAATCATTGGGAAAGAAGCATGAATGCCATTTTGAAAGTGTTGCTGGCTGCCCTAGGTACAGTGAGCACACTTCCTTCAAGACTCCAATCTCCAGGTTCACATCTTCGCAGCTCTAATCAGGAAAGGGAGTAGCATAATATCATTAAGAAGGAGTCAATAGGAGCTGAAAGAAGTGTCCCACCCACAAAGCATTTGTGAATTAAACTAATAAATTCTATGTACTTTTGGCGGCTTTGCTCACCAACCCCATAAGAACACTGTTGTAAGGTCGAGGGAAACAAATCATTAAGACAGAATGAAAAAGATAACGCAGATGAATATGATTCCCCATGGTATGAACCACTTCTCAGATTGAACCTCTCTGTGATCTATTTGATTTCTTTAATGGAAATCTGATTTCAATTGAGTCATATTGCTTTAAAAAAATTCCAACTCCAAACAGCACCACAAAAAGGAAATTAAACTATAAAAAGTGCATTAAGGTAAGGGTAGGGATCTAAGTCACTGGCCCAGAAACGAGTTAAAATCAAAGTTAAGAACAGAACCCTTAAGTTGCTCTCATCAGACATTACAGATGCCACCACTATTTACAATTGCTTGATATAAAACAGTCTACCTTGCAGTGGATGCTGACTTCATCAGCATAGCACTTAGGACCTGGGGATCTCCAAGTACTTTATAAGCATTCCCTTACTTTTTCAGTCCTCATGGAAAATCAAATAAATAGAAAGTACTGTTATTTAAGCCAAAGGGACAGGCACATTCCAGCTGGAAACGCAATCTCAAATAGGGGCTTTGTGATGGTCTGGGGGCTAGCAGGGGATCTTGATGGCTCTCAAAAGGCTTGGATATATTTTCTCCTTGAATTAGTTCCCCCATAATCTGTCATGCATATTTCTGATTTTAGAGATCATCATTAAGATAGGCAGTTGAGTAAAGAGGACTATTTATATTCTAGCCTTGGTAGTGCCACTGATGAGTTACGTGAGCTTGGACAAGCCTCTTCCACTCTACCCCATGCCTGTGGTCCTAGGATATTTAGAAGATCAAGTCAAAAACCAATGTGGACAAACTCAGGGTAGTACAGAGCAAAAAACAATTGTATTATCATTATGTACATGAAAATGAAAAAAGAAACAAAACAGGTAATTTAAAAAATAAAGCTGAGAATAGGTCATAGTATTTTTCAGGCATGTAGATGTAATGGCAAAGTTAATACAGGTATGGTTGTGCCCTTCTAAATTATTTCTTACACCTGGATATGACCCATGGGAAAACTCTCTCAGAGGGCATGCATTTAGGGTCTTGTATATTTTCAGGTTTCCTTATTAAGTAGAAGCCAGAGCCTTTTTATGTCTCCATGGGGACACCTCCAGAGCTTGTATCAGCAAAAAAGAAACTCTAACCTGAGGTGTTGGGGTTAGGACAGGAAGCCAGGGGGGCTCAGCCCTAGAGAATGGGGACATGGGATCAAGCCAGCCTGGTGTGCAGTTGTGCTTTTCCTCTGGACAATAGGTTGTCACTATGTGTAAAAGCAACTTTATTTTTCACAAATGAAAAGAGTTTAGATGTGTATGTGTGCATGTGTGTGTGTATGTGCACGTATACATGCAAGTATATCTATCTATCTATCTATCTATCTATCTATCTATCTATATATGGTCAGAAAGTTTTGAGTCTGTTCATTTGTGAGCATTGATAAAAAATGATGCAAAGTCTTTTCTGGCTGAAACAAAAGTTAGCCATTCAATATTAATCAGATACCTGGAGACACAGTCTTGTGCGATACGTTATCTGTGATCTCCTTCTTTAAAAGAAGATGGACATGGCCTTTTTTTTTGTTATCCTCTGCTAATTCTTTTCAGACTCACTGGATCATTCTTTCTCATGGCTCACCCAACACTATTTGACTAATTTTGAGACAGATTCTCTGAAGTTTAGAAAATACCTGACTCATGGTTAGTGGTCTGGACAAACTTGTGGAATGGTCAAAGAGAAGATATTGATAAAACAAAGCAAGTAGGCCGATTTGCCATAAAGTGCTGTGTCAAGTGGCAAAATGAACCCATGATTTGGGCACTTGGGAGGAATTTCAGTTCTGGAGAAACAGGTGCTTTCCTTTGTTGAAGTAGAGAAGTGTCCTGGAAATTTGGGAGCCGGAAATGGCAGAGAGAGGAGGGCAGAGACTCACCTCCATAAACACCTAGGTTCTGCAAGCCTGAGACCAGCAGGGGGAGCACAAGGTAATAAACAGCTTTGGTTTCAGAATTTGACTGTGATCTTTGAAGTTCAGGAAAAACAAGGCAGTGAACAAGAGAGCAAGAGAATGGCTGGCATCCTATCTTTCCTTGTTTTACCTAATGGCTTTTAATACTTTATCACATTTTTCTCCCCTGTCTCACTTACAAAATTTGTTCCATGGTAAATGCAGAAACCCAAAATCAAAGTGCCCACAAGAAAACAAACAAAAACTAGGTAAGGAAAAAAATGACATTCAGTCCTTAATTGTTCTTTAAAACAACTTCGCTCCTCAGGCCTCCCAGTTCTTTGAATGATCAAGTAATATGAGAGGCTTACAGAATATTATAGCTCAGAGGCCTGTCACTCATATTTTCTCTGCCTTGGAAAATGGGTTATTTAACAATTCAACAAATCAATGACTTTTGAAAAGCAGACTTGAAGGGTGCTAATGCAATCTTTGTAAGGCTTTGGTAATGAAATACACTTTTGAAAAGACCACAGCTTTATGTTTATTTTTAGCAGAACTATAAGTGTCTATAGACTTGATTAAATATGACCACTGTTCAAGTGAGGCTCCCATTTCACTGAGTTTGCTCTACCTGGCTTTCTATGACCCACCCTGTTGGATTTCCATTCATTCATAAGAGAACAACACAACTCTATCTACCTCAGGGCCTTCGCACATGCTGTCTCCATTGTAAGTCTCACTCTCCAACTCTTCCCCACCCTTTCCTTTGTTTAGTGAATTTCATTACAGCAATTTGGTACTCAGACCCTAATTTAGCTCTCACTCTTTAGGAAAATATCTGTAACACACAAACTAAGTCTGTCTACCATAGAGTCTCAGGGTACTTTTTGTTCACAGCACTTAACAAAGTTTGCAAATATGTGTGTATTTTTTCAACTATTTACTCACTGTCTGTATTCTACTGCACTAAAAGCTCCAGAGAAGAGACCACCGTTCTTCAAACACACTGTGGTGTCCTCAGCGTGAAGTATCAGGCCTGGCACCTAGTCAGGCTCAATAACCACTAACTTTTGGCAGAAGAAAAATACTAACTTATTGAAGGATTGTCAACTGCTAATAACAGGTGTTCCAGTTAGCTAAGGCATGTGCACGTAAAGAAAATTGAGACTAAAGAGCAGAAAAGATCAGGAGAGCTTGGACAACTGGTAGGTTTTGAAGGACTCGCATGGGATGAGGAGGAGAGGGAGAAGGGACCAGGGAGTGTGAGGCTTGAGTGTGGAGCCTGTCTATTTTTGGCCGAAGGCTGTATGGAGATGGGTGGTGAAAGTGGGGGGGAGCTCTGCATGCTGCCTCATGCGGGCTGGTGCAATGGCCATAGTTCTCTGCCAGAATCTAAGGGATCTTACTGATGATGCCATTTATTCTTCACCTGCTTCTCACCCCCACACCCACTGTCTGTCTTTAATGCCTTCCCTGTATCCCATGGGGCTGGCCCTGGTTCTAGTTGGGTCCCACTTCTCTCTGTGGGAGTATTCACCCAACTCTTTCTGTTTTAACTCTGTAGGCTGGGACCAAAGTTACTTTCACTCCCTTCTTCCAGGGGACATCAGGTACTCACACAGGGCATTTGGCACAGTGCTGGGTACTAGGTCTGCCTGCCAACGGGGAACAGGGTTCACTGGCAGTTTGTCAAGATTCCTTCTAGAAATATCCTCTTTGTTTCTAGTCAGCATTTTGACTATTTGGATCTTGGCTCTGTCAGCAGAAGGACAGACCTCTCTTTCCTCCACTGTGCATACAATTCTTACTGTGAACAAGCTAATATCAAACCTAAAACCTCTGACTCAAGAAATCTGAGTTAGAAAACCCCAAACTGACAGAGGCATGGAAGATGAAATGTTAACAGGTAAGAGTGCTTACTAGACTCAAACTGCAAAATTCAGGTCACCAAAATTTTTCAAACTAGATTATTGCTTAGCTACCTTGGTTTCCTAATTTATTTTGGTGGTGCAGAATCTGGGTCTGTACCCTTCTAAACCTACCCCACCCAATATAAAAAGACAGCAAACTCAAACAGGAAGATTCCGGGTGAAAGAGATTCTCTCATATTTCCAGTCTTATTTTAATGTTACTGACTAGTTAGCTTTTTCTCCCTAGACATATTGAACATGTACCCAAGATCTATAAAATGTCCTATTATGCACATACTCACGAGTCAACTCAGTTAACTCAGTTACCCTGATATATAACATAAAGACTTAAAAAATAGAAAGGAATAATTTATATATGTTTTTAAACCTGTGGCTTAATACTTCTCCAGACATTTTCCTTGCCCATTCCCCTGCTGGATATCCAGAGCAGGAAAACAGTAAGGATGAGTTCTCTAAATTAGGAATTGAAAATGACCCATTTATAAAAAATCAAATGAAGTCTTTCTCACATTTTGCAAGTATGTGAAGGAAATATAGAGAGGCCTTGGCTTAGAACCTACCAAGGAGAGGGCCAAGACTTGATCCCTAGGGTCTTGTTCATGAAGGAAACCTTTCCTTGTGGGATAGAATAATGAAAAAACTCAGGGTCCTGGAACCGGTGGGACTGAGTGGCTGTCACCCAATACTTAGTGTTCTGAAGGAAGGGAAGTATGTTGGGGATTTAAGGTGAAATGAGAACCCGATTGCACTCATTCTAATTTTAGTTTCTCTCAGATCATTTTAAAGAATGATCTTGTAACTCACAGCTGGTGCATTTCTGTGAATAGACTCCTTCTGTTTGCTTGGAGGCCCTTCTCTGGTTTCTCCTGCGTTCCTAAGGAGCAAATCCTCCTCAGAGGTCATTGCCTGTGATTCGCAGGCTTCCGAGGACAGCTGACGCGGTGACTCACTAAGCACTGAGTGTGCTCTCTTCTCTCTGCTGATTCCACAGTGGGGATGAACAATGACAAATGTGGAAACATCTGGGTCAAATCAAACTTCTGGACATTTTCCTTAGTTCATTTCCCCACCCTTTTTTCCCAGGAGGTTTTTGGCTAAAGGTAAATCAGGCTGTCACCTATTGGTCTTGGACTATTTCTATGACTGATTTAGAAAGACATTGACTGTAGTTTATAATAGAAATTCACTTAAGCAATAATTCTAAGCCTTGGTGTGCTGATGCTCCAGAGTGACTGGACATGCTTCTAGGAAAATCAAAAGATGTTCAAAATGTTATGCTAAATTCAATTTATTTTAACTGTACAAGTCAACCAGATGCAGCTCCATTCCTGCCATGAGCTTATTGTGCAGTGGAGGCAGATCCCTGAACTTTTTTGAGTTTCTTAATCCTCAGCAGCAAGTGAGAAGTTTGGACTCAGTGCCTGTGTGTTTTTGCCAGTGATTTTCTATATAATGCTTCAAGGAGGCTCAGTTATGTGTCTTAGAGTTGTGAGGTACTCAGAAGGCAAAAGGCACAGTGCAAGCACTTGGGGAGGGACAGCTAATCAGGGGTAAAGTGACTTCATTTAGGTGTAGATGGATTTGTACCACAGACATGTTAAGAATCTACCAAGTGCCAGACATTGTGCTAGGTTAATACAAACATTATTTTCTAAATTCAGCTCATATATGACTCTATTCATAAAGACTCAGTCTCTCCTCCAGAAGCTCAAGAGCTTGTGGAGAAGATAGACATATGGACAAATTAGAATTTTTGGTAAGTATCAAGGTACTGTATATCTGAGCCTAAGATGTGGCAATATTGAACTGCAAGATTTAGATTCTCTGAAGATTTATTTTAGCTCTATTTAATTTCTTCATTGATGAGCAGCTGAGATGTGAATGCATTTTAATTTATATTTGTGGAGTGGGGACACATCATTAGGAACCCAAGGTAGGTGACATGTAATGTGTGATGTCCAGGAGCAGGCAAGTTACACACATATGCAAATAAAATGAATGGAATTTGTTATGGACTTTAAAAAGTACTACAAGATAGTAAGAAAGAAAGAAAGGAGAGAGAGAAAGAGAGGAGGTAGAGAGAAAGAGAGGGAGAGAGAGAGAATGAACAGAATTCAACATATCTGGCTTAGAGAATCTGAAGGTCTTTTTGCAAGTGGTGTCCTTGCAGTGACCCATGTTACTCTTCTAGGCTATGTCAGGGAGGTCCTAGTCTCCCTGTGTCATGGTATCATAGCTTCTTGTTCTTTTCCTAGATGGTATGCTTCCCAGTTTTAATTATACAGTATTTTATTATTTGATTAACATGTGTGCCTAGATTATAAATGCCTTCAAGGTAGACTATTTGTTTCACTTACCCTGACATTCCCAGTCTTGAGTGGTGGTAGTTGGGTTTAGAAGGTGGCCAAAGATATTTACTAAATGAATCAATAGATGAGCATTGAAGAATAGGGGAAATAAGGAAACTAAGGAGTCTTCTAGGTGGAGGGACAGTTTGAACATTTGCCATGCATAAGTAGCTCTGTGTTAATCCTTCAACCATTCATAAATGTTATCAATAGCTAATGACAAACTGCTTCCCACCTTCTTACTGAGGAACTAGAGGGCTCACTGAGAGAATTTGTGGCAGCTGCATGGAGTATCTCTCACCTCTTTTTAATTACTCAAGAAGGATTCATCACCCCTGATTTGAGCCAAACTCTTTGTACCTAGTAGGTGCTCATTAAATATTTGAGACCCAAACAAGAGGGCATGGATGGGTTTATGGATGCTTTGTGCCCTACAACCTTGTGGAATAACAAGCTATCACTGCCTACCACCTACCCCCTCCTGCTTCTCACTTAAGCCATGTCTTTATGCTGTGAGAAAAATGGTGCAATATGAGGAAAAAAAGCAGGGCATCTGGTTCACCAGATATGCATATGGCCACAACATATGGCAAACCCAGGGCATTTGACCATCATGCTCATTAGGATGTGCCGGCGAACCGGATGCCACGTGCTCACTGTGTCTGCGTCGTTTTTCTCTCAGCATGCTGACCTGGTGTGAATCATCAGGGCACACTTGCCTTTCTGAGCAAATCAGTTCCTCTACTCTTTTCACCTTCAGTTTTTTTTTTCTTCAGAAATTCCCTCCTCTTTTGTGTTTACTTTCAATTGGTTGATTGCCTTAGAACTCCCAGGGTGATCCCACTCTGTGGGTTTCACTGAAAACATCCACAAACCACACTAATCACAAAAAGAGATGGCAGGAACTCAGGATCTTCTCAGGTGGACGGGAAGAAATGTAAGGTTTATTTTTCTTAAGGCATCAAATACATTCTATTTCTCCAAGAGCCTAGCATAATCAACTTTGCACAGAAAAACAAACCAAACAAACGGACAAATAAGCAAACATAAAACCCAATTTACCCTAGATCCTCTGTTTTTATGGACTTCCCAGCTTCAGGAAGAGGGGACCAGAAGGAAGGCAGCCCCACGCCAACCCTGGAGAACAAAATGAAATAATCATCAATCCACACTAGAGGGAAACAACCTTCAAAATCAGGAAAGTGGGCTTTTTTTCTTGTGTATTTGATAGTTTCCCCCTGTGACATTCTGGCTCTAGTCCTTCTAAGTCCACTTCACATTTATATGTAGTCCCCTCTCTCTTTAGACTGCCCTTCTCACTTTTCTAAGGAAATTCATTTTTGCAATTCTCATTGGCAATTGCAACACCAACATTTAGTACATTTCTGTCCTCCATTTTTGCCAGGTTGCTATTGTCTTGTTGAATTTCTAAAAATGAGAGATGAGATCAAAACTCACATTAACCCCAATGTTATCCCCTTTGGCTCTCATTTATTGCTGTCCTTTGTTTATCATCTTTCAGCAAATTTTTAGTCCATATGACAATACTTCCATACAAATCCATTAGAATCAGTTTTACAAAATAGACTTACTGATGCTCTCTGTTACTCTGCCTGATTTCCAGCTGTGTAAGTTCATGCACACACATCCCCTGATTGCTAGGTGCACATTATTCCTTTCATCTGCTAGTAACTATCAAAAAGCAGTAACAAATTTGTCTGGAAGGATTTATTCTCTGCATAGTTCCCTTCTTCTCTTTCTCTTTATTGCTGATGATTTGATTGAACTCAAAATAGTTACAGATTTTTCTCATTTAGCACACACTCTATTATTTCAAGGTAGGCAAGATGCAGATTTTTTTCTTTTAAATAGTTTTATAGACAAAGTGAAAGATTTTTCATTCTTGCTTCAAATTCATTGTGAAAACAGAAGGCAGTTTTCCCAGATGGAAATCTGTCATATCATTATGGAAATGTCAGATTTCCACCCGGGGCATATTGACAAAAAGCCATGGTTTTTGCCCAGGGGGTGGAATTTCACAAATTTTCCCAAGAAGAGCTGTACTCCCTAGCAGAAGACAGAGACAATTTCTTTCCCTATTTCAGATTTGTGAGACTGAATGCTAAGAGCCTGGTTTCAAAGAAGAGAAAAGAAGACTTTTTGCATCTCTGTTACCAGATATACAGACTTGGCTCTCATTCACAAATCAGTCCTAGCCAGGTTACGGTTATCCTGAGTGGCAACTCTGTTGGTGATGTCACATAAAACCAGCGTGTCATCTTGCCAAACAGATGAGAAATTGCATTCTTTAGCCCACCTGAATGTGCCATATAAATATCACTCCTTTAGTTAATAGACATGCTCTTCCTAAAGCCTCTCTTAATTTTGGTAATTGTGTTTTTTCCCCTGGGAAAGGAGCATTTGAAACCTCCGTTAGTGGAGTATTCATGCGTGCATTAAAAATATTAGCAAATTGTGTCCACGTTAATGAATTTAGAGGAAAATAAACCCCAAACATTTTCATACTTTTACAGTCATCAGGATTGCATACTTTAAATAAATGAAAGAGATTTGTGAGTGGCATAAGTCATGGTAGAAATAACATTGGGACATGAGTTACTCTAGTAAACAAAAGTCTTCCCGTCTTTTATAACAACCCACAAATTAACTAGTACAATGCAAAAGGATTTAAATATTTTTCTTAAATAAAGATTTGATGTTCTCAACCAAAAACCTCCTCCAAAGATTATGTTAGTACAGGCACTCTGCTCCATTAATATGTGTATATTTTTTCCTAATAGAAATACCTGCATTTAAAAAAAATGCAGCAATAACTTCAAACTTCAAAGGTCTAAACTTCAAAAGGTTTCTTGCATTCTGCTTGATGGGACAGCATCTTATGCACACATGCTTTTTTCCCTGCTAAATGCCTTAATAATGAGCTTGGGTTCAGATTTTGTGAATCGGAGCCAAGTAACTCTATTTTATTATATTTGCTGGGAAATGAACTAGCTCAGGGTAATTAGGAAAGCAATTTTATTAGCTTCTATTTCATAAAGATTGTTTTTTAATCAGAGTCAGAACTTACTAGAAATGATTCTGAGCTCATTGCTTGGGTCTCAGGAAATGAAGTGGGGCACTGGAGGTCCTAACCCATGGTAAAGCCGATGTGATGAAGACAGAAGTTTTGCTCTTAATCTCTAACAATGCTGTAAAAATAAACTCAATCTGATGGCGTTGTAAATAAAAGATCACCATTAATGAGTACCTGTATCTAGTTTATTGTGCCAGAGCCTTGATAACTAAAGGAACAGAAGCTTTCTTTTCATTGACCAAGTGGTCTTGGATTCAAGTTGTGAACAATCCTGATTTGGGGACCGCGGTGGGTAGTAGGCAAAGCAAAACATTGTGTTAAGTGACTGTGTCTTCAGGAGACAAATGGGAAAGGGAATTGGGACTGATAGCGTGTCTAGATAATACAGTGCTGCTGTGAACAAGACAAATGCTGTCCTGGGGCAGTTGGCACATACGGGGGTGGTGGTGGTCCTAAGAGGAGCGTGGAGGTCTTGGCTGTACTCCTTTCCTGATGGCCACTTCTGAAGCTCAGCACCCTGTTTGGGGTACCTCATAATAAAGAGAACATCAATACTGTAAGTGAGAGAGAACTCAGAGAAGGGTGACAAAAAGGATAAAAGGATTAGAAGAGATGACCTATAAAGAAAGGTTAAAGGAACATAACATTTAGAGCTTGCAGGGAACAGAACTGGAGAGATGGAAGGCTTTACAAACTGTCTATAAATATTTGAACAACAATAATTTTAAGGAAGGGAGAGGATTGCTTGCTGTAGTTGAGAATGGTCTAATAGGAAGTAATGGCATGAAACTAAGAAAAGGGGGAAATGTCTGTTGGCGGATATTAGGACAACTCTCTTCCCAGTAAGGGCAATTAAGCAGTGAAGCGAACCACTTGGGGAGGTGGCTGTGGTCATAGCCATCGCCAGTATGGCAAGTATTTAAGGGGAGGTAAGTACTCAGGGACCTCCTCTGAAGGGAAAGAGAGCCCACCCCTTCTGAAGCTATCCATGTATTTGTGAAGAGATCTGGAAAAGCCAGAAGACTTTCCCTACAGCCCCCAACTGTAATTTCAACTTGTAAAGTGAGCATGTGGCGGGTGGGGGTGGAGGTGGAGGTGGACATGTTGTCCAAGAAAAAGCCCATCATATATGTATAGGAAACATCTTTCCATAAAGCTGTTCTTTTCTACTTCTGGTCATTAGTGTTGGTGTTCCTTATTTCCCTTTACAGTCATCAAGACATTTACATAAATCATCACGTAACACCTCCAGTAGTCAGAGCTAAAGTGGGGAGGGAAGGATGCCTCTGACAAGGAGGCCTATCTAAAAATGAATGGTGTGAGGGTGTGTACATCAGTTTCTGTTGTGCAAGCAAAGGGAAATAGAGAAAATTGCCATGTTTTATCATGTCGGATGAGCTGGAGCAGGTGACACCGCGATCAGGTGTGCATGCATAATCACTCCCCCAAATAATCACCATGTGGAATAATTTTCCCCCAAATCTTGCAGCTTCAACTTATTCTCTGCAAGTGACTCATAAATCTTGGCCTTGAATGTGAATCAAGATTTCAAGCTGCAGGCTCAGGGATTTGTTGGATTTATTCAACTTTAGTCTTTATTTATAGACATAAAAGTATATTATTGGTTGTAACATCCAAACAAAAGAAAACAGATTGTAAGCCTCCATTAATGTTTTCCCAAAAGGGAAATCACAAGCTTCTCTTGGGTCTTTCATTCTCTCCCTTGTAATATTAAGATGATGTCATAAACTTGTAATTACTTTGTGATGTTTTTGTGCACTTTATATCTCTTGGTTTAGACACGCAAATTTCCTCTTTGATAAGAATGCACTGAACAATATGAGCAGGTGGAAGATAAACTCTTGGTGACTTGCAATTTTGAAACCTGTGAAGTTTTGAATTCATACTACTTAAACTCTCTTTGCTGGGAGGGGAAAAATGCACTTTAAATATCTTGGCTCTTGTGTTATATACATCAGATGAGGTGTTGATTTTCAGAAAATTTTAGAAAAGAAAACAATCAACTAACAAATAAATTGCATTTATCAGGTAAGTATTTTTTCATTCACTAGTTACATCCAGGAAAGCAAAGACATTCTAAAAGGACATATTGGTACCATATTATTAGATGTTTGGATTTCAAGTACTCCAGGCACTGGGTTAAGTAAAATCATGAAACACAGAGCCGTGAGAGAGAAATGGATCACAAATTGGTGACTCTCTATTTTTTTGGCTAAATCTTTGTTCTTATACTCTAAGCTCATCTCTTCAATTTCACAAGAAAAAGGCCATAACATATCTATTTTCAAGTCCTCTTTAAGTCTTGCTCAGATTTCTTATTGCTCATTGCTAAGCATTTTAATTTCTGACCTCTTCTGCTCCACTAGTTACAGACCCATGCACTGACCCTCTAGGATTTCCAACTCAGTGATTTATGTTCTTGCCATATTCATGTGAAGCACTAGTATCAATGCATGGAGGAGCGGGGGAGGGAGAAAGAAGGTTGCAGGGAGCTTTTTCATCACTCTCATGCTTGGTGGCAGATAATTTTTTAAAAAATATTTTTGCCTTAATAAGAGTCTTCATAATATAACTCTTGATGCTGGTATTTTTTAGACATTCCCAGCAATATTCCCTTCCTAAAAAAAAAAAAAAAAAAAAAAAAAAAAGATAAGCAGAAAAGAAAAGCACTCCCATTTTGAGTTTTAATTATTTCAACTCTTATAGACTGAGAGGTAATATTTCTTTGAGTGGTGGAATTTGAGGCAGGATGAGAAGAGAAGCAAAGATCCTGCAGCTCCTCATCTGATCAATAAAGCTGTTGATTTGTGTAAAAGTCAGATGAGGTCCAGTCCCGGGAAGCCAGCTTCTGTCTTGGCCTCAGGGCTGTCTTTTTTTCAACAGAGAAATAGAGAGTTTTTTTTAAAAAAATAATCATCTTTTTTATTATTGAGGTATGAAAGGGTATAGAATCTTTAAGAGGTGCTGAGTTACTTTTATCATTTGTTGTCTGCTCCGAACTTACAAAGTGATGAGTTGACCAATAATCATGGATGCTATTTTCTATTCTCAGCTGTCCTTGCATTCAAGGTTTAGTGGTAGGTAGTCTGGCTCCAGATCTTTGTTTTGACAAGGTCTTACCTGGTCCTTTCTGTATCTTTGTTTTATTCCCATGTTTCTTTTCCAGTCTTTCCCTTCCCATTATCTGCATTCTTTCCCATCCTAGACCTCCAATCAACATGCTCCTTTCCTGTGAGCTCTGCTGATAAGATCACTTTATCTCTGACCCATGCATTGGTGTGTGGTAATGCTGCTCAAAACCAGATCAGAATTTGGACTAATGAGCCTCTGTCAGGATATGGATGTGTCCCACACGTCATCTGTCCTGTTAGCTATTAGAATCTGAAAACTTAATCATACACTCTAAGAAGAGGCTTTGATAAAGAATTTTACTTCTGCATGTTCATTTAAGATTTAGACTTGACGTATTAACGCCAAATTTAAAATTGTGTCCTCCTCATTACAGTCCTCTGTAGTTACAAGGTTCTAATAAATATTATGTCCTCCCATCATGCAATTAAAATTTTCCACCTCATTTCACAATGCAAAACATTCACATGTTGTCAATCATTTTGAAACATGATTTTTTGACATCATATAATTTCACTTCATTTTTGCAGACAGACATCTCACCAGGAAATTATTTAAGAAAGAATCCTATTATAGCTTTATTTTTCCACCAAATTTCACCTTCAGAGGCAGTCATTTGTGTACATTTCAGTAATTTCAACAATAAACTTGCAAGGAGAGGAAATGGCAACTCCTCAGGCAGAGATTCACATATGGGTATTGCCACACTCATGAGGCTGTGGCTCAATTACAGGCACCCAGTTAGAAAACACGGTTTTAGCCATGGGAAGTTTACAAGTCTTGCTGCATAAAGTGAAAAGGTTGCTGCTTGAGACAGCTACCACCTGGGAAGCTGGGAGAGAAACATGCGTGGGCTTTTGAACTTTCCTCTGTTTAATAACTAGCAGACACTAATGATTTGCCAAACATCCTGATTTAAAATGGCGGTAGTCAAAAGCAAGACTGCCTGCTGGTTGTGAGGGAGCCCACCTGTTCTCTATACCAAAGTTCCCCTGACCTGTGCCCAGCGCAAAGCTGTTATCCTTTAAACCACTGCTAGATGTGCATGTGTGTCTCGTTGGGTTCTTTCGCTAACATTCTGGTCTGCTGTTGAAGAGAAGCTTCTTACTGCCAACTCCACGTTGCCTTTTTAATGAAGGCAGATCCTTGGGGAATGATCTCACACGCGGCCTTCAGGGAGGCTGTTGTGGGAGGTGGGTTGGGGAAGAAGGCAGGAGAGGGCTGCTTTCATCCGAGCGGCGAGCCAGAGCTTCTGAGGAAATGTTGACGAAGGTACTGTCCATTTCAGTACAGGGTAAAGATCTTTTCCCAGTTTTTTAAAATAGTGGGGTGGATCTTTCAAGAGGATCAGCCATTTTATTCATGTCTTACCCAGTGTTTGTGAGAGAAAAATTAGAAAAGAGTCAGTTGTTCAGTGTGAGAAAGGTGTGAATTAGGAGAGTAGTGTGGAAATGGCATCTATAGTCTCTAGGAGGGTGAGAGATGATGTTTTTTCATTACAGCATGTGTCCCACAGAAACAAGACAGTGCAGTTGGATGTGATGTAAAGCAACATGTAAATTAAAGATCTTATTAAGTACCAGTTTGTCACCATTTATTATCATAAGAAAGTTAGTTTGATTAGCACTCTGGTACCCAAAATGGTACAGACTTTACAAATCGCAGATTGTTGTTTCTAGCTAAACAGGTAATAGCAAGGACATGGAGAACACCAATAACCTGCAAGACTGAGTGCTTCCTCACATTCTACCACTTGTTTAAGGTATTCTAGGTTTTTGTAGTACCCTAATGTCATCCATAAATACATCAAATTGAAACATTCGATAGTGCAGGAAAGAAATCTTTTAAGCTGGTTCCATCTGAGTCTCATATTAACTGTATTGAGGATTTTTTAGTGGTTAACCTGCAAAAGTACTCAGCATGTAATATTTCACAACACATTCTTAGATGTCTATCCTATACTATGTTTCATAAAATTATGTCATTCGAACAGTGCAGCAAGTTAACAAAGTTAGTATTATTTTCTCTATTTCACCATTGTGAAATTTAAATCATACGACTAAAAAGTAGCAGAACATAGAATCAAATCTCCCGTAAATGTTTGTTCAATTAATACTGACAGTTAAATTCATATCATACTCATTTATGGATATTCATTCATGATTATCTATTAATTATGCCCACATGTGCCAGAATCTCTGTGTATTTTTTGATGGAGATACTTTAGCATAGGCAAGAGCATACTCTCCCATCTTTCTTTGACTTAAAGGCCCTTGTAATGCTCTTTAAATTTCAATGCAGAGGGTTGTCTCCAGGAAATAGGGGATGCTTACCTTTGTTCTCTAAAGTCAATTGTGCTACAAATGAAGATAGCAATTATCGTTCATCATTTTTGGTGATTTTTATCTCCCTCTCTGGGTTTATGTAGTGCTTATCACTGCGCTACCTAAGTGCACTGACACACTGCTAACTTCTCATGAGATAATACTGGAAGGAGAATAACTCCTTCCACTGAGATGTTGAATGCCTAGCTCACAGATAACTATGGAACTTTTTCAGTACTGCAAATCTATCACCTTTTAAACTCCTGTGTTGTCTACACCTGTCTAACAGCAATGCAATAAAATTCTCATAGCCAGCAATCCTTTGGACAATAAGATATACTAAAGAGTCTGTGTGATGATGTATCTACATGTTGCTTGCCACTTGTTTTAGAAAACAAACAAAACAAGACTATAAAGAAAAGTACCTACTCAAATAAGATGTTTTCGAAATAGGAGTTATCAAAAGGTTTCATATGCATCTCATAAAACCCATGTGAATTTTGCCTCACAGGAATGGGAAAAGGGGCAACTACTAGTTTCTGTCTTTCATCCCATCATAGATTTCTCTGCTTGTTTTGGCTTCCATGTTTTATTCTCGTCTCATCTCTCATTCTCATCTTTTCCTGTTTACATTTATACATAGTCTGTCATGTCTACCTTCAAATAGTGCTGTGAGCCTGCAAATCTATATAAGCTTTCAATTTATTGTCCTCACACAAAAGCGATACAGGTTCTAGTTTCCCTATTTCAAATTCTGGGGAGAATGAACCTGCAGTGATCCAAATCACACATATCTATATTGAAGATGTATGATGAAAAGGGGTGGAGATGAGGGATTGGTGCTTCTTTTAGACACTGGGCAGGTCTCCTTAGAAACAGATCAAGGCTAGAGAGGTTTGTATCTCCAGAACCAAGTATAGAAAGGATTCTAAGAGGGGAAAAGTGGACTACATATAGTGATGAATTTTTAGATCATTATCTTTAAGAGAGAAGAACAAAAGTCTCATCCAGAAAAGCATGTACTGTACATTGTAGATAAAAGTGCTTCTACAGAGAAACAGAAGTACTGTACCTAATCTTAGATCTGAAGTCAAGAATCTTATTGTAAATTGTTTCTTGGAAGCCTTAATTTCTGTTTTCACACACACAGCCACTTGATCAACTCTTGGAAAAAGAAAGTTGAATTCAACAAGAAATTCCTTTTCTACCTCTATCCACCCTAGAAAACACTGAAGGACAGCCTTTGTCTATTCTAATCCATGTGATTTTCTTAAGCAGACACAGCCAACACTGAGTATTGTAGGCTTTTTGTTGAGAACTCCAATAATCTTAAAGACCCCTAAAAAGTTCAGTCATCAATTATAATATTTCTATCAAGCTGTTTTGTAGATTATAATCAAGATTTCTAATAATCCAGGGTAGATTTCAGTGATTTGCTGAGAAAAGGTTAGATTGGAATTAATTCTTGTGGAAAGTTCCATTGAAGGGTGACCTCTCTCAGTGCCGGAATTCCTCCTTCTTATGGCAACCATGGAGATTGGCCATATTTAACCACTTCGCTCAGTTCAGTTGCTCTTTTACTGGACTGCAGTTATACCAAAGCAGTTAATTCACTTTCATGGGATGGAAGTGTCTGATTTGAACAGGCTGAGAGATCAGGTTTCTTTCTTTCATTTTTATGGTTTCAAGCAGAATTACTATGCCCATCATAGGATGACCACTGTGGCCTATTGGAAGTGAATTATGATCCAATTTCTGATAGCCCTTTTCCACATTTTTCCACAGGTCACTGTCCCTGTGCAAAAGTGTATGCCTTAGTGGCCAATTTCCCCCCAGTAGTGCTCTTCCTTCCAGCTGGAGACAGGCTTACCTGCAGGTGCTTGAAGGCTGTATTGTATTGGAATCCTGCTGAAAGAAGCCCACTGGGACAAAGCACCTTTGCATTTTCTCTGTATTCTAAAAGCTAAGTCAAAGTATTTTACTTTGTCCCTACAGTTTTAGTCCTTAATTTCTCTAAAGGATATAGTTCGGGGTGATAGTGAAAGATGACCATTTTCGTGCACACCGTCAAGTGCTCTGTGAGTAAAATATAGCCATGTAACAAAGCCAAGCACTACTGCAATCATACAACAGCAGCTAGAGCCATTGGTTCCCATGTTCTTGTCCTTTGGAGGCTTATTTTACATAATCAAAAGAGATCAAGTGTGTTAACAATAACTGAAAAAATAGCATTTTAATGGAAGTTCTTACTAGACTGTACTAAATGCTTCACGTGGACATTTCATTTAATTCTAATCCCCTCTTTTTTTTAAGGTAGTAATTTTATTACCATAATTTAGATGAAGAAAGTGAGGGTCAGAGAGGTCAGGTAACTCGCCTAGAGCCACAGAACATGAAAGGAGTGGGTTAGGATTTGCACCCAGTGGGAATCCTGCTTTTGTGTTCATAACCAGCATATGACATTGTTTTCTGAGTATGCGTCCAGCCAGTTGACTGGAATGTGAGTATTTAAAGAGCACCACTGAAATGTCCTTCCCACGATCATTTCCTATGGGCCTTATCTAAATCCTCTCCTCAGAATTTACCTCTCTCACCTGGTCCAAAAATCATCTGCCAAACTAGTGTTTTGAATACAAGGAGCCAAAGAAGAAGGAAGGAATTCATGGAAGAGAATGGAAATCTATGAGGGTGGTGTGGGAGTGTAGGAGAACTACTAAGAAGTTTGCTTAGGATACCTTAAAGAGAAACAGCAGAACAGGGGAGCACACTGTTTCCCTCTGTGCGAAAGCTCATCTATGTTGTAGTCCCCAGTGAGGGATCAGGAATCAAATTACTCTGAGTGCATTGTGGCAGGGGAGAAGTCCGGGTGGGACCGTCATGGGAGGACTTCCGATAGGAGTATTTGGGTAAAACTAATAACCAGACAGATTAGGTATATTGTCAAAGCATCAGCCCTTTCCTCCATGGGTTGTGAAGTTCCAGGTTATAATAGGTGGCAAGTGAGAGCCGGATAAGAAGACCACGGCTGCGCCACACCTTTCCTCACCCTCTTTGCTCCTCCTAGTCTTTTTTATTCCCTCTCATTGAGGGAGGAGATTGTATTGTCTTGGTTCTTACTCTATGGACTGTAAGCTCTAGAAGGATAGGAATTTTTGAATATTTTGATTCAAAGGGGTTTTTGAAGGGTCTTTTCAGGTACTTAATTAATACTACTAAACGAATGAGTGTGTTACTAGTCATCCTGCTAGGCCACATTTTGTTTTCTGGTTCATACTGTTATCTGGTCACCACTCATGCGTACTCTTCTCACTGCCTCATATCTCGCTGCCTCTTTATGGCCAGGTGCTGTTATGTCTGTCTGTCTCTTTTTCTCTCCTTCCTTCTCTCTCCATCTCTCGTTTCTTCCCTTCTTCTCTCTTTTTCCCTCTCTTTCTTTTTCTCTCCCTTTCTCTCTTCCTCCCTCCCTAATCTGTCCTCCACACTAAATTCTACCCAGTATTTCTCAGTGTCACTCAGAGAAAGAGTCTCTGTTTCTCCTGTCTCTCTTTTTCTCCAAAAGTTCTTCTGCTAAACTAAGAGGTGGTATGAGAAAGATGGGAATAACAGTCTAGGGGAGACATGATAACTAGAAAGGTATTCCCAGGAGACAGTTAGCTGGAGAACATCCTGTTTTCAGGGAAGCAGACCCAGGAGGGTGAAACCTTTTGCTTTCAATCTATAGAACTAAGTTTATCAAGACAGAGAACAAAATGTCACCCATATCCACATCAGGCTGTGGGGGAATTGTTTCCCAGAATAAAACCTTCCAGATGAAATATTTTCCTTTTTATGAGAAAGAAGACTTCAAAATCTCCATTGATAACATTCCCTGTATCAGAACTATGTATGTATCTGTGTATTTATTTTTTTAACAAACATCTGTAGTGCTTACTATGTACCAGGTGCTATTTTAAGTAGTTCAAAAATAAACATTGATCCAGTGGTGTGTAGTATTGATAAGAGTCCACCCTGCCTTGGTAACTAGCTTGAGACTAGAAGTAACCCTGGTAAAATTAGAGTTCATCCCTGAGTTCCCCAATTTGATTCCAGAATCTGTGCTTTCTTCCATTAGCCAGGCTAACTCTCCAAAATTTGTTATACTTTTGCAATATTTGTTGTGATTTCATGAAAATATTTTTACAATTCTTTAAGTCCATGCAAAGAAGATGAAAAAAAAAAACTAGAAAAAAACCTAAAATGAGAGGTAGGCAGCTATTTTAACTTCCAAAGAAAATAAATTTTCTGATCTGAGTTTTCTCAATACACTATCTAGTATATGTATGTTTATGTATTACAAATATAAAAAATACATACATCACAATATATACATGTATGTTTATATGTATTCAAATTCTACCTGAATATATTTTGCCTAATCCATACACAACTTCATCAATATTTCTTCTTTATTCTTCTTTATGGCAGCAGCTTTCTTTATGCATTTCCATTTTCCACATTTTTCAGAGTGATTGGATTTGGTTGCATACACTTCTCCTGAAATATTAAGTGCATACAGTCTGCATTCACACGCATTGGGCATATAGTTATGATCTATCATTTCAAAAATCCACACGTTATAAAAGAACAGAACAGGCCTTGAGTGGTATGAAGTATTAGGTCCAAAGAACCCTATGCCATTCATCTTCTCACTAATGTGGGGACTAACAAGACCCCAGAGTTTCTGTCTCATTGGCAGATCCTTTGTCCTAAAACCACTAAAACTGCACACACACACACACACACACACACAGAGTCATACTGTCACACACATGCATATACATACCCACACTTGTGTGTTCCCATTTACTTTGTGTATCTTTCATATTAAATTGCTGCATAGAAAAGTAGGAGAAAGATTTCTAACTAGCGTGCTATTCCTGACATTTTCAGAGGAGATATATTAGCACAAGTGTCAATCCAGATTGTTCAGCTTTGTCCTCAGGGTGATTTTTTACGGGGGTGGGGGGATACCCTAGATACAGAGTGGTTGGACAAGACATAATTTTAAACTTTTAATTCATTGCCCCAATGTAGTCACTCCCTCTATCCTGTTTTGCTTTTACGATCTTGCTTATTCAATATTTCCAGTCTCTAATGTTCCACTGGTAGACTTTCCCTCTTTCTTTTCGCTAAGTATAATAGGGCAAGTTTTCTTGTGAAGCTTATGGAAATTGTTCTGAAAAGCTACTGCCCTCTGATTGTCAAATGTAACATCAAGCCATGTTTGTTACAGTATAATTTTCTGGCTGGCAAATCTCACTGTGCTAAATTTCTGGACACCTCCTGCATTCATTCCTACATTTTTTTTGTTCTTTTGTCACAGTAGATTCCTGCTATAATTCATACTCACACTTCTGAGTACACATTTACCTTACTTCTTCTATCTTTTTTCAAAGTCCACTATTTGCAACTTCTGAGTCCCTGTCCTCTACTCTGAAAGAGTTCATGACTGCTCTAAGGTTGAATTTGTAAGTAGAACAAAATTAGCAATATAGTCAGTATTTTTATAGTTAGTTGCAAGAAAAAAACCCAACTTGATTGAATTAGCTTATTAAAAATGGAAAAAATCTTGAGTCTTTTATAGACATTACATTATTCACTGAGAATTTCAATCCCTAGTTATTTATTCATATGCAGTGTATAAATCTCAAATACCCAGATTTGGTCAGTCATCTTTGTCTGCGCAATTCACTAAATATGGAAAGTCTTACATATGCAAGAATCCTAATGGTTAACATCATGAACCATCCATCCTGATTATTTTGTGAATTTTTCACGTTTCAGCTAGAAGTTTTGGCTCTGTGTAGTCGGATTACAGCAGGCTTCCCAGTATGTATTCTTTTGAATCTGCTTTATTGATGTAGAACAAAGTTTCATTTGCTCACAGATTTTAATTTACAAAAGAAAAGCTAATGAATGTTGGATCACATTCTTCAGCGTAGGTAATAAGCCTCATATGTTATATGAAAAGCTACTGCCCTCTGATTGTCAAAGTTTACTTCTTTCTTTTCAGATTCTTCTTTGTATTGTTTTACAATCTAGGTATATCTGTTTAACATGAAATGCAGAAAATGACAGGGCTCAGACAGCTACTGCATCCAGTGACAAAGATTACTGTCATCCTGGCTCATCAGTTAATTCATCATTGGCAATGGTCCATTCCATTTCCTGGTAGCCTAGCAACAGCCAATGATGAGGAGGGCTGTTTGCCATGTGACAATGGTATGTGGTACTTTCCAGAATGCTTTTACATAAAAATAGGATGATAATTTATAAATTTACATTTTTATTTTAATAAATGGGAATATTTGGTTTTAGGGGTTGACATTCAAAAGGGAGACAATTTTATTTCGCAGACCATCACTTTAAAGTGCTGGCCTGGTGACTTGATAACAGAAATGGAGCTATCAATTTCACATATAAACAGGGTTTAAAGTTGAGACTGTGAATGCCTTACTTTACCTTGGTTAGAGTGATTTTCCACACAAATTAACTATACAAAAATAATATAATTAAATTAGAACTATTCTTACATCAGTGCATGCTTGTACCCGAGTCCACACACACAAGCACACACACACACAACATGAGGTTGTGAGTTTGAACTTTGGCTCCAAATTTCTTTTTTTATCACTGACTAGAAAAAGAAAAGAAAAAAATTTTTTGAGCAACAACAATAATTGTTGATTTTAATACTGAAAAAAATTCACAGTTTCTCACAGTCCTCTTATTCCTCTATTGATGATTCATGGTTCAGCAACTCATTGAAAAATCTGCTCATTTGTTTTCACTGATTGAATTTCCTGATTGTTAGTGTGTATAAATGTATTAGCTGCTATTGAAGCTATCTTCTATTAAAGAACTTAGGAAAAATCCTATTTAAATGTCATAATGCTTTTCCTCTTGTTATGACAGTATCATTGAGTAAATAGTTTTATTTTAGTGCTATAGTTAAGAAAATCTATAATCACCTCTGCATAATTTTTTTAAAAAAATCTATATTTAGCCTCATCTGCAGAGACATGAGAGGAAAATAAGTGACTACCTAAGACATGAATTCCGTTAAATATTAAAGAGATCTCATCAATGATTTTATTAGTCTCTGAGCTCAGTAAAGGCCTCACTGACATCTAGAGTCTAATGATTTTTTTAAATATATTTAAAGCCTTGCACTGCACCTTTAAATATTGAACAATATTGAAAAATATTGAAGCCCTTTTTTTGTATATTAGCTTTAGGGAGAACTGTTGTATGATTTCCACTCCTTTCATGACATTGTAATGATGTTACCACATACAACTTTATCTTGCATGAAAAGGTGAAGTCATGAGTGATTTCTCCAATTTAAAAGCACTCAACCCTCACAGTGCTAGAAATGAATATTTTGCATATATTCATGCAACAATGATTCAATTTAAGATTTCTATTTTCAAACATTGCTTGAAACCTTCACTATGTTAGTAGTGAAATTGCCAAAATGTGTAATAAGATTTATTATAGATGAGTAGCATTTTATTTAGTATTTCATGTTAACACGCTTTTAGGGTTACCTGGTTTAGCAGGAAAATTCATCTTTCTTTTCTAATCAGAGATAACATTTTACTGTATTTTAAAAAAATACCCTTCACACACACAAACGCACAGTGATATTGTGGCATGGACTGAATTTTATCTTGCTGGCAATACAAACCCAAACATTGCTCATGTTAATGCTCAGTGTACCCTCACACAAAGTCCTTCTGATTAAAAAGAAAAAAGACTTCTATTTCTCTTCTTTAATCCCTGTCTGTCTCCCCAGGATAGCTGTAAAACTCTTTTACTATACATCCTGAAAATGGATTTAGAAGTTTTCCACGGATTTTCCCCCTTTAAAGGAGTCTTGCTATACCCTTGTTTATAAAGTATAGATGACTGATGTTATAACAGCGTGAAAATGAACAGAAGTTTCCTAGAAGCTGTATCAAGGCATATGTCACAGGTATAAAAAATATAGGTCAGCAGAAGGTCTTAATTGTGGGACTCTCTTTCTGAAAGCGGTGCCCACAGATGGAGGAAGAGATGTGTTTAAACATGGTTACCTGTGGGCTTGGAGATGAGAGATAAGAGACGTGTGTAACCATTTCATGACCAGACCTGTGATTATTACAATGGAGTCATGAAAAGCTATAAACTCTCACTGCTTCTGTGTTCATTATACATCCTAGGGTTTTAAGTCTTCTTTCCATTCTAGGTTTTCAACACTTCAAGAATGAAAGAGGGGGCTTTCCACAGATTTATTTGGCAGGTATTAAAGCAATGCCCTTTCTTCCCAAGTGTATTCACACAGCATACTCATACATGCATGTATATATAATCATGTAAATATACATTTGCACACAAAGTGAGGTTTGTGTAGGTAAGTGAGATTCTAGCACATCCCCAGCACAGAAAGGAAATACTGGCCTGATTTTCATTTAGAGAATGCCTAGAGTTGCTAGCAGTTAGCTCAACGTGTCTGTGCAAAGCCACACAGATGACACAGTCATACAAGTGCCATTTTACTTTGGTTACTTTCAATTTTATAATATAAAAAAGTTATTGGAAACCTGAGAGGCAACATGCCAGTGAATGACTTGTTCTGCATTTTCGGGAGGGAAGAAGAGTAGTGATCTTATTAGGCCCCTGGGTGGGCCAAATTTTCCTAATTACATGGAAATCAGAGGCAGCCCCTAGACTGTGGTATCTTACCTGCATGGAGTAAACACTCCCCTGCTGTCACTAATGTCCTATAAATCATGTTAAAGAGAAGCATAATTAACATTTTTGATCAAATCAAGCTTCAAAGCCATGAGGTGCTTGAAAGAGTAAAGCTATATTCATCAGTGAATAACTTCTCCCAGGAAGGGGAATACTTAGATGGCTTTGTGCTTATCCCCTGACCCCCACTCCTACTCTTTGGACACCTGCAGAAGTGAAGAATTTGGATGAGAAAATTTCCAGTAAAGTACCACATTGAGTTTCAGGGATAGTAGCTCATCAGGAGGCAGAGTGTGGGGTAGGACATAGAGAGGGATAAGCCACCTCAGAACTGAGAAGAAAGAATATCTTCCTATTTTCAGCTTGAGGAAAGCATGCCCTTTCTGTGTTTGGCCAAATTAGTTCTACTTATCTTTCAACCCATTTAAATAGAATACTGTTAATGGTTAAAAGAAAGGTGGCTTGGCACAAATCATTTCTGTTTTTTTTTTTTTTTTTTTTTTTTTTTTTTTTTTTTTTTTGTATATTGAGAAAATATCCATGCAATTTCCAAAGGTTAATTAGAACTCAAACTTACCTGAAAATAGGTACACAGTAGAAGTGTTGAAGTATTTAAATGGATCCTAACTCCCTGAAAATCATCTGAAGAGAATGCTGAGACTTGTACTTAAGAGACAAGACTTGTCTTTCTTTCAATGGCAGGAAAAGACTTTAGTTGCAAGTTTCCTTAGAAGTTACCTGGTTAACTACATAGATACCAAATTATAAGAACTTAACAGCAAAGTCTTGACAAACAAGAGTGGAGAGAAAGATAGAATCCTGGGTGCCCAAGCAGGCCAGTAAAAGGCAGGAGACACTAAATAAGGGATGCTAGGTATGACATATAAACTTCTTCCTAAACATCACAGTTTTGATCTGGGTTTGAGGAATCATCATCAATTAGAAATGCTAAAATAATAATGGAACTACCTTATTCCCATACCACCACACCTAGTGAAACTGAAGAAGGCCATTTGCTTTTATTTCATCCTTTGAACTGGATACTCACAGAAGAATATCACTTGGTGTAAGGGAAGCTGGAGCAATGGTACCTAGAACTGGAGTCTGAGGCTCTACCTACATTCCCTCTGGTCTCTCTTTAAAACACAGTATATACATTTACTTCTTTCCAACTTCCCATCTGTCAGTGTTGCTGTATCACTCCTGGGTTGAGATAGAGCTTGTTAGAAGCAGTGATCCCAGTCACTTCCTCTTCCATCAGTTGGATGTGTGACTGGATTGTAGGGGAGAAGGGATGTGCCTGGGGCTAAGTTATACTAAGACTTCTTATTTATGTAAATGAATACATATACACATACATTGCCTATATACTCACATACAATATTGAGGCCCAGGAACTGTGAATATCACTGGAAAGAAGAACATTTTCTATTAGAATAGCACAAATTATGTTGGTTTTTATCAGTGTGTACTGTATATATTGATACATAAAGGGAAGTTGGGTTTTGGAATTTTTGAGTCTATTCCAATTTTAAAGTTTCAAATATTAAATTTACTGATGTAGATATACATGTGTTTGTGTATGTGTTGACAAAGTCTTTATTTATAGTTTTACAACTATAGTTTTTTTAAAGAAATGAATGTTTAAAAATAACAGTGGTTTACATTTTATCATTTTGAAAATCTTTTTATATAAATTTACAAATCAAAAATAATTCTTTATTAGACTGTGAATTCTGAATTATAACTCAGAAAGCACAGTCACAATAGATTTTTTTTGTGTGCTTATTTCTCAGGTCTCACTGCTTGGGAAACAAATGTGTTTAAAAAAATCCTGCCAAATTGAATATTTGTCTGTTTTCAAAGACCAGATTCCCTACCTCTCTCCCTCATACCCCAGATACAGAGAGAGCCATTCTCTGGGCTACTTTTTTCTCTTTTTATTTTGCTTCATGTTGTTTTACTTTGCTGAATTCAGATAAACTGATTTAGGACTAGAAGGCATGGAGAATAATAGATAAAATTATTCTGAGAAAAACGTTCATTTCTTCTTTGTAGAGAAGAAGTGTATCAACTTGAACATGTATTATTCCAGGGGAATTCTACTCCATGCAAATCTTTGCTGGAATCTTTGAGTGATATACCAAGGTTATACTCTCAAGAGGTTTCTGGGTCAGTTTGACCATCTTTGTGCAAAAATAGGGAAAGAAAATCTCATTCAGATAGTTGAATAAATTTTAATCTAAATAGACTTGTGGTCTTTGCTCAAATTTTACCCTTTCGATCATAGTATTTAAAATTGTCTAACAGATTGTTTCCCAATACCCACTTTCTGCCTTCTCTTCTACCCTTCCTCTTCATGGTACACAGTACTGTTGGATCTACTAAATATTCTCATTCTTTATTTCCTCTCCCACTCTCACCTATTCACCTTTCATGCAGTGTATGCTCTGTGAGGACAAAGACTTTTGTCTGTTTTGTTTACTAAACATCCAGGATTTGGACTAGTATCTGATATATAGTTGATGAACAAGAAATATTTATTAAATAAAAGGAATAGATAGATTGGATTTATCAAGTTGGTTATTTTATATAATACAACAAATTTAAATTTGATTTATTAACCAAGTTTAATTTTTATTTTTACTATCTATCTTTCTTGCCTTTTCCATTTGGGTCATTTATTTTTCTATGTGTTATTTCTTTGAGAATTTATGTGACCCCAAAATGTGGGGAAAGAAACAAAATCTCATCCATTAAGTTATTCTACCTCTTGTAGACCAAGAAAACTGGCTGTGTCAGCAAAAGGTTTGCCTACAAACTGGTTGGTTTGACACTTTAAGGATATAACTTCTGTTTTATGCACTGTCACTTAGTCTTCATAATTTCCTAGGATGCAAATCTGATCTTAGGACACTTGACATATTCTCCAAAGTAAAAGAACTTGGGTGAGTAGCTTGAGGCTGCCATACTGAGCGTTGAAGTCTAAAGTCTGAAAGTGCCAAATTCTACAAAGCTGCCATCTGTTGACTCAGTGGTACCAATATCATTTATATCATACACAGGCATTGACCATCCATGGTCACTAAAAACCTAGTCATCCTGTATGTCTTATCCTTCTTTTGTTTCTGAGGTACCCCCTCAAAAGACATAGATCTATATACACACAAAGGTATTATACATGTATACATACATAATATTTTATATACATATAGATATTTTATATATATAAAAATCTCCATAAATTATCTATCTATACATCAGTCTATCTAGAATGATGGAAAAAGGTAATGAATAAAGCAATGATATTTTTAATAATATTTGAATCAATGCAAACCAGCAAAATTCTGCTTTCTGTTCTGGGCTTCTTTTCCCCTGCAAGAAGAATTGATGAATCTTTACTTTCTTCCTATCTTTGGCTTTCTTTTGGATGAGGAAACATGCCTTACACCTGCTGGTGTGCTTTTACGAGATGTTTGGGATTTTCTGGGTGCTTCCCCAGAGGTGACTGTGCTTCAGTGGTGAGTGAATAATGCAAAATAGTCTACAGGCTGTGTGCACTGAATAATCATAGAGAATTCTTCAAAATAATCTCAGTTTGGTAAAATTCACCACCCCAAATAATAATAACAGTAACAATAGCAGCAACAGCAACAATAAACAAAATATGCCCTGTATGCTTCCACCCAATTATTAGCTAATAATGCATAATTATGATTAATTCCACTCTTTAAATGCAGATTCTAAAGAGCAATAACCATTTATTTTATGTTTTCACGTTATTTTCCTGCATGTCCTTTATGTCAATTATGTGTTGTCAGGCACATCTGATTGTGCTCCACTGTGCTTTCGTTGGTTTGGTAATTGTACATTAAAAAAAATAACAACACGTGTTTAGTATAAAAATTAATTATGTTAAACATTCCTACTAATTTTGCCAGGCAAAAAAATGGCATCCTACAAATTTTCAGCATAAAGCGGGTGGCCAGCCTACTTAGGGGCTTTATGATCTGTGGCTGCGTTTGCGAGGGAGCTCTGTCAAGGCAGTTTGCTCTGAGCTGAAACAGAATGCAGTGGACGGCAATCTGCCCCTGCTCTGTTCCCTGTATTCCCTTAAAATTTGTCTCTAGCCTCCACCTAATCAACCACTTCCCAATTACGATTACAATAACAGCACTGAAAATATCATTTTGAAATGTCGCTGCAATCCAAATTGACAGGGTTTCTGCCAGCGAGCTGGACGGTCAAGGATGTAGTTCTTTTTTCTTTTTTTAGTTTTTTTTTCTATTTATAAGAGGATGATCTTGAGTAATAATGAAGAAAAAGAGTAGCTATGCTGTAGAAATCTACCCAGTGAATCCATGAGAGCAGCAAAGGGAGGTGGTAGAGGGGAGAAAAGGAGAGGCAAAACCAGGAGGAACTGGCTGAAGAAAAGTCTGCTTAATATTGCAATCTTTTGGGAATATTTTACTGTGATGCCTTAAAAAATATCTGATTCTTAAAACAACTTTCTGCTCCTGTTACTCAAAATAGCATTCAGTAAGGGGGAGGGGAGACAGAGCAATTAGTTGGCTTTATTTCTGAGGTTTTATTACTTTGATTCTTTTTGATTTAATCAGCCACGAACACAGCTACCAGCAGACGGTGACTTTTCCCTGAAATGTGCTTCCTGCCCAGAACAGTGCCTTGTGATTGTAGGTTAATGTTAATGAAACATGAAAAGGCAGATCCTTTTTAGGAAAATTTGTTATTAACAAATAAAGGCTTGATAACATTTAGAATCACACCAGGAATCACACTATTGGAAATATGGCTGGAGCAGATTCTCGAGCCAGCCTGCCATGCTCAAGTGATAAATTTGTTTACATCCTTTAAAAGTTCTAACTCGGTACAGACGAGGTGACGTCCTACTTTTCACATTCATGTTCAATTCACAAACATAAAGAGACTCTGAGCCATTAGGGAAGCTTTCATTTTGGCTGGGGAAGGATGAAATGATAGTGATAGTGGCTTTCATAGCAGAAAATAATTGTATACTTTTCTTATTATTATTTTTGGCAAGGCGCGCACATTTCGGCTTTCCGGTGTATTACATCATTACATTGTATAATGCATCATAATGATAGAGTGAATAGAGATGAAGAAATGCCTGCGTCTGCTCCAAGTTTAAAGAGAAAGAGACATTGCATGCATTTTCAGCTGCGGAAGCTGCAGCTCCACGAAGTATTCTCTGAGATAAAACAAAGCTGGCTTTACACTTGGCATTCACATTAATTGTGGACTTGCCAACCGGCTAGTTTCATTGGTGCACAAATTAGTGGGGGGAATAATTCTACTTGTCTCAAAAACCAGAATATCTGAGGAATGCTTTCTGAGATGTGGACTTACTTGTTTTTTGGTGGTTTCTACCCCCTCCTCAGAAACCTGCACAGAATCTTCTAAACACAAAATCCCCAGGTTTCTACCCCTGCAAACCTGTCATTAGAACAAATAGAAGCTTTATTATTTTTAACAGCATGTTTTTCAGATGTGTTAAAAATGATTCTTTCAAATCCTCATTGTTGTAAGACAAAAGTTCACTAAAGTTTCCAGAGAGGAAATTTAAATATACTGATTATTATTAGTAATAATACCAAGAAATGTATATTGAGAGTCAATGATGGTCTAAGAGATGTCATTTAGGATGTGTCAAAGGGATGCTGAGGAAAAGGCAAAGGAAATTTATATTTATTTATTTGCAATTATGTTGTGAAATGTGATTCTTAGTGACTAAATTTTTTTTAAATAATTCTGATTTAGCCAAGCCTATGTAATACAGCCCTTTAAAGTGTCTTGTAGTTTTTAGTTCTAGAGCAGATAATTTTAGTGACTGCACATTTATGGTACAGTATTTTCAATGTCTTTTCAACATTCAACTTTCTACAATTACAATTGCAATTAGCTGAATGCTAAACATTCACTCTTTCATTCCATAATTATGAGCTTATTGTACGCTTGTATTACATTAGGTAGGCATCGCAAGGTGGATGGACAAGACTTAGACCCTCTGTCCTCACAGTTTATGGTCTAGAGGTATAGACTTAATTGCACCAAAACAACCCAACAATTTTGGCTTTACCAGCATCTTTATACTTGTATCAAATCTATTATGTATTAACTTTTAGTTAGATCAATCAGCCTTTTTTATTGAGAAAGGCTACATTAGTCTTAATATTATGCTGCAGCTTTAAACCTTAGCAGAAAAGAAAAAAAAGTCAGCTTTGAGACAAAGTGCATAAATGTTCCCAGGGTCACTTGTTGGCTTGAGGGGGGGCAGGGGTGTCACATCAGAGGCAGATCACTTGCTTAGCACCTACAAAGCCCCAGATTCCAGCCCCAGCATTGCAAGACAAAACAACTACAAATTTTCTGTTTTCTTTTTTCTTTCCTTTGCATTTTCTCCACTCATACAGTGCATGGTTTATATAACCAAATAAAATGGAGATGTATTCAGTTATTTAGAAAGTTGGGATTCTTTAGCTAGCCAGTCAGCTAGTTAATCATTGTTGTTTGACATTTGGATGTTCAGCTGTGCTTGGGTATTATAGCATTCAAGTACTTTATAAATTAGATAAAGATTTTGCATATAGTACCATATTTGCTTAGTGGTTAAAATCATGGACTTTGGAGTCATATAGATAAATAGGCCTGGATTCAAATAGTGGTTCTGCCATATATTCACTAAGTGGTCTTATATTCTCTAAACCTCTGTGTTGTCTTTGTAAAATAAGAATAATAGTCATTTCTCAAGTTTGCTATGAGAGTCAATGAGATAATCCATTAAAATAGCTTATAGAACACTCAATAAGTGGTAGCTATTTTTTAAAATAATTTCTAGTCTTTATTACAACTTTTATGATGCAGCCTACTAATGATCCCATTAAATCCCTCTGTTTATTTTTATCTGTACATGGCGACAAAGGAACACCCTGTTTTCTGAAATTCTCACATCTCTTTTCTTCACTTAAGTACTATCTACTTATTTCTTACAGCACAGTTAAGGGTCTCTTTCCTGACTTCAGCACTTTAGTTCAATACATTGCCTTACCACAAATAAGTATTTAGCCTCATAATATACAAGTCACTGTATTATGTGCTGGAAATAAAGTGATGAAAGTAGGCAAGACAATAGGCCCTCCCACCATGCAGTTTACATTCCAACTGAGTCAATTGACCATTTATAAATACTATAAAGTATTTATTTCAGGTGGATTAAGTCCTTAGAAAGTGAAATTCAGGGTGTTACGAAAGCAATGCTAGGGATTGGCATTGCCTAGGCTGAAAAGATTTTCTTGAGGAGGTAGAGGTGGGTTGGGATCCAAAGCACAATGAAGCTTAATCCAAAGGAAGAGAGTTGGTTAAGATGGGAAGAAAAATGTCTTGTGTTTCACAGCTGTGCAAAACTCTAAGGAGCATGTAACCTGCTTCCTAGGAGCTGGGATTTAAGGGGCATTTTTTCTAATTTCCTGGTGAACAAAGCATTGTCTCTTTTTGGCAGCTCCAGATATGCTTACTGTTAAAACTACTTATTCAATTTATTTCCAGATATGCCTCGTTTATCCATACTCATTAATTCTCTAAATATTTGTAGAACATCCAGGGAGATCCCAAGTAAAGTAATCTTATGTGTTATGGATGCCATTTGTATAACCTAGTATCACTAATGTATATTTTTGTATGTCTAGATCTGACTTTATTTATTATACACTATGATCTGAATGTGTCCACCAAAGTTCATACACTCGAAAATTAATCTCCAGTGTAGCAAAGTTGAAAGGAAGGAAATGTACAGAATTATTAAATCATGAGTACTATACCCTTCTGACTAGGGCTAATGCCATTATCATGAGAGTGAGTTAGTTATCAGAGGAGTAGATTGGTGATTAAAAAATGAGTTTGTCACCCCCTTCCTTCTTTTATTGCATTGCACATGATCTCTTGACACTTGATACATTCCATTATGTAAAAACACAGAGAAACAGCCTTTACCAGAGGTGGCCCTTCAGTCTTGAATGTCCCAATCTCTATAAACTTGAGTTGAATTGATTTCTATTATTTATAAATAACTTAGTCTATGGTATTCTGTTACAGTAACACAGAACAGTCTAAGACACTACAGCACAACCTGGATTGTAAGAGACATGTCTTTTGTCACTTGATTACTATTAAATGCCATAGTTGTCACTTAATAGATGATGATGATGACCCCCAGTGACCTCTGTGTTGATCTCTCACATGGCCACACTTATTTGCCACACTTTCTAAATCACTGGCAGCACCCTGCAATGTTGAATGTTTCTAGCCTAACAAAAAACATAATTAGGAAGGTAAATCTGCTGAAGCTGAAACAAATCATTTAATTCATTCCACAAGCCAAATGGAAAATGATTTTGAGATTATCCACCGTATTGGGTTATCTGCTCTACTGCTCTGTACCATTAGCTCAGGCAGTTGGGAATTGCTTGCAATTCACAAAGAGGCAGATTGTGTTTGGTTTATGTTGGCTGTGTCCCCTCCTCTGAAGAGGCTACAAGTCCTCTTCATTTCAGTGAAGGCAGCCAGTCAGGGTGGCCAATAATCAAGTCTGCTTCTCTGCTGGTGTTTCGGTGTGCTGTGCAGCATCTGCCTATCCTCTTCCATCTAGCACCCCAACAGCTCAGGGTGGTTCCTGGTAGTTATTTGCTCATCTAGTTTTCGGGAGTGGCATGTAATACCCTGTTAACTTTTCTGATCTCTTTAGGGAACAGAAGTGACCTGATGCCACCTAATCCAGTCCTTTTTCTCTCCCAAGAGGTTAACTGCTGACTATATTTCTAGGTTTAAGAGAGGCATCTCAATCATGCAAGGTAAAAGTGGGGGTGCTGAGCATTTGAGCAGCTGAATTCCCTCAGCTGCTTTAATGTACTGCACACTGCTCAAGTGTCCTGGCTTTTGAAATTTCCTATGTCTAATGTGGCAGAATAAGGCAGGCCATCATGAGGCACTCTCCACAAGTTTGGTGAAAATCCGCCCTTAAACCACTTTTGCCTTAATTCAAAAGTTATATTGAAAAAGGAAGGTTTAGAAAAGCCATGTGAAATGTGCAGTTTGAAGGTAACTAAGGCCTATTGATGCAGTATTAAGGAGGGTTTGGATATCTATTTTCAGACCTAAAGTATGAACACTGCAGTAATTGTTAAGTAGCAAGGAAATAGGGAACATTTTGCTTGATGATAGGTAGGTAGATAGATAATCATTGGATATATAAGAAGTGGCTTTCCTTTGTGGACTTGCTCCCAACATGGGCAAGGAGGCAGAAAGGTAGTGTTACAGAATTTTTGCCATTGCCTATCCTCAATCAATCTAGGATCCCTTTCTGTCCTTTGGACTTATGAAAGTGGCAGGACTCTTGGGTTCTGAGGCCTGGGGCAGTTGCAGAGCTAACATAAGCCATTCTGACAAGGCTTGGCTTGTCACCCCAGAGAGGTGGCCCAGGCGTTGACAGGTATCATCATTTATTAGGAAGGCTGCTTTTGAGTTTGGCTGTATGTTCTCAGAATATAGGTAGGCTGAAGTCTAGGGGGGGTGGGAATAAGTTAATAAAAATAAAACACCTGACTCAAAGCAGATTACTTAAATTGGGTGGTTTGCTAATCTCAGTACGGATCATGCTTTTGTATACTAACCCAGATAGATGCACAACTGAGTACATTTTATAAAAAGTACCATAATTTTATATTGAAGATATTGCTATAATCCAAATACAAGATGGTGCCATTTGTATTAGCCTGTTGTTGTGAAGGCAAGGTCAAGGTCTTGAACTTATAAATCCAGCATGCTGGCAGGGTGACATCTTACAATGGGAACAATTGCACAGATATTTGTTTAGGGAAATCTTTCAGCTATTAACAATAAGATAAGACCTTCTTAATAGTAATGAAGAATACCAGTTACATGAATGGTGACAGCAATTCGCTCAACGTCTCTCTCCCATTTTCTATTTTCTCTTTCCCTACACCTCCCTGAATGCTCACTAGAAATGTAAGGACATGGTTCTCATGGTGACAGCTTATGGGAAATGAGGACTCCTTGCCACACAACCACAAGCATCTGCATTCTGCTGACCACCAAGTGAGCTGAAGAGAAGCCTGTGTTCTATAAAAGGACCTGGTCCGTGAGTTGCACCAGGATTCCAGAAACCTGAACAGAGAGCCTGAGAGCAGATCCCAACCTGTAGCACTGATGAGAAAATTTATGTTGATGTTTTAAATTACTGCATTTGTCATAATTGCTTACGTAACAATAGAAAACTAATGTAATTATTCTATTTATAAAATAGACCATAAAATTTGTAGCTTATCACTTGACCTACAGTGGACTTCAATGTTTTACCCACAATTTCTGGCTTCAAGTAGTAGAATAAAAAGAAGGCATATCTGTCCTGTTGCCACCAGTTGTCACCAGATCCTAAAATCTGTTTGAACTGTACATTATTTCTGGACTATCTTGAGTCCCCTTTGATATCTCAGTGCAGACCCATTTGATCCAAAGAAGGATGATTAGTTGTGAGGGATGTGGAGGAGGTGGTGGTGGTAACAATTCTTCCCTTACTAACAGCCCTAATGGTCCTGGAATTTCAACTAAAGTCATACACTGAGACATTGAAAATCTACAGTGTTACCCAGATGGCCTTTCATGCCCATCCCTTTCTGTTTTGCCCCAGGGAGAATCTGACCAACTATATATTCATTGCTATTTTCCCCATTATTTATTACCTAGACAGAATAGCATGATTAATTATTGATCATAGACCAGTAACTGATTAAAGTGTGGTTCTGATCAGCAGTCAAAAGCCATTTGTTTCCAGGCATTTATAGTTCTTGCATAGAGTGGCAGAACAATACTCTCTTCCCAGTGCATCAAATATGACACCTGTAGACAGGCCATAGTTATAAGCTGATAACAGAGCCCTCCCACTATACTTTGTCTTAATAAATGTAAAACAATGATTTGCCAAAAGAGAAAAACTGTTTGGAAGATTTACATATGGAAAATACTATATGAAATGTAATGGGAGGATTCTAATTAGAATTGTTTCTCATGGATTAAATGCTTTGCTAAAGAGAAACTCACTAAGAATAGCTCTTTACCATCTGGGAAACATATCAAATTTTGTCTAACTCTTACTTCATTTCTGGGTTTATTTTCTCTCTCTCTACCTTTTTTTCAGTCTCTCCTTCTCTATCTCCCTCCTTCTTTTCCCCTTTAAAATTTTTTCGTGTGTATTAATATACATTTGTAATACAAAATGATTACATTCATTGTGGTGAGTCGGTCCCTTTTTTTCTTCCTGCCTCTGTTCCTTTTCAGATTTTTCACTAGATAGACTATGCCAGGAGCTGGCAAACTATGGCCTAAAGGTCAAATCTGGTCCACCTCCTGTTTTTGTAAATAACGTTTTGGAACACAACCGGGCTCATTCATTTTCACATTGACTGTAAGTGCTTTTGCACTAAAATGGAAGCTGATTAGTTATGAGAGACCATTTAATTCACAAAGTTGAATACATTTAATATCTAGCACTTTGCAGAAGAAAGTCTGCTGACTCCTATTCTGTATACCAGCCTCTAGGGACAGAGTCAATAAGACACAGTCCCTGTCCTTGGTGGCTTCAGAGTTATATGAGTATCTGTGACTACTGTGTTCTGGAAGGTAGGATGATGAGATGATGGACATATTAATGAAATGTTGTCGGAACCAGGTGATAAGCATTATGTATTAAGTAAATGAGGTTGAATTACAGTGTCATAGTAAAGGTATGATTTGAGTAGAGAATTTCTTGGAAGTTTGGATATGGAAAAAAAGAATCACAACTTGAATTTTATAGTGCAAACACCTTATTTTAGTCCTTATAAAATATACAATTGAAGTTACAACTCTTTCTCTGAAAGTTTTTTCCCCCTTTTCTGGTCAGTATCAAAGTTATTACTAAATCCTCTGTTTAGAAACATCTACAGACATGAATTGCTCTATGGAATCTCAGTTTTATCTTGGATTTTGATAAAAGGTGGCACTTCTGATGGAGGGGAGCACAGGAGATCTTAATTGGCCAAACTCTTTCAGACCTCCAAAGATGCTTGCAGGAGTTACTGCTTTTGTCTGAAGAAATGAAGTGTACCTGTTCCCATTGCTCTAATAACTGCAAGTGGGAGTCAGTGGGCACCAGACAGGGAAGAGATGCCCATGTACCCACAGACAGAAGTAATCTCTGGGTTTTAAGCAGTGCTTGCTTTCAGAGAGTGGTGCCTTGTAGTGCTTGTGGTGTTCCCCTTCCCTTGTTCTCTCTGAACTTGGCTGTAAACTCAATTCATTCCAGAAACTAGTAAACATTATGTTGTTTTCTTCTGCCTTCTAAAAAATGGTCAAGCACCAAGTGGGCAGTTCATTTCAAGAACCTAGTTTCAGTCCACTTAAGATGCTTTCCAGGCTGTGCACAAACAAAACCCCAATTATGAAAATCAAGTAAAGATCAGAAGCCAAGTGTGTCAGATTTGTGAACTCTTCAAAGTGGAAAGCAACACTGGTTCCATTTTTTCTAGATACAAAAACAAATAGTAGAAGCAAGCTGTAAATCTTTTCAAAATAAGTTTTGAATAATTTGAGCAGGGAACTTTTGCCAAAAAATAAAATTCATGAGAGTAGGTGAAAACTTCAGACTTTATTGACCAGTCATCAAGATGTGAATTCCTGTATGAAAGAATTTTAATCCAAACCTTCTAAAGTGAAAGGAAATTCCTTTTATTGAATGTGGAGTGAATGCCAGTTGAGTGCCAGGTTTGTTTTGTTTTGACTTTTAGACATATACAATGAACTCTGAACTCTTCTTCCTGGAGTTGTTAGGTTCTCTAATCCAGACACTATAGAAGATGCTAGTTTATACAGAAAAAGTGATGGTATCAGGTTACAAATCCAGAATTTGAGCCAACCAAACTTACACTTGAATCTCTGTTCTTCATTCCTGTAACCTTGTTCGTCACCTAACTTTTCTTAACCCTGACTTGCTCATCTGTAAAATGAGTATGAATAATTATGAGAATCTCATGAAGCAGTATAAGGCAGTTAATATCATTCCCAACACATAGCCAGTAATTAATCTTGGCTGTTATTATTTTTAGGTTAATGTTATAATAATCTGATTTCCTTGGAGGTTTAAGGATGCTATAGAGAACAACTTGGATTTAAAACTCATACCTTTGCCCATGCATATTTAGAATGTACTCCCTGAGTCAAGTAAAGTCAAAATGGTGTTTATGGAATAGTACATTAATGAAAATTTCTAAATGTCTGCTTGAAGATTGGACAACAGAGTAGGACAATAGTCTTTAGGCAACAAGCCTATTTACTCAACATCCATTAATTAAACACTATGTGATAGACATTGGGCAATGACTCAGGAGACAAAGATGAATAAACTATTGTTTTTGGTTCAAGATTTTATAGTCTCAGTACTCTATGGCTATGTTAGCAGAAGATTATAATTCTGTGCCATAATAGAGGCTATGGGATTCAGATGGCAACAAGGGAATGAGAACAGCCTCATAGGAAAAAATGCTTTTGAGCTGAAATTCAAAGGAGCAGGTGTTTCCCAGGCAGACAGGTGTAAAGACACACAGGCAGAAGGTACAATCAGAAAGATACAGAGGCATTAAAAGCCATAGAAATTCAGCACTGCTGGAGCATAAAGTACATGGTAGAGATGGTAAAAGGGGATACAGCTGGACGAGTTGGTGGAGCCCTATATACCGTGCAAGACATTTGGTTTGGATCCTGTAAGTGAGAGGAAGCCATGGAAAAGTTGATGAGTCACGTACCTCAATATGTCTGTTAGAAAGATAATCTGGTTGGCATCATGCAGGACAAACTGGAGGCAGGGAGTTAGATCAACTGTGAGTCTATTCCAAGTGTTCAGGCAAGAGAGGATGAGCTTATGACCTAGGACTGTTGTAGTGAAGAGGAAAAGAAAGAAAGGTAAAGAAGTGATGCTAAAAAGGTAGAGACTGATAGAAATGGATAGGAAGTGGCTGATTATTTTTTAAAAGCAGTGTAGTTTAAGTGTGCAGATCACTCACGTGATTGACAGACATGTGATGTATGCTTCTGAGAGCTTCTGTGATCCAAAGTGGTCTACAGACAATGGCATGAACTCTGCTGCTATCATTTAGGAAAGCAGTATTGGCCACCTCACATTATCTCCTTGAAACTCTAAAGGATGTCAGATACAGTCCTCCAAGGTCAATCTTGGTTGATTGATAATGTGGTTATATTATTTACAGTGGCTCAGCCAAAGTCAGGGTTAAGGAATGCCCACAATCTGTGTATGTTAGTTTGTTATATGAAAGAAAAAGCCTGATCGACTAAAATTTTTTTAAAAATTACACTTTCTTTACACATTTTTCTTGGAAAAATCTAATTGAAAGTGGCAATGTCTCAGACATACTATTTAAATGTAACAATATTCATAGCTATCTGTCCATTTGTATGTCTGTCCATTCATTGTCACTTATTTTTGTCTAGCCACAAAAACCACCAGAGAGTTTTAACAAATACAAATCATAAATTAAACACTGCCATCATGAATGAGTTGGGTAAATTCAAGATGTAGATTTGGAAAATGTCAAATCTAGAACCTTTAAAGTCTGTTTGTTTACTTGCACTCATAATGCAAATTTTATTTTTGTTAATACCCATTATGCAATTTTGTGAAAGTAATATAAATATTTTGTGCATATGAAATTTGTGTATGTGTAGAATGCTTCTTTTTAAAAGGGCATTTCCTAGTGAAGTAATTACCATGGATGTTATTTTGGGTATAAGTGCGTGTAAATATGTATTTATTTATATATGTAATGTATATATACATTTAATCTGATTCTTAACATATGCTAATCTCCGTAGCATATGTAATATTAAAAGAAAATTTGGTAATATTTAAATGCCCTTTCATTGCAAATTCATTTTATATTCATTGTAATAGCATTGATCAAAATGAATTCATTTGGTATTCATGTGGATGTCACATGTACTTCCATAGGTGTTTCATTGTAAATTAGCATTTCTCAGAGGACACTTAAAATAAGTGTTACTGAAAGTCCTCATTACACATATTGCTGAGATTAGTACATTAAGGATCATGTACTTACATAGTACTAATGCATTCTGCCACTTAAAATACTACATTACCCATTTCTGATATCTAGCAAATATCTAAGGCAATTTCGAGAATTACTGACATCCTCAAGGAAGTGGTACTTTTATGATTAAGCAGGTTGCCTCTATTTTGTTCTGAGTTTTTTAAAACTAAAGATCTGTTGGATACGAAAAAGGAGGATTAAGAGTGAAATTTATATGATTACAATAGTGATATTTAAATGACTTTATACACTCAAGCACTAAAGAAAATACTTTATCAATTTTTGTTTTTGATAAATCACCTTTCTAAAAAAAGTATAGAATTTATAGATCACAAGTTTGGCTAGAAAACACTGGACTCCTAGATGTACCATTTCTTTTTTTAGCTTTCAGAACCAAAACACAATAATTAGAGTATCATACTTCCTGGCTGTTTATACATTCCTTGCAATTTTTTGAATAGTATTTTGGGCAGAATTTTTGTTGAGATCATCTGGATGTTGGGAGGGAATAGTGATAACTCACCTCTGGGGCATCTGGCTGCAGGAGAATTCATGAGTCAGCAGAATGCTAGTAGTTCTCAACTGCCTGAGGATTCTGACTAAGAAAGGTCTAATGAGGAACGTAGCAAGGGCAAAAGGCTTGCAGATCAAATGGGTAAAACTCTGGGAATATTCTGAGTGCTGGTTGGAGAGACATTGAGTCGACAATTATTTAAAATCAAGATTTTTTTTTTTGGCTCTGAAAAGTGAATCCAGGGCTTTCTCACTGAGCTGCATGCTCCAGACTTTTCTATTTTTCAGTTGAGATAGTCTCACTAAGTTGCCCAGGTGGGACTTGAGCTTGTAATCCTCCTACCCCAGCCTACCAGGTTGCTGTGATTTACTTTAAAGTATACAGTTTCCTAGTACACTATTGGTGATAGTGCAAAATGACGCAGCCACAATGGAAATATCATGGTGGTTCCTCAAAGCATTAAAAATAGAACTATGACAGTATAATGTTAAGCAATCCCACTGGTAGGTAGGTATCTATCCTAAGCAGGTGAAATCAGAATCTTAAAAGGTTTTTAGTATTCTTGTGTTCATTGCAGCATAAAGAACTATTTAAAAAATGAAGGTGTGAAAACAGCCTAAACACTCATGGAAAGATGAATAAAGTGTTGCTTGTACACAATAGAATACTATGCAGTCTTGAAAACAATAGCCTGTAGTATGCAATGATACTGATGAACTTTGAGGACAGTAAAACTCTGGTCTACTGAATGGTTCCACTTTTGTGAGGTATTTATGCCAAACTCTTAGACTCAAAGGGTGGAATTGTGGTTGCCAGTGTTTGAGGGGAAAAGTAAAACAGTAGGGCACGAGTAAACAAGGTTTGAGTTTCAGTTCAACAACTGAATAGGCTCTAGAGATTTGCTGTGTATCGTACCCACAGTTAACAACACAGTATTTTATACTTAACAATTGATTAAAAGGGTAGATCTCATGTTAATACTTCTTACTACAGTAAAATAAAGTAAAATTAAATTAAATTAAATTAAATGAATAGATTCTCCTGATAGAAAGCTGTGCACTAAAGGATTTAGGTTCACACATGGGAAAACCCTTCATGTTTCTAGGACACATGAGTTGTCAATTTGGATCCCAGTTCTCTCACTTTTTAGATTCATCTGTTTTGCCTTTCTCTTCACATGCATTGTCTGATTACTGTCTACACTTGTTATCACGTTGGAGGGCTGTCCCTAAAATGGACTTTCTCCAGTCACACTGTCAGGAAACATCACCTTATTTGGTGCTGACTCAGTGGGAGCCAAATTTCCAGCAGGCTACCAACTCACACCTGCAGAATTTGCAGGCACATCCGTTTTGCAAACACACAAAATGGGTAATTGGACACACAAATGCCTATTTGCATTGCAATTTGGAATTTGTATACACAGTGATGGATTTTTTTCATGTGCAAATGAGAGGGACACAAGTGTAAAATGGATGTCCTCAAGTAAGAAGGGTGCTTTTAAAAACATGTATGTCTTTTCAGAACCCATTAGAAATTCCAGGAGTGCCAAGAAAATAGGTAGGTACATGGATATATTTCTCTCCTGCTTCACAGCCTTTTCAGGTACAGCATAGCTCATTTGTGACTTTGTAAAAAAAGCTACTTTTCCCCAAATAGGAAGAGCAGCACCAAGAGTTTTCACCAGAACAAAGGATTTACCTAAAGTATCATGAAATTAACTAGTAAACATTCATACATACTTTAGTTCTGATGAAATGTTGGAAGTTTTTACATTCTGTGTCTGAAATTTTATCATGAATCCTATATACTGATTTGAGATACATTATTCAATTTTGTATTAAACTTGTACACCCATTTGGAACCATAGATTTTTGTAGTTAATGGGAATGAACCAGAAAAATATTGTTGGCTGTCAAATGCAGAGTTTCAAGGTGCTCCCTGTGTTTTAGCTCATTCTCTGCTTTCTTCGTCTTTTCTGTATGACCTTGGGTTTTTAAGTTATGGCTCCTCATTCAGATCTCAGCATGTCCAGAGGGGGCCAGGAAAAGAGACCGGGAACACCGATGGCGACCTAGGTTGCGGCCCAGGGCTGTGCTCCTTTGTCAGTCATTCCCTAGTGGCTCCTCATTTTTCCTTTGTTCTGTGAGTGTCTAAGACACTGTGTAGAAACTGTAGGAGGGCCTGAACTATGGCTGAGATGGTTCACTATGAGTATCCATCAAGGCTTTGTTCCTGGTTCTTCACTCTTTTCTCTGGACATTCTTGTTTTTCTGAATTCAGGCAAACTTGTGACATCCATTATGGCCCATAGTCTGATCTATATCACCACCCCATTTTTCCAGTCGCTGTATACTCTCTCAGCTCTGATTTCATATGCCTACAGCCAGTTCTGGCTTTCTTTTTAAATTTTCTTTTCCCTATACCTGACTTGCTGCTCTGATATCCAGCCTTTTCATCTACATTGCTGCCTTTTATTCCTCTGCTACTCTCGTCCCAATCATCATCAAGTCTTATTTGTAAACAGTCCCAGGTTCTAAGCCTTGTTCTTTGCTATAGCCACACTGCCTGCTTCTCTGACACCTTTTTGGCATGAAGGACTGGTTTTGTGGAAGACAGTTTTTCCATGAATGGGGGAGATAGTTACTTTTCATTAGCATATATTTTTGATACACAATGATTACATTGCCTAGTGCAAACAGCCCTGCCTTTGTTCTACCTCCAATCACCAGACATTAGATTCTCATCTCATGTGTAGCTGAGATAACTTGCATACACCATTCACAATAGTGTTCTTGCTCCTGTGAGAATCTAATGCCACAACTGACCTCGAAGGAGGTGGAGTTTTGCTGGTAATGCCAGTGATGAGGGTCAGCTATTAATACAGATGAAGCTTCTTTGCTTACCCACTGATCACCTCCTGATATACTAGCCAGTTCCTACCAGCCTACAGATGGGTACTCTTCCAAAGCCTGGAGATTGGGTACCCTTGTTCTTAGGCCTGGATAGTGGTACTTGCTATCTGAGATGTCTCTGTGTGCTTATTATTTCTTATGTGGTACTTGTCTGATTATAACCCAGAGGGATTCATATAATCAGATCAAGTTCTAACTCGCCATCCTGGCATTGGAGACACATATTCAACATAATTTCCCACAGTGATAAAGTAAACATCTTTGGTAAATTTTTCATTCCAGACAGACTTTTCCCTTCATTTGTCTACATGTGCATTTTTCCTATGTGTTGTGTGCTTTTTTTTTCCCATGTAGATCCACCAACCTGGAATGTTTTCTCCTCATATTCAGCTGAGCTATGAAACAACCCACAAGATTTTCACAAACTCTAGTTCTTTAAATAAACTATTTCATGTTTCTCCCTGTCCAACAAACATTTTGCCAACTCCGAATCCTCTAGCATGGAAGAACCTATACCAGTAGTTGCTCCTCCCTAAAATTTAAAAAAAAATTGTATCCTTTGCAGTAATTAACACAGTAACAGTCACATGGAAAATTCTGAGTGCTTCTTGATTTTGCACATCTAGGAGGCCTGGAGGTCAGCAGAGAAGGCTGAAGAGTGAGGAGCTGAGGGAAAGTCCCCATGCTTCATTCAGTATTCCCTTTTTATATTGCTGCCAGCTCACCAGGTTATTATTATTGTTTTATATTTAAATTCCAGCTCCTTCCCTTCCCTCCCCTCCTCCTTCAGAGGAACAAGGGCCTAATAGGCTTCATGTACAAGTGCCTATTTTTATTAAAGACAAGTGTAATCCTTTGTAGACCAAATGTCCCCATCATAAATGCTAACGGAGAAAAATATTAGGACTCATTTATTTATGAACCTGTTAATAATGAGGTGCAGTTATAAAAAAGGGCTTCCTCAGCAAAAGCTCCTGAACAAACAATGCACACTGGGGAAAAAGGAGCTAGTTAGCCTTCTTGACTTAGATAAAGCTATGGAGAAATGACAAGTGCCAGTAATTAGCGCAGCCTCTTCAACAAGATAACCCTATACATCTTTGTCTATTTCAATCACCAAAGACTACGATCCAGTGTAAAATTAAACCTTGGATGCCATCAATTTCTGTTAACCTCTTTATATTGTTCTGTGTTCATGCCTATGTGATAGATAGATTTTGTCATTTTATTAAATGGTGACAACTCTACAGACACGTGACCTAAAAATCTATTTGCTTCTTAGCAAAGTATTCTCAATCATCTCCTGGTGTGTTTCACAACCAGAAACTAGATTTATTCCCACATGCCGACGGGTCACTCCTAGTTTTTAAGAACTCGGCTCTTCTGTTTGTTTGAGCAAGCTTGCATTTGAGTGCTTACCCCAACCTACAGTTCCCAAATATTCCAGTTAGAATACTAGCTGGGGTCTAGATTCCCAATCAAGCTGTTTATTATATTCACATACCCATTCTGAAACTCAAGCTTTGACACTTCTTTCCCCCAAATACTTATTTCCATCTCACCAAATACAATTGTTCAACCTATTTTAAAGGCTCCTGATCCCTATGGTTTTAGCAGTTAGTTTTAATTTACATTCTTTTGAAGTTTTATTGCTTACTATTCACCGGTGCCAATAGGTTTTTATTAATTTATTCATTTGCTATTGCAAGGAATAACAGTAAAGTTTGTCATTCAAATTGGGCAGTAACTGAAAGTTATAAGAAATCAGTCTGACCTTGGAGTCCAGGTTTACACATAGTGAGACTTGTGTGGGCTCACGAGAAGCCAGCAGAACCAGTGTGCATGGAGCATGAAGCTGTCCTACTGAGCACTGGCTGGATGGCTGTGTTGCCCCTATGTGAAGCAAACCTTCAACAAGGGCAGCAGAAATATCACTTAATTTAGAAGAAAAGATCTATTTCTATCTTAATATGTTTTAAACCCTCTACTCTTCTTAACTAACTTCCTTCCAAATTTGACTTTGTTGCACTATTTCCTACCACTTAATTTTGCTCAATCCTGAGTTCTCTCTTGTCTTCTTCCTAAGAACTTCACTGCCTAGTTGAATAACTTAGTTCCAGGTTCATAGCTGTCCTTAACTTTGTTGTGCTGTTCTGTCTCCATTTCTATGTTTTGCTATCTCTTCTTTTTTCATTCAGGAGATAGCACAGCTAGCAAGCTTAGTCCATTATGGTGAGAAAAGTGCCAAAATTCAGCTTCTGTAAACTTCTCCTCACTTTGAGCCATGATTGCAGTGGGTCCCTGGGAAATAAGACATGCTATCATTTAGATATGTGTTTACACAATATTTAAAAGCACACATTATCCATCCAATAGAGCAAAACAGCTCACAACAAGTAAATGGAATAAAGCACATTTGGCTGCTACTTAAAAGCGCAGATTTGCCTTGTATTAAATGGGAAAAGAGCTCTGAGTTGGATCTTGTTTATCAAGGAGACTCTATTCAGGGTCTTCTGTCTTGTGCTGTTATTGTTTTTTTATGACCTGGGGCTTCCCCCTGTGACTGAGAAGGAAAGGACCTTTCAGTAAAAGTCATTCTGATCTTTACATCTGTGAAGAAAAAGGTAGCATCGGAAGGCAAGGAAAGAGAAATGAAATTAGGCAGTAGGAAAGAAAAAAGAGGGTTAGGAGAAAATAACATTGATATTTTGGAAACATGGAAAATCCACCTATGTAGCTATTCTGAGCTAGGAAATGGTACAGATCTCCAAGTAAGGACACATACAATTATGTTCTTGCTGGTAAGTGGCTGTGACTGGAACTATTATGACTGTTAGCCCATACCTGGGTAGTGATGAGAGGATTCCTGAGACAGCATAGAGAATTCTGTTTGAAAGTTCCCCTAGACAAACAGATAATCACAAAAGGAGTGACTTGGTTTTCAGAAAGAAAGAGAGAGAGCAAGAGCGAGCTGTTGTCTAAATTGTATCCTTAGATGCTGAAAAATTTACAGAATTCAATGCTCTGAGTCATTAAGTCATTTTCAAATTTTCTTTGAGTGATTCTGGCTCTTCTCCTTCCCCACTGCATCCCATGTTCCCCATTTAATACCCCCGGGACCAGGCCAGACCTGTGAGATCAAAATGTCGTTTCTGCCCAACCTTCCTGCATTCATATGTCTTCCTCTGTGAATTAAACTTCTACACTTAGCCAGACACATCTCAAATTTTCACGTGTATTCTGAGTGTCCCTTCTCTATTGAAAAAAAAAGGCTCATGTGATTTAATTTTCATTATTTTTAGGTGTTAAGTTTTAGATTAGCATACTATGTCTTAAACCACTGTATTAGAATGCTGCTTGACTCACTTCCAAATTGAAGACCTTTTAAAAAAATTGAAGCAGTCCAATAATTTTAAATCACTCTACACTGTGCATTGCAATTTAAAATTATTGGAGTGCTTCAAATTTTTATAAGCCCTTGAATTTGGAAGTGATCAAGGTTCTAGGCATACTCAGTGTAGAGCAATTTAAAATTATAAGAGCTGTCAAATTTTTATATAAGCACTTCAGTTAGAAAAGGGATTTGGGTTCTGAGCATGTGCAGAGAAGAGCCATTTAAATTATTAAAAGTACTTCCAATTTTTTTCCCCAAGCACCTGATTTTGGAAGAGTTTTGGTTTGCACAGCCTAAAGTGGCAACTTCCTTTGAGAGAGTCTGTGTAAAGAGACTTTCAATCTTTCAAATAGGGCCACCACTGTGGGGATGTGAATGAATTAGGAGGCTGGTTTTCTGGTGTGATCTGGAGGCCACAAAAAGGGTGTGTCTGCTCCCAAAATCTTCTCATTGGCTTGGCATCTTGTCACTATTATGGGTTTTTTTTTTTTTTTTCTTTCTGGTGCTAGCTTTTCTAAAAGGCCCCTGTGGAAATACTAATCCCTTTCCTTAAATCCAAGCTGCAGTGGGGTAGGTGCATCAGTGCAAGGGAATGGGCTTTGTCCCACCCCCACACTCTCACACTAGGGGAGTGGAAACACATTTTGATAACAGAAATAGGAGAGACAAGTCTCTGTCTTAAGTCCTGGTGGTGTCAGGTTGTAATCCTGAGCAGAGAGCATGGGGCTTCTTGGCTGTGACTGATAATGTTCCAGGTAGCATTCCAGGAGGAAATAGTCAGAAACATAAAATTCACTTTATCTGTATCAAGATTTTACTGAGTGCTGATCCCCTCCCCCATTAAAACTAATCATTAATAAAAGGTGGATTCTCTGATACTTTTAATGTTCATTTGCATTATGGCTTGCCCAAGATATCAATTTCCTCCTTTCTCTGAGAAGTGAAATATTATTCATCTGAAACATTTTAAGGGGAATATTGAAAGGATGGCAGAATCAATAGGTTCAACTCATAAGTTGATTTGCTTTATTTCATCTTTTGTTGGGAATTTCAATGATGTAAAAGAAAAAGAAGGGGGCAAATCCGACAGAATGAAATTAACATTTCCCTTTCAAAGTTTTATTTACAGCAAAGGGAAAAGGAAGATAAATGTTGCAAAAAAGGATACTTTACCCTTGTAATTTGGATTACTACTTTCTCACCTCGGAGACATTTGAGTACCCATTTCAAATATTTACTTTATCACAAATGTGGCAATCATGTTGTCATCTGTAATTTATCATTTGGAAAATGTTTGTTGAGGAAAATGGCTTTAATCAGGAAACTTTAACATTAACAATGACTCCTTCTCTGTTCATCTTCAGAGAGATATTGGTTGTCTTTGAAGGTTGAAACCCTTGTTGTAGAGAACTTTGCATCATTTTTCAAGCACACACAGCTAAGGGAGTGGACTCTAAATTTCCAAGGAACCAAACTGCTCAGGACCTTCCTCTCCTAGGGGCCAGAAAAGAAGCTTTTGTCCTTGCCTTTCTATTGGTTGGAGCCTGGGGGCTAAGAAATGTTTGGAATATGCACACTATTTAATTTGGCAAACTGTTTATATATCCATAAAGAGTAACAACAGATTACCCAGTGTCCCTACCTTTGTCAAATGTCAGTGAACTTGCCTGCTACCATAGTACATGCCTGTAATCCCAGCTACTTGAAGGCTGAGGCAGGCGGATCTCAAAGTCAAGCCCAGCCTGGCTACTTAGTATGGTCCTAAGTAAAATACTGATAATAAGAAGAATAAAAAAGAAAAGGGCTGGGGAAGTAGGTCAGTGGCAGAATGTTTGCACAAGGGTATGGGGCTCTATTTCTAATAATACACACACACATACACACACACACACACACACACACACACACACATGAACTTATTTGAGACCTGCTACAATCTTGACCAGAGGCCAGCAGCCTCTCCTGTATGCAGAGAACATAAGACATGGTCAGGGCACAGCTAATTCTAGTCCATCTGATGAAGGCATAAAGCACTGCTTTAGAAACAGCAATGTAAGAACAGTTTTCTGTTTCTTTCAGACCACATGAGTTGGAAGTTAGAATGTCATTCCTTCACATTAATCCTCAAATTACTAATGAATAAATGTACTAATTAATGAGTCACCATCTGTTTATTGAACATAAGTCATTGTGTTAGGTACTAAAAGATACAAAGATAAATGAGAAACAGTTATTCTCAAAGAATAGTAGTAGAAATATGTGCACAAATGGCAAAACTGTAAGATACATTTTATTATAATGGATGTTTATAATATATTATAAAACATAGTACATATAATACACATTCCATATAATTATTACTTTTGGGTCTGATTCATTGTAGTATCCTCATATATAGCACAATTATTTTATATGTTGTATTCACTCCATAAATAAATGTTAATTAAATGTGTAAAGAAGAAAAGATACTAATCAAATACTTGAGTAGTGTTTTTCAAACTTGAGCCATATGAAGCAGAATAACCTGGGAAGTTTTAAGAATTGCTCACTGCGCGCAGCCTCGTTCTCAGGGATTCTTATTGAATTGGGACATATGAAGAGTTGTATACCTAGGGATTTTCTGGGGTGGGTAGTGATGTACACTTGAACAGTGCCTGTGCTACAGATGGGATCATTTTAGAGCATGAAAGATGAATCTGATGTAGGTGAGATTTGATGAAGGTCAAGAAAATGGCATTTTTAGCAGAGGAAACAATATGGCAAGGGCAGAAGTGGGAAAGGGCATAATATGCTGTGGAGGAGTCAAGCCTGAAGCAACGAAGTGTGACAAGGTGTGGTGGAAAAAATGAAGAGGCTGACACAATAGGTTGGCCTCAGATTGTAGAGGTACCAGTATGCTGCTCCATGAAGTTTGCATTTAGTCTACACATTCTGGAGAACTTTTGGGAGTTTGAAAACTGGAAGTGGCACAATCAAAGCAATGCTTCAAAACACCACTGGAATGTTGTAGAAAATGAATTGGGCATCAGGATAACTGGAGGAAGGAAATCAACTTGGAAAGTATGGCTTCCAACAGATTAGGAGACAAGAAAGCAAATATGAGCTAGATCAGTTTAGAAGGGGGTTATGGTGGAGGAGAGAGTGGATTTGGAAAATGCATATAGAAGACAGCCTGGAATAGATTTATTATAATCATTCAGTGAGGTTGAAAACCAGGGTGCAGGTAGTGAGCGCCCAGAGGGAATAAAAGAGGAACATCAGACTCTGTGACAGACAATGACATGGGCGGCACAAGCAAACACAAAGCTCTAATGGACTGTTCGAAGTGTGGGTTCAGAACTCAAGAACAACATCCAGTCGAATACGCAGAAACCGTGACCTAGAGCCCCTTTCCTCTCATTGCGTAGGCCCTTGTCTTTGGTTTTCCTTTTGCTCATGACAGGAAACAAGTGCACGCTTTTTATTCAACAGGATGCATCAAATGTCCATCCTCTAGTTTTGAAAACCAGAGATTCCAGTTTTGCTCAGTTCTTCTAGAAGGCCATTTGCAGCTTATATACCTTCTCAAAAACTAAGTTTTGAATAAAAGCCAGTCATAGAATTAAGTCAGGGCAAAGTAGTGTCAAGGGTGAAATTCAAAAGACAATACGTAATAATTGGTTTTAAAACAGGAGCCAGATGAATCATAAGGTCAGACACTTGAAAGGAAAAAGCTTTCTCAGGAAGATTTGGGGTTGAGTCTATAAGGAGCTGTCAGCAAGCGCAGTGACGATGCTTTTGGTGGAGCTGCCAGGTGAGGCCGGTGCCTGGGAAACTGCACAGTTTCTATTGCATCTGAAAACTGTTGGTGAGAGGAAATAGATTTTCCTCCTCCGAGCTTTTGTAGTTTCCACCAAAAGCTCTTACCTCTGTGTCGATAGTCACTGCTTTGTTTCTTCCAGAGAATCCACTGGCCAGAGAGAAGGAAGAGAGGTCAAAATGTCAGCATGTCTGCTAGAAACGTGGTTAATAAAGGGAGAAGCTGAGGGACCCAAGAGTCTTAGAGAGAGGACAGGGATATAAGATGTTGTCTGGCACCCCCAAGTTCACAGTTGTGGGCACAGAGGTTGGCTGTGTCATGATGTGTTCAGGACCACTGCTGCATAACAGTAGGGTCAGCGGATCTACCCATCACTGCCCCACGCATGCTGCCCCAGGGCTCAGGGTGAGTGATTCCAGGATGAGGAGCAAGACAAATCCCATGTGCTCAGAAAAACTGCCTCATTCTTTTCCTCTTTTAATCCAGTCACTGCGAGCTTTTCCACTTTATTTTGTTGTCCTGAAGTACACATTTCAGACTTCCTTTGGGAGTTGACTTGAAAGAGGCTGAAATGTGATTTTCCCACAAGAGACATATGTACAATTATTGCCCAGTCATGAGTTTCCTCTAGTGATGTTTAAAAAAATCAAAGTGTTTGCAAAAACAATTTAAACCCCTTAAGTCTGCACCAGATTGAGCACCTTAGAGTACCAACATGGCCAACGAAGGGAGGGAAACAAGGATGGGGCCCATTTATTCCCACTCTGAAACTTGGAATAGTGACCCAGTAGTCCTCATTAGCTGGATCTAGAGTGTCATGGAAACCAGTGGACTCTGGGCAGTTTAATTTAGTTGCTGAGGGTACAGTCCCTGTGCTGGTCAGCCAGGACACAAACGTCAGCTCCACCATTCCCTATGAGTGAGCATATCACCTCTTTGTTTCAGTTTCCATAATTTTAAAATGGGAAACATAATAAGAAAATAGTAGATATAAATAATAAAATAAATTATAGACACAATTAGGTGGTTGTGTTAAATGATTCAAGATGCATTACTTGCTTAGGACTCTGTACTTACTCCAGTGCTTGCAATTATTGTTACTAGTTGTAGTCACACTGTTCTGGGGCTGCTGTAGTTTGGATATTGAATCTCCTACAAAAGTCCATGCATTAAAGATTTGTTTCGCAGCCTGGCACAGTTGGGAGCATCCAGAAACTTTACGAGGTAGAGCAGAACAGGAGATCTGAGGTCATTTGGGCATGCCCTCAAGGTTCTGTGGGACCCAAATCTTTTCCTCTTTCACTTGTAGCCATGGGGTGAGCTACTCTGCTCTCCCACTGTGATCTGTTACTTTCCCACAGGCCCAAAGGGACAGGGTCAGTTGGTCATGGACTGTACTGGAACTTCTGAAACCATGAATCAAAGTAAACATATTCTCTTTATAAGTTGAATATCTCAGATGTTTGTTACAGTAATGGAAATCTGACTTAGAACGTTAGTTGCAAGCTGTAGCTATGAGGAAAATCAGTAAAAGAAATGGGCTTGCAGAGGGGAATGGAAAATCAATATATATAAAGAAAGAGGCCATGTCAAAATCTTGTGTGTTACCCAAGTGAGAAAGAAATATGGAAAGCAGACAGGACTGGGGTTTATGCATCTTTGGATGATTTTAACACAGTTCCATTATTTCCCTAGTCTCAAATATCCTTCTCCATTTTGAGCCCTTGAACTTACCCCATATTAAAAGTTCTCCCTTGAGTTTTATTAAAAGAAAGAGGTTTTATTGCTTGACCAAAGAATTCTTAAGTAAGAACAAAATGAAATCATGAAGGGATGAGAGAAAACAAAAGTTTTTTATTAGTATATTTTGCCCTCCTAAGGGATGTTTCTTGGCTTAGCCTATTCTTCACAGCCAGGTAGGTGTCTTGACAGCCTGATTTTGGCTAATTCAATTTTTCATCAGCAAGAACTAACCCCACAACAGCCAGCACTGCCCTGCCCTGCCCAGCCCTGCCCTGGGTATGGAGGGGAATGCTCTGAGCTAAAAGACAGGGCCTCAGGACTCTTGTTACAGTATCTGCTTACAAAATAGAACAAGACATGTTTCCCTTGGTTGAGATAGTATTACTTGTATGAGTCTGTGTGGTATTGGGGGATTGAACCCAGGGGTGCTATATCACTTCTACCTTCTATTTACAAAGCAATACTATTTCAACCCAGCTCAGTGATATATGCCTATAATCTCATCACTCAGGCAGGCTGAAGCAAGAAGATTCCAAGTTTGAGCTCCAGCTGGGTAATTTAGAGAGATCCTGTATCGAGAGAGAAGAGGAGAGAGAGAGAGAGGGAGAGAGAGAGAATGACTGGGTGTAGCTCAACAGAAGTGGTAGAACACCCCTAAGTTCAATCCCCTAGTAATACACATACACACGCACTCCTGTAATACTGTCTCCACCAAGGGAAACACGTCTTGTTCTATTTTGTATCTCTATCACCTAGCAAAGTATTTGGCATAGAGTGAGGCTCAATTAATCTTGATTATGAAATGCATGAAGGAAGCAGTGTGTGACAGGCTAAGTGGCCAGGCCTTAAGAGTGCAGGAAGTCAGAGTCAGAAGGACCCAGTCCTGAGAGGTGAGGGTCAGGTTTGAGGACTACATTTTCAGGCAGTGTCCAAAAAGGACGTTTGGGTTATAACTGTATCTGATTTTTGTCTCTATTCCTAGACTTTCTTTACTCCTAATCATTTGTTATTTCAAAAACTTCCCAAATAACCAACATGGAAAAATCAGGACTTGCATTTTCAAGTACATTTGTTTTAGAGTTTGTTTTTCCATTAATTTTAAAATTAATTGCATTTTGAATCTTGTGATCACTCAGGGTTTTACTATAACCTTTATAGTGCACGAGAGCCTTCCAAGCTTTTAATGAATGAAGATTCATTGTGTTCTCCCTTTCCGCCTGGCTGAAAGGAGAAGGCAGGGATAGAGAAAGTCTCTATGTTCATAATTGCCCTCTCATCTCTGGCCCTTTCAAAGGGATGATATTTAAATACTCAGGCACCAGTGCCTCACAGGCCCTGACAAATGGAATGTTGGTTGCTCCATCAGAAGAGAGCTCTCTGTAAATCAGCCATCCTATGAATTTTCACTGAATGCTCACCTTACTATCTCCTAACTTGGTTTTTCAGAATTTGGAAGCAGTTTAGTTTGTTTTAGAAACCCATAGATCCAAGTGCTGGACCTGCAAGGGTGTGATATTTGTGCCCCGTCTGTCTCTGCATCCTGCACACCCACTTCACTGGAGCTGCGGGCTAGGGAGTGCACAGGGTCACTCCAGCAAAGCCTGTTCCCATAATTGAATGTAATCCTACTGTTACTTCACATCTCTTCTGGTCAGGAAAATGGAGGCAATTTTCAACACTTGCCTCCATTTCATTACTGAGAAAGAAAATGTAGCCAAAGTGGTGAAAAAACAAAAGAGGGTGTTTTGTAGTGTGGCTCCCTCCTGGTCCCAGTCTTTCGAGTCACCATGCATGGTCACACCATGCACCCGATGCATGTGTATAGGTAGACTGAAGACTGCAACCTCTCGGAGCCTATTTATAGCATGAAGAATGAGAACGGCTTGATGCTCGTCCCCCACATCTCGTGACACGCTTCACACAAAGACGCGTGCAGTCCCAGCCGGCTCTGTTCCCTTGAACAGAAACTTCGCTCCTTGATGATCTCACTTCAGACACTGCTTTCCCTAAACCTTGCCTTGACTGGAATCATGCTAATGTTGACAGCTTCCCCCACCCCCACCCCTTTGTTACATCTGCAAGCCAGAGAGAATGTGAGGTGAGCTTGTCGGAGGAGATGAAAGATGGCAAGAAATGGGTGTTTGGGGACCAGTTCTTTGGTGACATGGACTCTGCAACCCTTTTTTCACTCTCAGTACCTCTCTCCCTCTCTCCCTCTCTCGCCTTCTCCCTCGTCCTCACTCCCCCTTCTCGCTCTCCCTCTCATTCTCTCTGAAATGGTGTGTGCCTCCAGTAATTTACATAATACTCTTCTGACACCTTTACTTTAGTCATCAATCACGGTACCTTCTCTCAGTCTATCTTTTGTCTGAGCATGTCTCTTCTTTATCAGGCCATGCACAAAAGATTAATTTCACAGTTTTTCTCCCTTCTTTCTTTCCTTGCAAGATACAAAGCTCATGAAATGACAGAAGCAAGATAATGAAAACAACAATGCAAGCAATTTTTTTTTGTTCTTGCAGGTTGGATCTCAAGATACTTTTTCTAACCTCATTGTGTGTCATCTGTCTTAGAAAAGGTCTGCTCTGTATTTTTTTAAATACCTTTCTGATGCTGCTCAGTAGCCTACCTGGGGGAGGAGGGGAGGTGCAGATTACATATTTAAATCAGGTCAGAGGCTTTGGTTTTCAAAATCTTTGGAACAATTAAAGCAAGGGGCCCATCTGTAATGGCAGCATGGACTACTGCACAATGCCCACGCCCCAATTAATATTAATGAGGTCTTATGCATAGCCAATTTATGACATTTGATTGACTCACCCAACCACCCTTCAACCTGTCTTATAAAGTGAAATAGATGGCGAAGAGGGTCTGATTTACATATGCATATGTTCTTAATATTAATTAGGCTAATGGATTTAAGGACTTAGAGATATTATGGGCACTGGGAAAGAAGAAACAAAACTACCACCCACAACAGGAAAGGGTCCCACGTCCTGTCCCTGAACTTGAAATAAAGAAGTTGAACTGGGAGATAAGAACAACTCAGGCCCATGTTTCCTTCTTCTTCGTTTGTGTTTCTACAGGACTTTAAAACACAAAGCTATAACACAGGCATTAGTATTACTTGTTTTTTTTTTTTTTTTTTTTTTTGTCTCATTGAAATTGGGAAGGGCTAAATAGATTATGGAGCAATTTATACAAATAAAAGCCTAGTTCAACTGTGAGGTAGTGGCCATGGGTCAGATCTCTCCTGTCAGCTAGGGAGACGCTGTGTCTTCAGGAAGATACAGTCTCTCAGGAATACATGTCGAATATAGGATAAGGGGTTATGTCAGGAAGAAGTGTGCCCAAGAACATCTGCTTTAGCAGGGTCACTAATGGAATTTATCCCCACAGTGGAGTGGCTGGAAGAAACCTTTTGATGTAGCCTAATTAAGCCTGGAGAAAAGTGTCGAAACCTTGTGGATTATGTTGTTGAGGTATGAGGACACATATTTGAGGTTCCTTTTTATCCCCAAGCCATCCTGGGTAACTCAAAGGTGATGGGGTTTGTTTTCCAAAATACAATGAAAATCGTTTCTATATTAGCTCATTCTCTATATGCTAAAAGGACCCTGAGACCAGCTTCCTAGAGGGTCTTGAACAACAGAATAGCATGTGGCTACAGGATTTCGCTTCATAGCACCATAAATAATAATTACTATAAATAATAGTGATGACTACAATTTGAGTGCTTATTTTATACTAAATATTATGAAAGTGCACCACATACTCTGTCTTAAGTCAGCTCTGTAAAGTAGGAATTTGGATCCGCAGCCCAGAAATTCCTATTCCTGTTATTTAACTCCAGAGAGATTATAAGCTGCTTGAGATCACACAGCTGGGAATGATGAGGCCAGGATTCACGCCTAAGATGAGTGTGACTCAGAAGTGTCATTTCTTTTCCTAAGTCTTCCAAGATCAAGGTCATTTAAGCTTACTGTGGACTGAAAGTAGCTCAGTGTGGAGTCAATAAATTCAGCAAAAGGCAAGTAGGAAGAGAGATGCTCTGGCCTTCCTCTTAAAATAGCAAAAGGTGTGGCTAATACTACTATGCCCACGTAAATAACCACATCCTACAGTAGAAATTATTTGTTCTATGCTTTTAAATGAGTGAACTAAAGAAAAAAACTTGAGTAATTGGCAGGCCAGTAAGATGCCTTAGAACAACAGACATTTATATTTAATATTTTTGAGCAAAAATTCTCTAAAGACTTACTGGACAAAAATTCTCCAGAGCTTACACATTATATATAAATATAATGATAAATAATAGGATATGATAAACAATAATGCAAATTTGTGACCTGGCCAGGGCAAATCCAAGGTGGTACCCTCAGAACCAAGTAAGGAACAGTAGCCTCCAGGAGCAGCCAAGGCTCTTGGAACCCCGCGGGTGGGCAGAGCTGAAGCTTAAAGCTCTGGTAACGTTCCTCTACCTTCCAAAGCAAAGTGTGTGCAGTTGTGTGTGAGTGTGACTCTGAACATGCATTCTGGAGAAAAGAAGAGGCAGAAGCAAGAAATGTAAGGGGGATACTTGAAAAGACTGAAGGAGGAGTCAACCTTTTTCTCAGGTGTCCAGGCTTAAGTTCTGTACTCACAGGACAGATGAAGTCTATGATGGCAAGTCTTTCTCTCTGATAACTATCTATTCTGCCCAAGCTCACTTTTTTTTCCTTTTTTTCCTTTTTTTTTTTTAGTTCTTTAAATAATCTCTGCTGTGGAGAATGCTTTGACTACATTGTAAAGATGTGACAGGTAGTGAAAAAGACTGTGTATGAAGCAATCATGGTGCTGATGTGCTTTATTCTCTTCTCACATTAAATATGTGTTCATTAAACAAGGGCTTGTTTGCAGAGAGGCAGTGAAAGAAGGAAGCAGCAGAGGACGAATGAAAGTGTGCCCAGGGCCTGTTCTGCACATCAGAAGGGCTTGGGAGGAGCGGCCTAGGAATAACGGAGGCGAGTGAGCTCAGATTCTTCTGCTGGGTCCACATCCTGGCCCTACCCCTGGGGAACTGGGTGCGCTTACACGTTTTACTTAAACTCTCAGCACTTCAGTTTACCCTTTCATAAAGGAAGTTAAACAAGAGCAGGTATCTTTCATTGGGTGAATCTGAAGCTTAAATACTAGCACAATGCTGAGCACATAGTAAGTGCTTCATATCCTTTATTATTATTACAGAGCTTCCTTGCTCACTGGGTACCCTGCACTGTCAACTTTTTCCACTAAAGATTCTTGAATTAATTCAATGATGTTCTCTTTCAGTGAATATGTATTGCCATTGCCAATCACTTTATTAGTTGCTGGGAATGAAAAGGCCAGAGTGACTGCTGCCCTCACAGAGCTTACACTCTAGCCAAACAGAAAGATATTTGACAACTGAACACAGCAGAATGTGGCGAGTGGCAGTGGGCAAGGCTGGTGGGTATCACCAGAGGGGACAGACAGATCAGGGTTCTGGATGTGCTGGAAGACTCCCGGAGGTGGATCTGAAGGATGATTCAGGGAGCCACTCAAAGCCCTCAGAGGGGTAGAACAGAGAAGGTAGCAAGAAAAGTTAAACAAACTTCTACAGATGGGAAGGACACGGTACATAGTCTGGGACTAAGGGACAGCCAGAGTGACTGGACCTTATAAAACTACAGGAATGAAAATGGCAGAGGGAAGACAGGGCTAGGTCCATGAATCACTGATAGCCACTCAAGGAACTGAAGCATATGGAATGCATAATAGAGGACCATTGGCAGACTCAAGCAGGACAGTGCCATAGGAGGAAATGTGTATTTTGAGAAGATGGTAGGCTGGAAGAGGGCAAGGAAGGGAGAGGGGTTGGTACACCTGGGTGGTGAGAAGCCAGCTACTGCTACAGTGATATCAGAGGAGCAGGGCAGAAGCAAGCTTAGAAGAAGTGATCTTTCCATTTCCACTGGCCAGCCAGTCCTCTCAGACAAATGCTACGGCCTGGGTGAAGCCAACCAGAAGCAGGCAGGCAACACGCTCCAGTGCAGGGGCCACCTCCTAAAGCTGGAAACCCATCTAATGAGCTCCCGAGATAGTACCAAAACCATTTTTACTTCAACCCTCCAATCTTAGCTCCCAGTCTCCACCTGCCAGAGGGGAATGTGTCAAGAGCACTTGAGGAGAAAACACGCTGGTGATTTTTCACCTTCACTTCCTGCGCCTGCTGCTTCTGAGAGCAAGATGAGCCGGGCATCTTCTGTAGGAGGAGAGAGTGTGTGCTGCACACTCTGTTTCTTCTTCCAACTCTGCCACAAGACACACAGTAGGCACTCATGATACATATTGCCTGACTTTGTCTCCCATATACGTGAGGGGGCTAGGCTTCCCTGGAAGAGGGGTATTTCAAGAGTATCCTTAGATGACACCCCAGAGACCCAGCTACCTGTCCCTCAGTGCAGCTGCTTGTCAGTTTGCTGAGCTTCCCAGGCCTGCAAGTTGCCATTTGGACCAACATTTGGGAAGCAGGATGCTTATGGAATCTATTTTGGGTTTGGCATCCAGAACAAAGAATCCAGACTGGAATGGAGCAAAGAGGTGTAAATGTAGCCCAGAGCTGGAGGCTATCTGATGTCTCCTCACTGACCTTGATGTGGCAAGCTAGAGGGTGGGGTATTTGCAGAGGTTGTTCCTAAGCAGATTGTTTAAACTCCCACCACAAGTCAGAAGAGGGGGAGTTGATTGCATGTGAGGTCCCTTTGGCAGCCGTCTCTCAGAGATGAGCAGACCTAGCTATGAGTCGAAAGTGGTTTTTCCTTTCTTTTCTTTTTCTTTCTTTCTTTCTTTCTTTCTTTCTTTCTTTTTTTTTTGCATGATGCCATGGAGATGAGAGGAGATGGGCAACTTGCATATAGTGGGAGCCTGCACAGTTCCCTTACCCCTCTACTAGTTGAGTGTACCTCTTCCTAAGAGGGCTCAAGCCAGGCTGGCCAGCTGTGGTCTCTGTACCCTGTAGAATGTGGATGCTAGCATTCCAGTCTCTGGGTATCATCTTCCCATTCTCCACCCACCTTCCACTTTCCACATACCCTTGTGAGCCCTGTTCTGCTTGAAATCACTCTAAAATATTCTCTGTCCTTTTTATACAGGGGAAAACCCTTTAGGCGTTAGATACTGCAGTAATTACTATATAATGGAGTAAATACTATACTATAATAATTAACTTGTAAACCTTGAAATAACATTTACTGTAATTTAGACCAAATATGAACTGTGAGTAATGAAGCCCGATCCAACATGAAATCATTTGCTGGGCACTTTACACATATGCCTGCGAAAGAGAAAGTAGCACTTTCACATGGTTACCAAAATCGGCCCAAACGAGGTCCTCAAATACTGTAAGTGCAGGCAGCTGCCATTATTTTAAAATATCTTGTTAGAATATCTTCCTTTTTAATAAATTGCTTCCCTCTCATCTATCCCTAAACTGTTCTTTCAGGCTGTCAGCAGTTGTCTGGAGTTTTGCTTTGTTTGAATTTAAATTTTACTCCTTGATTTGAGTAAAAACTGTAAATGCTCTCTGAGAAGCTAACCCTGAAAGCCTGGGCATGAGTCTCAGAACTGGGCAGAGGGCATGGAGGTTTTGGGTTGCCAATATCAGCATTAAACTGTGCATGGCTCTGGAAGGTAACCTATGGGACAAAGCTGCCACAGTGATGCCATGGTCCTGGACATCTTGAAGGTAACAGGTCATTTGATTTCCCAGCACAACAACCCTTTGCCATGGGCTTGCCCAACCTATGAACAACTCTGAGCAGTGGACGGTGGGAGAAAGCAAAGTGCCTTCCTTTTTACCCCGCACTCCTGCTGAAGACAAGAAAGGGGCTTCCAGAACACAGAACAAAATGAAACCACTGTTCTTCTAGGTGAAATATAATGTAATGTAAGAAGCATCATATGGTTCTGCAACTCAAAGTGCGTAGCAAGAGTCTTTTGACATGGAGCTCCTGTGCCTTCACCTACTTGCTCCTTAGAGCCTGATAGAGTATAAATGAACCTCTGGGGCTTTCCTGAGTCCCAGCTTTCCCTCTCTGTCCTCAGAGGCATGCTTTTGGAATATGTCATTTGTTGTTTACTTATCTCTTCAGCTTTATCCCCTTTAGTAGTCTACACACCTTTCATTCTAGTCAGACTGAATCATTCCATGTTTTCTAATCAACATTTCCAACTCATGTTTTATTCTTTCAGGTGCCCTCTCCTACACATTCCCCTTTTGGCTGATTTGAATTTTCCCCATCCTCTTCTTGTTTTTTGGTGCTGGTACTGGGAATTGAGCCTAGGGCCTTTGCACTGCGTTACACCCTCAGCCCTTTTTGAGACAGTCTCACTAAATTGCTAAGTTACTCAGGCCGTGCTCCAATTTGCTCTAACTTGTAGTTCTCCTGCTTCAGCCTTCTAGAGTTCTGAGATTACAGGTGTCTGTCACTGCTCCTGGCTCTGTCCATCTTTTTAAAGAGACTGTTGAGCTCTACTTTTTAAAAACACCTTTGATGAACAAAGAATATTAAGTTGAGAATAATAATACCTGTCATTCACTGAGCACTGACTAGGGCATCTTATTGATTATTTTACTTGATCGTCACAAAATCGATATGAGACAGGTCTTGTTACTTATCCTATTATAGGGATGAGAAAACTGACAATGCACCGAGGTTAGCAGAGTGCCCTAGGTCACATGGCTAGCCTACCAAACACTTCCCTTTGATAGTGATGGCCTGCAGCCAATGACCATATTCTCACAAAGGGCAGTCCAGTCAAAGAGCAGCTGGGAAAGTCATCTCTGGATACTTAAGTGAAGAAAAGGGATGGAATGCTGGTAGGTGTTACAGAGAGGTCCAGAGACCAGTGAGTTTGATTTCAATACACCCTGCTTGGTGACACTAAGATGCACTAGTATGAGAGAAAAGACCTTGTATTTTACGTCTAAATGCTAGCCCCCAAAAGCTGTGCAACTAATTACTTTGTCTATTAGTTTGTGGGTAAATAATATTGGTTGATTGAATATTTTTTCAATCCAATATAGCAAGTTTTGATGATAAGAAAAATAATCATCCAGGTACTCATTCTCCAAAAGGTGAATCGCTCTGCCTTCCTGCCAACTAATACATTGTTAGAAATTCCATGTGATTTCCTGCTTTCGCTCTGTTATGAAAATTGTTCTGACATCTCTCACTGCATTTGCCAGCACAGACTTTAATTGGGACATGGATAAGGTTTTGAGCAAGTGGCAAACAGTGGGAATTCACATCAGTTAGGCCAGCAGCTTCAATGAGGGTCTCTGCTGAGATAAATTATTTTAGGAGAAAACACATCTCAATCTGTCAAATTATTCTAATACATCTTACTGGTTTTTAATTTTAAATGGCAGTGCATGTATGTACAAGATCCTTTTTCACTGTCTGTGTTTTGAGTGAGGGACCAGTGGGCTCTCACTTCCGGACTGACCTGAAAGCGTTAACGCTCTTCTTCTGTCTATTGTAAATTGTTGGCATCACAGATGGGTTTGTGCTCCACGCTGGATCTCGGAGCCTCCGCGTGAGCATCCTGATATTTAACACAATGGATTGAAATCATATTTATTGTTTTCTTTTTCAGAGAAGGATCAGAGAAGAGAGAGTTGAATGCTTTTAAGCAGTTTTTCAAGAAACAAAAGGCTGCATTTTTGAAATGCCAGCTATTACCAGTCCACAGTTCAGACTCTAGAAGACTCGTTAACACTCGCACATATCCCTCCCTCCCTGGAAACAGGGCTGGAATTACACTCTGAGATGTGACTGTTGAAACAGACTCAAAGTCAATGTGCATAATTAGTTACCACAACAGTGGTTAATGTGCCCTGAAATATTCCCAGCTCCCCTTGGCCCGGGGCTTGATGTTTGATATTCAGATTTCCTTGATAAATGTCTTGGACACCCTGCTCACTTCCATTTCCCAAAATACTTCTGGATTATATGCATGTGCCTTTCCTCTTCATCTAGATGTTGTGGCAGTAGAGAAAGGGAAGCCTCAGGAAGCTGTCACTTTACAGGTGTGATGGGGGAATAAGTAATGCCCTAGAATGTCAGAACTAGCAAAGGCATACTAATCATCTCTTTAGTACAACCCACTCATTTTAGAAATGAGAAAAAGGAGGCTCAGAGAGGTAGAGTGACTTGTCCAAGGTCACACAGCTAATTAGTAAGCTGAGTCAAAATGAAGCCTCACTTCCTGATTGGCAGTTTCTGTATTACAGTACGTTACTCCTTAGCCTACACCTGCTGCAAGGAGAGGACTACCTTCTTGTTTGCAGTTACCTGAAGTCCTGGTTCTCTTCTGCCCTAGGAAGGAAAAGCTTTCCCACATCTAGGAATTTTCTTCTTGCCCTCACCAAAGAAGATGAATTCTAGGAAAGATCTTTTTCCTGCTTCAATTTTTTGGGGGCAGTCTTGTCCTTTTTGTCAGAGACTCTAAGCTCTGGTCCCATGTGCCTCTGCTCCGTAGCCTCCAGTGAGGTGATCAGGCACAGATGCCTTTCTCAATGTGAGTTCAGGTCCGAGGTTTGGTTGTGTTTTCCTCCCCTCTGCATCAGAATTTACCCCTTCTTTTGTCTCGCCCCCTCTGGTTGCTCTGGTATGTCATTGTCTAAGGACCATGTGTGAACCCTTGCTCAGCAGCACCTCCAGCAGTAACTCCAAGAATTGACCACAGAGCTGAAGCTTCAACTGCATGGTGGGAAGGGATGTGAGATACTCATGAAACATTCCAAGGTTTTCCTGTGTGGGGACTAATCTTGTACCAGCCCAGCTCTGCAGCCGTCACCCCAGGGGGATCACCAGGCACAGTAAGGATATTAACATGAAAAAATACAGTTCTTGCAATTTGGAAGCACACAAGAGAACAGGTGACCTGAAACACTGAGTCACCATCCAGTGGAGGGTGGTGTGACTGCTCAGGCCTGAGACTCACAAGGTAGTTATGGAAAGCTTTGCCTAGGAACCAATGGTCAGGTTAAGACCTCAGTGACAGTGAGAATCTTGCCAGGAATACTAGAAAGTGAGGAGGAGGTGGGATAGGTACACAGGGAAAGGATATTTTAAGGGAGGATGCAGTAGGAACAGCAGCAAGACAAAGTGTCCCAGTATTCTTGGCTTCAAGTGCCCATGGCCAACATGTTGACAGAATGTGCTGGCTGGCAGAGCAGTTCTCAAAGCGGAGCAGCTGAAAGGCAAGCGTGCATCCCTGGTCCAGGGTTCAAGGCTAACCACGCTTGGAAACATAGCTCCTTCCCACTTGACCTCCCCCAGGCCTGACTTGCATCTGCCTGGAAGTTCACTTTCTTTCTTTCTGCCTCTCTATCCTTGCCTCTTCCTTCAGGCGTCCAAGTTCCTCCCACTTCCTCTGTGATGTCTTCTCTGAACATTTGATACTATATAGAAGATGAGACTCTCACACTATAAGCAGATATGCAAAAATTGCCCATTTCATAATTTTCTTTAGATTAAATAGATTCTGACTCATGGTCCTGTCTCCCCAGAGTCATGGTAAGTTCAATCTCAGTGATGGTTACACCTGTATCCTCATTCCTAGGAGTAACAAGCCTCCCCATAGCTTCAAACGCAGGAAGAGCTGTTGATATTCAGTCCATCCTGCAAAGCCTGTGTCCTCCTTGGAGTGTGTGACCACCACTCTCTGACTTTGCACAGCGTCTAGAATTTTGACCTGGGATGGGGCCCCATTGCCCAGGGCCAACTCTTCCTGTGGATACCACAGGAAGGATGTCACTAGTCCCCTCTGAGGTCTTTCCCTACCAGGGAGTGGGGCATGGGTCTCTGCCTTCCCTGGGCCTGAGTAAACTCTGTAGGGAATTTAGGCTTTCACAAAAGACAGGAAGATGGAGTGTGTCAGAATATTCAGCTTTTATTCTGCTACAAACCTGGAGCCAACAGAGCACCAAGACTTAGCCACTTTCAAAAAATTTCAGCAAAAAGGAACAAGGAAAATGAAGAATAAAATACTATGTCAAATTAATGTGTTAATAAATTATCAAAATCATAACCTCATTTATTCTTTGTCTTTTAGATTTGCAGAAGCTACCTGCCTAGAAAAACTCTCTGCTCTAATTTTATTATCTATAAAATGGCAGTATTAATAACAACAATAATAATAATAATAATAATAACTTCTGAGGGTTGTTACAAGAATTAAATTACTTAATACCTGCAAGTTACACAGAACAGTACCCAGATCATAGTTATGCTCTTAAAAACTATGAGCTGCTTCATTAGTTATTATTCATTTGACCATTAACACACCACCGAGGACTGTAACAATTTTATTCTGCATATGGAGCTAAGCATGCACCATGATTAAAATCCCTTGCCCATTACAGTGCTCAATCCATTCTTGGTGATTCTAACTTGACAGAAGGAACAGGATTTGTCCCACAGATCCCAGAGGAGAGTCTGCACCCTGAATAACTATTCCAACTATTGCTCACCATATGTCCACAACCAAAGAAAAAATAATTTTGGAGGGCAGGAAATGAGCACACATGTGCACGTCTGCAGAGAGTAGCCTGCTGAAATCGACACGTAAGACATATTTACCACTGAGGCAAATGCCTTCATGTGTTTGTAAGTAGCTATTTCTGAACATAGAAAAGGAATGAAGAGAGAAGCTGAATTCAAATGGCCTCATGTGTTTGTTATTTTAGAGCAAGGTTATGTGGAAGGAGAGCTTCACTTTTGCCTGGAAAACTTTAAAGGGGGGAGAAGTGAAGTATTTAAAGGTATTTTAATGATCATGAAAGGCACTGGCTTAATAGGACAGGAAACTACAGTTCTCTTTTTAGTCCCAGAAGGAAAATAACAAGGCTGTAGCTTAGCCTTCCCTAAAGAGCCATAAACTGGACTGCAAAGAGGGAGCCCCTGGAGACACCCTCTCTGGTTCTCTGCGGCCCCTTAACTGTGGGTCCGGCTGCTTGGATTTCCAGTGTGCTTGTTAATTAGTGATCACAGCCCTGTGCTTAGGTAGTGAGAATCTGTGTAGGGTCTGGGGAGAGGCCGCTGCCTTTCCACACGCGGGGTTAGGGACCTTTCTGAATGAACTGGCTTATTTAGTTGCGTGTTTTCTGCTGGCTTCTTGGCCTTTCACAGTCAGAACTCCCATCTACCTATCTAACCCTGTCTTGTCTTCTTTTCCTGCTCAAAAACAGAAGTCCTTGTGTGGTTCCCTACTTCCAGCAGCATCACAGGCACTGATTTTTGTCACTTGCAGTAGTTACATCTTAAAAGTGACCAGAACCACTGAATTAGGGAATACCAAACCATTGCTCTTGGGGTAATGCAGAGTTTGTTTTCTGCAACTGTCTGCTCATAACATTTTCAGTAACTGATAAATACATTATCTTGTTTTATATGCGTCTGCATAAAGGCATCTTAAAAGTTGTCAGCTGAGTATTATGTAGCTAATTGGTAATCTAGGACTTAATGAAAGAGATGCCATGGGGGGTACAGGCCATGAGAAACTCTCTCCTCTGCTTTATTTTTGAGACACAGTCTTGCTATATAGTTCAGACTACCCTTGAATTCACCATATAGCTCAGGCTGCCCTCAAACTCAGCAATCCTCCTGCCTCAGCTTTCTGACTTCTGAGATTATAGGCATGTACCCTGATGCCTGGACACCTCCTCTCCTTTTGTATTCTACGTTCCAGTTTGTGAGCTTGACCTATGTGCCCAGAGGCTTTGCTTGCACTTGTCACCTGAAGCTTACCATAGCAAACCCTGTCCATCATACTGTCTCCATAGACAACTTTTCTCTATCACCTTCCCTTTTGAAGTCAGCTATTCTGAGACGGGGTCATTCTTTAAAGGTCCTAAGAGTTTATTTTTGATCTCCTGAATCTGTTCCATCTCCAGAGGGATTTGATTCTTTATTGAATGGCAATATGCTTTGAAAGTTTGGCGGGGCCCTCAGGCCAGCACATTAAAGACATGCTCTACAGATATCATGTGGAGGTCATCAGTAGGCTGTGAACCTCGTTTGTATCAGCCCTGTTCTGACATCTCCTATGACCATTCCATGGAAGGCGTTGGGAAAGAGGAAGAGTGTCCAAAGAGAACAATTTCAAATGAGATGACATAATCATGGAAGGCTAAAATGTCTTTATTGAAAAGTGAGCATCTCAAATAAACAAGGACATAAAATATAACCAAGAGAGTATTGACTAGAAGACACAAAGATGGCAGTGTTTTGCCTCCTGGTTCTTAATAAATTTTATGCTGCAATCAATGGTGGCTTCTTCACAGATATCTGAGTGTATGTCCAAATGAGTTCTTCCACCCTGGTTCCCTGAGTTCAGTCATATTTGGTTTTAATTGCTTTATCTCCAGTTGATTTTCTCCTCTATTCTATTTGCGCCAGCCATGTCATCTTAATTTTTAGTGACTCCCCTTTCCTATCCTCTGTACTCTATTCCTACCCTTCACATGCACAGAGACAAATATATGTACTGGGTTTGAACCCAAAGCAAGTTATTCTCCAAATGTATGAGATATCAATTGTCCACAATGGCTTTGAGCAGTGTTTTCTTTGGGCCCATGTTTGTGAAGGTACATGGCATGATCTTTAACATGAAAAGAAATCGTAACAGGGAAAATGTTGTAACTCTAGGAAGAAAATCTCCATATAAGATCAATACTATCTTCACAAAGCAATTGAAAGACTATCATTATAAATATTCCTGGAAAAGGAATTTTGGATGGGGAGATCAGTTTTATCCATGAGACAGAGAGAGGAAAGGAAGCACAGGAACATCCACACTAAATGACTTCTCAGACTCACATAGGGTGGTAGAATAAGGAGTGGGATCAGGATTCCTGGCTCCACATTAAGCTGGACAAAACACAGCTCAGCTTCACATGTCCCTGTGTCACACTGTCCAGCCTCCTGCCTGGAGAAAATTGGTTTTGCTATTTACCAAACCCAGATAACAAACCCTGGTCTGCTGGAGCTCTTCCCATGCTCCTTCTTCAGGTGACTCGTGGGCTCCTTCATTCCGTGGCCCTCTCATTCTAACTCTGGGAATCCTTTTTTCCCAGTGCAGATACCTACTAGATGCAGCCACAATGGTGAATCTGTAAACTGAGCTTCAGCTTGTGCAGTGCCTTCTGGGAAATCTGCCTGTGGAGGGACTAATACAGTTGGATTAGAGTGTATGAATCTTTTTAAGGTATATTATTATAAATACAGTCTCATGCTACAGGAAACCTTTTCTCTGACAAAGTGCTTGCCTCATCCCATTCCCCCCTGGCCTCTGTTTTCTTAATTTTACACTGAAGAATCAGTGTGCCTGGGATACATCTATCTCCCTTTGCCTTGCTCTTTGGCTCATCTTCTCAACAGCAGAGTGCTCCCTCCTTCCCACAGGACCAGCAGAAAGGGGAGGAAGCACACAAACTGATTTATCTCAGCCTGTCAGTTGTTTTGAGTACATTGGGGATGGAGGGTGCCTGCTCCTCCTCACTTATCAGCAGTCTCTGAGCAATGGTTCCACCCTTCATTAAAAACACACACAGTGGCCCTTGAGAACAGCCACACCACACACTCATTGTCTGCTTTCCAGGGAAGCCTCAAGCCAGGGTCTGGAGCCTCTGCTTCCAGGCAGCCTCCTATCAACTGAGCAGAGAGGGCTGGAGGGGCACTTGCTGGTACTAGAACAATGCTGGGAAGTTTCATTTTGAGTATAAATGAGAAGCAAGCATTACAAGTGACAGTTTTAGCAAATCCAAGTACAATGGACTATTCCAAACTTTATTCACATTCTGTGTCATAATAAATGTCTCTTTAGGAAATACAGCATGTGCAAAGTCAGATGAAACTCTGGGCTGCAGCCCTGCACAGGAGCAGGAGGAATCGCCCTTGTGAAAGTGGGATGTGGTCAGAGGATGAGATCACCCTGCCAGCTGGATCACCCCCGTATCTCCCCCATCCTCTCAGAAATGCAGCATGACCCTGAATCCATTATTTTTTTACTGTCAGAGTCAAATAAAATTGAGTTACATATTGATTGCAACTTTGGAACAGAGTTGGATGAGGAAGACATTGTTGAGCCTAAATTAGTTTTGAGCATCTCTAGTATGGGATGCTTAAGGTATAGGCAGAGTAGGGGATGTAATGTTCTAATGGTCAGCAGGAAAAATGGTCATATGATGTATTTTAGTTTTCAAGAATCCAAACACATGTGGGTCCATGCCAAACCTCGTGGAAGGTTCTCAGCTAAGTAACCTGCAAAAATGAGCTTCTGGATCTTGGTCCACTCCAAAAAAGAAGGGTTTCTCATGCATGGATAGAATGTACTTATATTAATTGCTCTCTTGTTCCTGAGACAAAATACCTGACACATGCAACTGAAAGGATGAGAGGTTTATTTTGGCTTGGCTCAAAGCTTTAGTGAGCCTGCTTCACAAGAGCACATTCAGCTATGAAGTCATCAGTGGATAGTCTACTGATGAGTATAATACCCTTATGATCAAATCACCTTTTCAAAGCCCCTCTGAATACCGGAAATTTTCAGGGAACACTTTAGATCTAAACCATAAAAGTACTCTACATCAACATATGTCTACTTAACACCCCCAATTGATTCCCTGATTCCAGTTATTCACAAACCAGTAGGAGTTTATAAGCACTAGCAGGCATCTTAAGAGGAAAAGACCAATAGGAGGTACTAGCAGACCTTTACATAAAGGACAATACAGAGTGACCCACAGAACCTTTGTCACAGGAATTCAGCTCTGCTGTAGGACGGAGCAAGTACTGGTCTGGTTTGGGTCCATTGGCCATAGATTTTTGACCCCTGGTTTATATGATAATGCTGAGGTAATACTTGGATTTCCTTTAAAAGGAAACCACTCCCTTACCCCCCAAATTGAAAGGAGAGTCTACATTTTTTTTCCAGGTGAATTTAAAGGAATAGGAAAGAGAAAGCGGGACTGTTCCAGTGTTGAAGTACAGCACTATCATTTTGTACAAAATTATCTTCTCTCATAGTGTAAATTGAATATGTGCCTACATAGACAGCAATTCCTTCTGAAACTCATGGGTACAAATGCAAACATTCACATATATACAAAGAACTGGCAACATCTGATGTGTCCTCTCCAAGTCTGGACATTAATGAGCCCATGTACACAAGAACTTTCAGGATTCCATCTGATGACTCCCAAACTGAGTACCTCACCCAACTCTATAAAATTAGAACTATGCTTAGAAAGTTATCTGGCATTCTTTACTTCGCTTTGTAAACTATTTCTTGCTGTAAACAAACAGCAGACCTGTGGTCTGAAGTCAAGGAAACTTGCCCTCCTGGTTGGCTTTCAGGTGTCATGACAGTTGAGTGCTGAAGGTGCTGTGGGCTCTGTGTTTCCCACTTTCCTGCATGGAAAGTGTTACCCTCTGACATATAGGTAAGGCATGAATGTATGATGGAAGTGTCTAGTTTCAAAGGGTGTGTGGCTTTGTAGCAGAGGAATTGCTCTAGTTCCCTGAGTCTTTGATTTGTGATGGCAAAGCTAAAACCAAATGCATGGTCCAGCTGGGGATGGAATACATTATTATTTTTCAAGATATAAAAACAATGATAGCCTTAGTTCTAAGTATCTTAGTGCATTAATGACCATAATCCTCCCAACCACTGTGTGAAGTATGTAAATACACATGGAGGCACCAGGAAGTAAATAGCCTGCTCAAGGTCACTCCACTAGGGAAGGAAGTTCACTTTAACAAGGTTGGAAGCGATGTTGGCATAGAAAGGGTTTTTGCACAGGTCCTGGGCAGCTTTTCCTAGGAAAGGCAGATTCTACATCTGCCTCTGTGAAGCCAGCCTGGGCACACGTCCCCACACTCAGCACCAGCCCATTCTGACCGTGAATGTGCCTTTCACGAGCACACAGCTCCTCTTCCCTGAACTTCCCACACATGGCTGCATCCCCATTGGCTAGGCCTGCCAGATCCCTGCTGCCCAAATAATCTAGCAAGAACACTCTCCATACTGACTGCCAGGGTCACTGTGTAGACTCGCACCTCCCTGTATGGAATGCCATGCAGGTTGAACCTGGCCCACTCTGCCCACTGGCCAACTGAGACTCAGCCAGGTAGAGTGCCATAATGTCTTCCTAACAAAAAAGCACAATAGAACAGATTTAAGATATTGTTCCTTTTTTGTATTAGATATTTTTTTCTCCTCTTCTAGAACCCATAAAGAGCTGTGAGAGTTCAGGAAAAGATCCTGTGGCCCAGTGCCTACAGGGCATCTGGTAGTTGTGGGGAGGGCTGAATTCTGCCACTTGCCAGTTGTGGGAAGTTCACAAGTTGCTTTACTTTTCTGAGCCTCCATTTTCATCTCTGTAAAAGAAAAAAAAAATAGGACAGTGATACTTCTTCTGTAGGCTGTTGTAAAGATTGAATGAGATCTGCAGATGAAAATGATTGGCATAGGCATGCTGTGCATAATACCTGAGATGCTTTAGGGATCAGTCAAGGACTGCTGCTTATTATTAAGCTTCAGGGAATGGGAGGTCACTGTGGACTGAGGAGCTAAAGGTGGGGACTTGTGAGCTATGACAGTCATAGAGAAAAGGAGAGGATTCCATGATAAGGAAAAGCCATAGACGAAGACACAGAGAGGCATGTAGAGGGTGGTGTGCAGAGGCTAAGCCTTTTGCAGAGGCTGGTGAGGACAGCAGGAGCAGGCGTGGTGGGGAGAGTAACAGAATTTTTAAATTTTGTTATATTGGGGACAGTTTGGGCTTTTATTAGATAGATAATTGGGACTTATTCAAAAAGTTTCTGAGCAGAATGAAACTTGGTAAAATGTCTTTAAATGGTATTTGGAAAGATGAATCAGACAGGAGTGAACAGAAAGGATAGGTGGCAGATACTGACAGGAATTCATCAAAGCCAATTTGCCTTTCTCCTATGCCTACAATTAGATCGTACTTTCCAGCCAGATGAAGCCACATGACTCAGTCCTAGCCAATTAAAAGATGCTAGAAGAGATTTGTGCAACATCCAGGCCTATTCCGTCACGTGATCATGTATATTGTCTTTCCTACATACCAGTGAGAAGCAGAAGATTTCAAACCCCATGGAATTTGGGGAGAGTACAAGTCAAGAGGAGTCTGCACCAAATGATCACATGTCTCAGAGCTCTGCCTCCCAGCCACTGGGTTTCATGTGAATAAGAAACAAACATCTACTGAGTAATGTCACTAAGCAGTTGGGATTATTTGTTGTATTGGTTAGCTTGCCCTGATCAATGCAAGTTAGGATAAAGAAACCAAAAGAACAAACAGGGCTGTTGCCATGATTTAGGTATAAAATGAAAAGCTCAGACTAATTTGGTTGAGAGTGATGTGAGAGTAAGTGAAAAGTGTTTCTTTGAGTGGAATCACATGGCCTAGTGACTAATTAGATAGGCAGAGTGTATGTAGAGAAAGGGGTAAAGTGAAAAACAGAAATTTGTTTTTTAAAAACTTTTAGTTTTTTAATGTAGTGATTAAGAAAACAGTGGCGCCATTGACAAATTATCAGAAGGGAAGAGAAGTTTGGAAAAAGATGATGAAATGAATTCTACTTGTGATGAATTTGAGGTGGTGGTATAAAAGCAAGCATCTGGATAAGCATTTGCATTACCCTTGTTAGGCCCATAATTATTGAGGCCTATAACTCTTGGTGTGGGGAATTGCCTTACTGCAGCCCACACCTCCACCTACTAACTTGACACCTCCAACTCCTACCAGTGGAAGCAGCCCAAAATGTGTCTAACCATTGCCAAATGTCCCTGGAGTGGGTCCGAGGGGAGGACAATCATGCCCATTTGAGGAGTACTGGTCTGGAGGAAATGGCATATGTGGGTTGGGGGTGCATGGGCTGGCCTCTGTGAAAATTGTGCATTTATAATCCAGGCAGTTTTAGTTCTGCAAGGCCGGGTGTTCCGCATATTGCCAGAGGTCAGCAGCTCAGCACAAGCCCATTGGAAGGTATCTGCAGGATCTCAGGCCTCTCTCAAGGCCAAAAGAGACTTGGCATCTCTGAGCCATGTGTGTTTGCTTCAGTATATTATCCGTTGAGCCGGTTACAAAGCTTTCCAAATGGCACAAGCAAATCTCCCGGACAGTAACTGGCAGACTGGTTTGGGAGGATTCCCTTTTCATTTCCTATGCTTTATGATTTTTTTCTTTTTTTTTTTTTTTTTGCTTTTGCTTTTCAAAGAGCATTTTTACAAGCTAGTATTCTATACTGCTCGGCCTGTACTGTGAGAAAAGATAAATATTTTCAATGTGTTTTCCGAGGCATATGCTCCCATTGAGAAAATGTATCCCTCATGGACATAGCTATTTTGACCTCATTAGTTGTGTAGATCAGAAGGAATTTGACAAACGGGAGCCTATATGCCCAGGAAACCTCCAGGGGAGCTGGGGATTGGGACCATAGGGGGCGCACCTTTGGGTTTCCCACAGGGCTACAGCAGGAGACTGAGAGAAGTCTAGTGAACAAGTCCATCAATGAGAAAGGCCTGAGAAAGTGACCTTGCTTGTGGTCCCCAACTCCAGGGTCCCACTTAGCAGGAGTAGTGAGGAGAGACTAGTGAGCAGGTTCAGAATTCTACAGAGGCTCCAAGACCACCCCAGGGAAGCTCACACACACTGCAAACTCTCTAACAGTTAACTGCGGCAGCTTTCTTCCTGAAAGGCATTCCAAAGGAGGTTTTATTGGGTGGAGAATAGCCTACTCATTGTAATTTGACAAAGTCTTACCCAGTTTTAGTGCTGTAAGTCACACATCCTGGGAATCTTTTCAATCCTTAGCTACCTAGGTAGGCTTGTTTACCCTACCTGGATGAATAGACCCAAGTGAGAGCTGTTTGTGCCCCAAGGAAAACAAGTGAAGCCTGCTGTTCCCAATTCCATTCACATCGCCTCAAATGTTAGAATTCAGCCTTTGGTGTTTGGTCAACCCTGCATTATATTTTGGATCTAGATTTCCAGTTTCAGACTTATTGTTAGCTGAGTGACTTCAGGTAAGTCACTTAACCTCTCTGTATTAAAGTTTTTTCTCCTGTGATTTGGGGCAATTCTACTGATAGCGACACTTGTATGGATCAAATTAGATTAGTATATCTTAAGCTTTTGGCACACACATGTTGCAAAAGTATAGATAGCAATGGTTATTATTGTAATTAATACCTGGTTCCCAAGATATTAATTATATGTCAGTCCTCATCTTACCTGCATTGTCTGCAGCCTTTGCTGTGCTGATAAAGCTGTTCTGAAAGCATCACGAGGCAGTTTCTACTTGACTCACGCAGTTCTGCTCTTTGGTTCCTTCCGTGCCAGTCTCTTTTAATAGATCCTCTTAATTCTGAGCCCCTGCATGTTGAGAGGTTGGTTCTAGTTTCTAGACCTTGAAATTTCTTGGTCTTCCCTCCCCATAATTCTTAGATGATCTTAACCCCTCAACCCAACTCATGATTTTAAAGCTTATCTTTACACAAAAAATTCTGAAGTTTCACCTCTAACCCCAATCTCTCCTCTTACAGGCAGCAACATACATTCAATGTGTTCTCACATTCAGGCATGAGAGTCCCCTTTGTTTTCCATTTCTGGAAAAATGTAACATCAGACTTGTGTTTTCCTTCCCTCTGACAACAGTGAAGTGATTCTGCGTTATTTACTCCTTGTCCACGATTCTATCACCTAACCTTTTGATCCTCGCAGACATTTTTTCTCTCAAGCCTCCTTAGTATGAGACCATATTATGGATTGATGCGTTTGAGACCCAAATCCTGGGTGGGGGTGGGGGGATCTTAGCAGTCTTTCCTTGAAGCACAAAGGACTGAGGTAAGAAGCCACCAGCTTCCTCTTATTAAGTAGCCAGGAACAGAAATATTGTGGCTACTTCAGCTCTGCTCAAGGACATTATGTTTCTTGATTCATCTTTTGTTTATATTTTTTTATTTACTTGTCTTCTTAAAATTAAGGTGAGTTGATAATTTACTGATTTGAAATAATATACAAGGATTTAATCTGCATGATGTGACATTGCAAAAACATTTTATCATCTTAATCATCATCATTTGGTAGCTCTTTGTCAATTGTCTTTTTGGGTATCTTAAATCATTTATGGAACAAGGTGGTGATATAAATAATGAATAAGTAAATGCCTCTAGATATTTGTGATCTATTATTTTCAATAACATTAGAAATGGCATTTAGTGGCATCTTTGAGAGTAAATGTTACATTTTGAAATAACTAACTGGCAATACATAATTGATTTAACTTGCTGTGTGACCTCAAACAAGTTACTTAACCTCCCTGAACCAAGTTTTACTGATTATAGACTAGAATTCCACTGATTGTAGACAAAAGGAATTATATGTTTCAATCTGCATGTATTTTTCTAACTCTTAAATCTACTAGTCTAGAAGAAAACTCGGTTGTCTAGTAGTTCAGGGATTTATACTGATTCCCATTTTTTACTTGAGTATGTTTTCAGTGGCTATCCATGCACGTGATGGTTGTGTGTTACATGAGTGCATACAGGTTGGAGGATACAGGTTTAGAGGATCTGAGACTTTGATTTTGAGGTATCATTTGCTTCATTCTCCTGTCTTTAGACAAAACCATACCCCAAATTACCTAAACAGATAAAGAACTAATAAACTGAGATTTCCAACAACTCTTGAAGATTTTGTATTTATTTGTACTGATTAGAAATTCTTTCTTTAGGTTAAACTAAGTCTCTCATGTAGTCCTCCAGTCACGGTCTCCCTCACGCTCTGTGGAAGATGGATGGATACACAGAATGTGCAATAGGAAGCTTAAAAATGTGAGTTTCCATTGAATCTGTAAGAAGAGCTAGATGTGAAGGAATGATGGAAGTCTGATAAATATGAAAACAGCACAAACCTCCCCTGGCCTCCCCATAAATAGAAGGAAGGAAGGAAAGAAGAAAAGAAGGAAGGAGGGAAGGAAGGAAAGGAAGGAAGGAAGGAAGAAAGAAAGAAAGAAAGAAAGAAAGAAAGAAAGAAAGGAAGAAAGGAAGAAAGGAAAAGAAAGTTTATCTGTCTCTACCTATGTCATCTGTTGATCTGCCTGAGGAAGGGTAGCATTCCCCTCTGCTGTGCAGGTCCCATTGTTATGTTAGTGTTTCTGTCTTCACAGGCAAAGCGATATCAGAGGCACTCATCCATGCTAATACTAGACACACCACCAAACAAAAACTCACACAGAAGTGTGAATTTGAGGGCCATTTAACACTGTAAATTTCCCCTTTGTATAACAATTATGGAAACACACATGCTAATTGACAATGCAGTGCGGCCCTGCGTGAATGTGAGCAGTGTTCAGTCTTCCTTGTAATTCCTCTCTTTATGGCTAGGGGTGAGGCTGTTCAGAAGATGTCATACCCAGCCTTCTTGCAGAAGGGGATTTTTTTCCACTCTTGGTGTACTCACACTGTCTGAAGCAATTATCTTGCATATTGTGCCTAGGCCTGGAGTTTTAGTCTCCAAATATGTGCTGCTTTGTTTCTTGGTTTGGAAATTGGTTATTTTCATCTCATTACTGTTATTAGCTATTTGCACTCTCAGTAATAGAGGGCTATTAGCATATCCAGCAAAGGAGGCTGTGGCTTATGGCCAGGGTCCTTCAGATGCTGGGCAGTGGTGGGAGTGGACTGCATTTCTGTAAGAACTTCACACCTATCAGGGACTTGTGGAATATCTAAAAAGACAGATTTTTAAAAAAATTAAATTAATCCTAGTTATACTCATTATGATACTAATCTCTTCTAAAGAATCCAATGCCTTTCCAGGGAGTCCAAGAGAGAAGGCTAAATGTGGTCATGGTGGGCTAACTACTTGACTTTGAATCCTGGCTCTACCCTAATGGCTAGAGATTCCTTGAGGAACACACTCTATCACTTTGAGTATCACTCTCGTCCTCTGAAAAATGGGGATATACTGGCACTGTGGTGAGAAGTTAAAGTGTCAGACTTTTTAAGAACTCCTTTTAAAAAACAATAGGTCACCTCACACAGGAAACTGGAAGGTGTAATGAAGATTGTCCTTTGGGGCAGGCAGGTAGTTCTAAAATTTCAGTTTAAAATGATAGCTGATGTGTTACTGCATTTGACCTTCATTCACAGCAATTGGAAGAGGGTGGACTCCAAATCTATGACAGAGATGCATCCTTCATTGCCAGGATGGTCATGGTTGAGCCCTTGACTCCAACAGCACCCACTTCATATCATGCGGTCATTCTGAGAATAAATAAGTGAAACCAGAGAATGTGCTTCAGAAGATTTAAGAGCTGTATACTTGTTATTCACATGTTGCTCTATGTTTTGAACTTCATACTCCTCTATTTTCTGTTGGAGTATGTCACAAATTAAGTTATAAAATAATATCACAGATTAAGTTATAAAAAGGTTAAGGTCAAGGCATTGCACGTGATGATGACCTACTTACTGGCAGAGTCCCAAGGTGTGCAGGGCATCACACGACAAGAAAGAGACAAGGAGTAAGCAGGTGTATATATCTCCTCTGATTTCCCTCCTTCTTTTTAAAAAGCCACCAAAATTTAATCTTGAGGGCTCCACCCTAAAAACATTATCTCATCCGAACTACTCCCAAAGTCCCACCTCTGTGGAGGATAGATTGATTCCACGCTCTTTATAACTCACAAGAGGAATTAAATTTCAATACATGAAACCTTGGAGGGACACACTCAAACCATATTCAAACTATGGCACAACTTAGTCCTTTAAAGATCTTACCAAATGTGGACACTAAGATTATGTGTGTGAACAGAGCTACACAAGACTTTGAACTTGAACTCCTGTTCATGTTGACAGAAAAGGAAGTGCCCATGAAATATTTTGGCTATTGGCATCCAGATGCTCCAGGTAGCTTTTCCACTTGTGCCCCATGATTGCCTCCAAGGCAGTTTTATGAGGTAAGTAGCAGTTTTGTTGTTGTTATTTGGTAAGTCTGACTTCAAGGGAGAGAGAGAGAGAGAGAGAGAGAGAGAGAGAGAGAGAGAGAGAGAGAGAGAGAGAGAAAGAGAGAGAGAGAGAGAGAGAGGGAGATAGAGAGAGAAAGGAGGGCTGAGAGTGTAAGGAAGAAGAAAAGGAAATGAAATATTGTGATGTATTTCAAATTGATTTTGCTTACTGTTAAATTAAAATTACAACTGGGTTTGAATTGGCAATTCTCTCCTTTAACATGTTTTGTTATACATGATAATTTACTAGGTTTAGAAATTTTCAATGACACATCTTTAGCAGGTGCATCCTCACACACATGTACTTGCAAGTATATATAATAATATGTAGGTATCTCTACTGAACTTGGTAATTTTTTTCTATTTAATTTGTACTTTTGTTTATTTGCTTTGTTTGTATCATCTCTCAAATCTAGCCACAGCCTATTCTTTTTAATATCAATCTTGCTTTCCTTCCACCTATATTCCCACTTCTCTTTTTGGACAATGAGGTCTCAAGGGGTATGGAGGGTGGGACATGGCAGAAAGAAAAAAAGTATTCGATTATAACATTTTATTGATTGTCAAAGCTCTAATCACTTTAGCCACCTAACTGTAAGGTAAAAGCCTTTGTTATGTCATATAACAGGTTGCCAAGGGCTTGACAAACCTTTGTGAAATAAACAAGAGAAAGGAGCTGAAAATACAGAAAACATATCTCTGTCCCCCACCCCTGAGTGCCCATCACCACCCATGGACATTCCCTTCCTGCTTATTAGCCCCCAAAGGGCATTTTTAATATAAAATATATTTAAAGTCTTCCCAAATCAAAAAGGTCTCCAAGTTTCCAATTTAATTGGAATGGAAAATGCTAACTAATTGGCATCAAAATTTGATTTGTGGGAGAAACCTCCTTTTTTGTTGGAAACACAACAGTGTGTCTGGGAATACAAGCCCAGTCCTTCAAAAATCATCTGTGAGTGCCGCCGAGGAATCAATTAAAGTTGATTTGGCATATCTGCGTTTGACAAATATAAAGAAATCTCTGATTAGGCAGAGAAGAAAAGAAGCTTTCCCTTTCTTGCTCTCTCTTCCTCTCTCTTTCCTCTGCCTCTTCCTCTCTTCTCCTCATTTCCCTTTAAAGGCAGTAGGTGTCAGAAGGGGGTGGGTAGTGATATGCAAAACACGGCCTCCATAACCAAAGTAGCCTGCAAAATTAGGTGTCAGCATGCAAAGCTTATTGATGTATGAATGCGGAAAATGAAAGGCGGCAGTAGACAGCCGGGGCTAAAGGTGAGACAGGCACAGCAAGAGCAGCTGTAGATCCACGTCAAGGTGTTGCTATATGAGCTCGGGTTTTTTCTGGAGGGCCACAGCCTAACAAGGTAAGCCTGGCCATGAAATGATGGAACAATACAATATAGGCACACACAGTGTGAATACCAAATAAATTGACACGGTGTCTCTCCACACCCCCCCACTCCTCCTGCACTGCCACCCCCTTCAAAGTATGCCTGTGTATTCATTAATAAATTCATATTCTGAGTTTTCAATAAAAGAAGAAAATGCAGTGTAAACTGGAGTTACTTAGTGACACCCAGCTCATTGCTTTTTATTGTTGCTTGCAGCTACGAAGCCTTCACAGTGCACTAGTAGAATTTATTACTGTCTGTCTCTGTGGCAAGTTGGCGAAGTGCGCCTTTTGAAGAAAATTGACCCACACTTCATGAATATGATGAAAAATGCCAATAACACTACAAAGACGAAGCTCTTGACATTACTCTGCAAAGAGCTAAAAGACAGTAATGAAAGTATTGCAATTACAAATCATTACCTCCTCTCTAGCCAATCGCCAGCTTTCCTCCTCTTTTTTTTTGGACCATTCTCAGGCTCTGCCGGCTGCCTCAGGTGCTGTTTTGCACAGCATCATGGGAAATGGTGGATGTGTGAAGGCTCCAGATGATTTCTCAAAGAAGGGAGAAAGAGATAAGAGGCAAAGAGCGGAAGGTGGGAAGGATGACTATGATAAAAGTGCCCCTGGAAAAGGGGGAAAATGAGAGTTCTTAAAGTCAGGGAACAGAGATCACGACCTTTCTGTGTAACCTCTTTCATCTAAAGAGTGGGATTAACAACTCCCCACCTACTTCTTTGCCAAAACTGTTTTCCTTTGGCTGGGTTCTCTTTAGTCTGGCTTAAGGGAGAACACCTTTTGTCTTTTATTATTTATTAAAAATCCAATTCAGACTTTAGCACACACATTTTCAAAAAATATACTAATGTATTTGCCACATGAGAGGCTGGTGTATTTTCTTATCCTAAAAATGATGCTGAAAAAGACAAAACAAGTAGAGAGACTAAGTTTAAACTTTAACTTTAGAATCACCATATATCTTAATGATAATGGCCCTTGTCCTTACAGTTTTGACAATTTTCTGACACATGCCTTCTGTCGCTTGCTGATCTTTAGAGTCCTGGTTTGCTTTGTTTTCATTTATTTGAGGTATCTATAGAAAGAACATTTCCTGACTTACAAATATGCCTAATCTTAAAGGAGAATTTGTGGCTTATCTTACTAAGAAAGATAGCAGACTTATTTTCTACTTCTTCTGTAATACAGGCTATTAAAAATCTTGGAAATTTATAGAGTGTATGAGGTCAGAAATAGAAACAGGGAAGAATGTACAAAGAAAAGAAAATGACAGCTTCAGGGACCTGCCTGGGGGAGAGGAGAAACAGATCAAGGAGAGATTCAGTGACATAGTTATTTGACTTTGAGGTGGCCCTCCTGCCTCCAGATCCCCTCCCCTATTTCCTGCTGAAAGTTTCTAGCTCAGTAATGTTCTACTAATTGGAGATTTGGTATGATTCTACATTCTCCCATTAAAAAGGCAAATTTCCTTAGGAAGAACAGGAAACTATTAATCATTCAACTTAATCAGAAATTGTTGCATCAGATTTGCTGTCCTTCTAAACTCTAGCTTTGGTCCAGGTGACACAGGATATTTTGTACCTTCATGGTGTTTCATACACTGAAGTAGAGAGAGGGGGAAAAATAAATATACGTGGACCTGGCCCATGTTGGATTTTGAAGACCTCAGAGTTACTGAACTTTGAAAAGAACAACAGATGGGACAGATACAACTGGGAGAAAGGTACAACTGGTGTCGATATAACTTACCTTATGCTACCCAATGTTAATCCTTTGGCCACAAAATGAGAAGAACTTTCTTCATCTTCTTCTTCCTCCTTTCTCTACATTGTGTATTCTTTTATACTTTCTCTGACATAGAATTTGGGTTAATTGTAACATTGTCATGAATCAGCTTTTGAAGGTAGGTGCAGGGATCAAAATCATTGAAAAAATTCATGATTTATATGCCAGTTGCATGACAGTAGCCCACATGCCACCTTTTTCATTGCTAACCGTACTTTAAGCATAGGATGGACACTGAGAGGTATGGGGCCAATTGGTTACAAGTGGCTAATGAGTGACTATATTCCCAGTACCTGTGAAACGGAGGAGCAGCCAGGGCTATTTGATCCATTTTCTTTCCTTCAGGCAAGAAAATACACACCAACAACACTGAATTTTTATAGGTTTTATTTCATCCTTTAATAATCTCTTACACTTACTAACTCATTTGCTTATTATATTAGGGTTCTCTAGGGGAACAGGATCAAGAGAAAATATACATATAATTATACCAGCAGATTTATTAAGTGTACTTATAAGCTCTGAGGTGGAAAAATCCATGATGACCATCTGTGGGATTTGAGGCAGAAGAATCCACAATGACACCTTGCATTCTGAATAGACAGGAGACCCAGTAGCTTCTAAGCCCAACAAGATAGAAACTGCAGAACAAAAGGGATCAAGGATGTAGCACCAGTGCAGAGGTGAAGCCCTGGAAACCCACTGTAGAGTTGCTAGTGAGAGTCTGCTTTGGAAGCCTGAAGAAACTGGGTATCCATATCCAAAGGTAATGGCAAAGACTGGAGCTCTTCCAAAACAGGAACACTTCATTCTTTCCCTTTTTATTTTTTCCATGTTACAAGCCCACTGGTTGTTCCCATCATATATGGGATGGGTCACTTTTCCTCAGTTTGCTGGCCTACATGTCAGTCATACACAGATACATCCAGAACTGTGCTTTACTAATCAACTAGGTGTTTTCTTAACTCATTGAAGCCAACATATGAGTTGGATTTATGGTCACACTTCTAACAAAAACATTCAGGTTCAACACTCTTGTTTTTGGACCACATTGTCAGTAAAAATCCATTTCAGAACTGATGGCAGCTGGCATATACCTCACCACACTTCTAAACCAGCTTCATGGCATTCACTGCCAATAGGATAGTCATCTTCCACTAAACCTCAAAATCTTCTCAAACTGTGTTCTAGGCAGCTCCTATTAATGCATCAAAGTTGGCATGTCAAAGTGGACTAACTTGTCTTTCTTGGGCTTCACCAGTTAACTGAATTTCAATCTCCCTAGAAAACCACTCTGTTTAAGGAGTAGTGATTGACCAGAGCATCTCTTAAAGGGGAAATACAATCTCTGAATGGTCCAACTAACAACATAAATTACCTGTTTTCCAATCAACCATTCTTTCATTCCACATGAACACAGCAAGTCCCTGGTATATGCCTATATTGCTTCTAGGGCAAGTGAATATGTGAGTGAATCTCTCTAAGACTTGAATATCAAGCAGAACCTGGAACTAAACTGCCTGATACGCAGCTGGATACTGGCCTACCTACCAAAGAGCAAGGCCATTCTCTGCAGGAGGCAGCACAGTAGAAGGAGTATCCAGAAGCAAATACATGCTGACACTAAAGCTCCTGACTAAAACGTGGATTAGTACTACATGGAAGGTTTTCACATTGAAAAGATCTACAATAAACAATTAGTTAGCAAAAGATGAGTGACTAGAAAAGTAACAATCATTAAGCAATGAACCTGAGAGTCATATATAAATAGGAACATGATATAAACTGTATATTTACATTCATATGATCAAATTTGTCCAGTCATCAAAATTGTTTTCTCTTCTATTTTCTGTGAAGGAGAGTGAAGGGAGAACTTGCTAAATTGCCTCTCTTGATGTGAGTTAATGCTTGTGAAGTTAAATGGGATGCTTGAGGGATGTATTTATCATTGGGTTTAGTCCAGTTTTGGGTACTCAACTGATGTTCAATTCAAGATTGAATCAAATTGCTCAGGGACTCAAAGAAAATGGGCTGATTTTTAGGTCTAATCCACTTGCCCTCAAAAAACCCGGTATAGGCCATAACAAAAGGCACACATTCAGTGGAAGTGTGAGAAATGCAACTGAATTTGATATGACACCAGACAACCTCTGATATGAAAATACAAAGACAGATTATGTATTATGGACCCAAATACTCAACATATGCTAACAGATACTCACAAATATAGCCTTCTTTCTCTTCACTTTAATGCTATAGTGACTCGGCATATGAGTTGGATTAACACCTAGTTAGGATGCTGCAACAAAAACTTCCAAAGTTTCAGTGGTTAAACACTCTAGATTTTTATTTCTTACTCATAAAACAATCTTGTATGCTTGGTTTTCAGAAAGCTTTTCTTCATATGGAATTAGACTTCTATCTTATGGTTTTGCCATCTGTTACAATCTTGTAGTCCTTTGTTATCATCTAGCAGAGAGGAAAGTGTTTCAAAAACACTGAACTAACCTGCTCACATTCCACTTATTAGAACCCATTCACATCCCCTTGGTAAAGGTGTGAGTTTGGAGTAGGGTTAGGAATCAGCTTTCTAGTAAAAGCCAGGTACTGTGGAAGCAGAGGCGGGAGTTTTGGTAGGCAGTCAGAAGTCTTGCACATTGAGGCATGCGGGGCTCGAGCAGTGGTTAGTAGTAGCAGATTCAAGTGTAATGTCCAAACAGAGCTTCCCTAATCTCTGAGCAGATTAAATTTCACTACTAATTGTTCTTTTGGCTTGTTCTTCCTACTGCTGTTCACTCAAAATTGAAAAATTTGAAGAAGCAATGACACATTCATGTTAAGGAAGGTAGTCAGAGAATGCTGAATGTATAGCTGCATTATGGAAAACAAAGCAATGATAGGGTTTAGAATTTTTCCAGGTTTCATGAAGAATAAAAGTCAAAAAGAGTAGTATATCCTCAGGGAGCGGATGAAGATAACCATGAGAAGACATTCCTCCCAAGCCTGTTAGACAGGTGCCCTTGTTAAAGTCATAGAGAATGTTCCAGTGGATACCTATGACATTGCCAGCTTGTCCTCACACAGCCCCATTAGAGAACACACATGTGCACTTCTCAAAGTCTATCTGACCTGGAGGCAGCATTAAGCACCAGCTTGCCTGCATTATTTGTCCAAATAGCATTGCTTCCCACTTCTGGGTGCTAAGGATTCATCCCAGGGGCAAACAGGTAAAAAAATTTGTGAGGAGTGTGGTCAGCGGGTTCTGGTCTGACAAGCTCCTGCATGTAGCAGGAACAACAACATTGGAATAGAAGTAAGTGTATCCTACAAATGGGGGCTCATTTTGGCTAAAATAGTCATCTCCACTCTTTCTCATCATCTTTTTGTCAGCTTCATCTTTGTTAAAATCATCATTCAAAGGCCATGGAGATAGTTTGTGTCTAGTTTTGGGGTGCCTTCACGGGTTCATTAGCTTTACATATTTCTTGAACTTGAATTTGTCATAAATGTTCTGATTGGTTTCCACTAAGGCTGACCACATTTTTATGAGTGGGCCACAGAGGCTACTTTCTAAGAAAGAGACCTGTTTTATTGTGCTGCAAGCACCACACTTCCTGGTGGTAATAGAAAACCAGGTTATTGAAAGAACATAGAGACTTGTTGCCAGTCCTGGGTCAAGGTAAGTCAGAAGTTATATATATTTTTCTATTTGAATTACACTTGGGAGAGGCTGGCCTCAGGTGTTTAGAAACCAGCAATCATTCCTTTTCACTTGGCCATAGAAATCTGAATGTGGTTGTATACAAGGATTCTAATATTCAAGCCATTTTCTTGCCTTGTAAGTAATGCAGTTTTCCCCTCAAGTTTTGCATTTGTTCTAAACTAGATGGCCAGGAGGCCTTGGCTAACGCCTTTTAATATCTAAACCTTCTACATGTAGTGCTTGGTTAATAATAGGAAAAAAGCTAGAGTGACTCACCTTGACCTCAAGAGGAAAAAAACACTCTTTTAATAATTCTGGGAGTTTATTTGGAGTGAAAGCATACTACATGTTACACAATCTTCTTATAGAGGCGCACAGGTCACACAGTAGCACCCTTGTTTTTTATGAAGTCAACAGAGATGTATAGGGGCCAGGCTCACTGCTTCTCTGAAAACCTTCAAATTCATCTTTAATATGTAACCTGGGAGTGGAAAGAAACCCTCAGTTTAATGGACTCTTCTCTGAGAACTTTACTGAATATATAAATCTTGTGATAATTGAAGTTAAAGGTTCATTTTCTAATTGTTCTCAGAAAAGGGTGCCCACCTATTTTGGAAGAATCAACTCATTAATTCTCCTGTTTTGTCACTTAAAGTTTTCTCCCTCACACTAAACTGAAACTACTTGAGGGTGGGGACAGTCCATTGATCAGTACAGGATACAAAAGAGTCAGATTCTTTGAATAAAAGAATAGATGAAGGTTAACCATTTACTGAAGATTGTCAACCAGGAGCAGTTCTTCCTCCAGGAGACATCAAGTGGTGGTGAATCTGTGTATGATTTTTGTTTTTCTAAACTAGAACCTCAGGATTTAGGTTGAATTGAAGTGTTGGCACTTTGTTATAAATAAGTGGCTTTGGGGTTGCCATTTGGGCACTTGGTCTCTAAAAGGTTCGCCATCACTGGATGAGGCAATATCTGCAAACATTTTGATTGTCCAAATGAGAGGGAGTCACTGGTCCTCCTGGCATCCAGAAAGTAGAATCTGAGGATGTTGCTATAATCTGACAATGTGCAGGACAGGCCCTCAGAGCAAAGCAATATCTGGCTCAATGTGTCCATAGTACTGCAGCTGAGGAACTGTGCGTACTCATCCCCCATGCATTCCAAATGCCTGGAAGAAGGCTATTTGAAAGATCCATTTAGCAAACATTTATTAGATGCCTTTCATGTTGAAATTCAACCTAGGCGTCACCTAGAAAATACCCTGAAATTTTCTCACCCTTTCTGGTCCTGACTTGACCTTTCATCCCTCCCTTTTTTTGCAATATTCAAGGGGTAGGGAGGGGAAATGAGAGCATACTGCAAAAGGAAATGTCTGGAGTCAAAATCATAGACCTTTATAGTTACTCATTTAATTATAGCAACATCTTTTTTGGACCATTCCTTCTGAAGATAAATATGTTTATGCTGCAAGAGCTGCCCTGCACAGCTTGGAAACACCTTTGGAGATGGTATTGAAGGCAAAAAACAAAACAAACAAACAAACAAAAAGACCCCAACCCTCCCCCCCAAAAAAACACAGACACCGGATGTTTACTCTAATGATGCACTCAAAAGCATTTGGGATTTTAAAACATATGCTTCCCGCCTCTCTCTCTATCTTCACATTGCTGCTAAATTGTGGAAAAGCTGTAAATAGAAATAATGGACTCAGTTTATTTTTAATTAGAAGGCTGCAGCTAATAGTGCAATCATGACACTACCAAGCATGTCTTTCTTTCATTTGGAAGCGAAGAATTGAGAGCTCCTAGGGTTTTGAACTTGAGCCAGGTTCCCTGAGCCTGTTGGTCTCAGAGCCCCTGAAAATTCAGTGCCTTTCAGTGGCCATAGGTGATATTCTGCATTAGTTAGCAATATCCTTAGACGTAGCAGAAACATTACTATTTCTACCAAGTTAGAATATGAAACACTATGAGATGTTATTTTGTCATTTTTTCATAGTTAATTGCTACTATCTATCTCTTAATTCAATAAAATGAAGTCATATTTAATTTACTTTTAATTTTCAGAGAAAAACTGTAAAGTATATTTTTTTCTGTGAAATTTTTAGACATGTGGATGGGAGTAAAGTTATCATGCGGCTCACTATCTATCAAATGATCTATATTCTGGGACAATACTGTTTACTTACAGATCACATTTCTGAGGTTTAGCCCCCACTCCAGCTGAAAGGGATTGTGGGTGAAAAAAATCCTCAATATCCTATTAGTTAAGGATTCCTTGGATTGTCAGGAATCTTCTTGATTTCTGTCTTTAAACTAAAATGAAGAAAGTGCTAATATAGTCAATTCCTAATGGAACTTCCTGGTAGTGGGACATGTGTAACCACATAAAGACCTACCTCTAGGCCTGTTTTCTCGCTAATGCTGTGATTTAGGAATCACTGCCAGCTATGAAAGTGACAGTTCTCTCTTTTTCCCTAACATGGGAATGCTTCCCATTGGTTAGCATTTTGTATTCTGCAGTGGGATGCTAACATTAAAGTATCTTGAAAGAAAACTTACTGTTGTACATTTGTACTATAGTAAGGATGTATAAGAAAAGAGTTTGATGGAACATGAGAATCAGCATGTTTAGTGATGCCTAATTATTCTTACATGGATATGTTGGGAGAAAAACAGGTTTAGATAAAAGGAAACATTAAGAAGTGATTTAGAACTAGTTGTCCAACATGGTAGCTTCTAACTGCATGTAACTATTGAGCTTTTGGAAAGGGACTAGCAGAGGTGAGATACAATGTAACAATAAAATACCAGATTTAGTGTAAAAAGACTTAGTATAAAAACATAAAACATCTAATTAATAGCATTTTATACAGATTATATATTAAATGGCTATATTTTAGAGCTATTGCCTTAGATAAATATAAAAATGAATTTTACCTATTTCTTTTTATTTTTCTCTTTAAATGTGATTATCAGAAAACTTCAGTTTACACGTGGGGCTTACATTTTTGATTTGCCTGTGGTTTCTGTGGGACCATTCTGCTTTAGAATGCAGTCTAGGAATGGTCTTGCCCTCCAGAGTGCATTACCATAGCCTAAAGGCACAAGTTTTAAATTTGTCATGTCCTGGTTTAGCCCAAACTGTGATGTTGGTTCAAGTTCTCTGAGTAGTGATTGCTAATATCATATAAAAGTCTCAGAGTAAGGGTTAGGAATCTTGGGGAACTGAACCTTTAAGAGATCAGTGAGACGATTTTATTATATCTCTGAAAACGCTAAATATAAATTTTTTTTCACTGAGGAGGAATTTCTTTTTCTTTTTTTTTTTTTTTTTTTTTTTTGTACCGGGAATGGAACTCAGGACCTTGTGCTTGCCAGGCAGACACTGTGCCACTGAGCTATATCCCTGGCCCCTAGGAGGAATTTCTTCACTTACATCAGACTTTTCAAAAGATCCCTGACCAATACTTGAAAATGTACTGCTCCAGGGACCACTGATTCTCTAGAACTGATCAGAGCTGGTATCTTCCTAGAACCAGGCATCATGGTGGTATTGCCTTGATTCCAAACAGTTGGAGAGCATTGACCCATAAAGAGGACCATTGATGTGGTCCTGCCTCTCCCCTGCTCTTCAATCCTTGATAGCTTTCTGTGACTTGAGAATAAACTTCATGTTCCCTATGATGGCATTTAAGGCTAATCATGTGTAAATACTTGTTTAGGTTCAAATCCATGGATATTTCAGCCATAGAACCTCACTCAATATTCTCAGAGTCTAACTTCTTTTAAAATTGGATATGCTGTACCATCTTTTCTGAAATTCTTTATCAGCCTTCACCCATCTAAATTGGACTCTGCATTCAACTAAATTATAACACTGATTAAACTTACAGGATTAATGTATCAAACAAGCAGAGATCCAAAATAAGTAAAAATGATATAAAATATAATGAAAATAAAAGCAATTGACAACAATAAAAGTTTTGAGGAACACTAAACCATGACTAGTAAACATGAAGATTGTGTATTCATTAAAATTTTTTATTTAAATTTTAGTGTGTCACAAAACATTTTAAACCTTTCACACAGGCTAATCATTTAATCTCAGAATTTATTCCCACTACTGCTTAAATAAATGTAAATAAAAACAATGTATAATTTTATTGCAAGTGTTGGTAGGGAAAATGTATATAGTAGGGTTCAACTGGTGCTTAACAAATGTATGAGTGAAAATGGATAGAGTAGATGGAACTGAAAATTGTGCAAAATTTTGAAAACTAACTTGTTACTATCTAATTAATTCTAAATTCACATACCTTGTGACCTAGAAATTAACATTTAGGAATCTGTCCTTCATAAACATTAGGACAAATGTGTAAAAATACAGACATAAGGTTTGCATAGTCATAATCTGGGTCTGTTAAATATATTAAAAATAATTTCATTAGATAATCACTGAAAAATAAATCAAATTGATTAGTTTGTAAAAGGATACATAAATGTTATTCTGGAAAACATGCACAGCATATCATATATTGCTTGATTTTACTTTTTGAAACTAAATATATGTGTGTCAATTTATATATAGTACTATAAGTACTGTGTTTATTGAATAACTACTGTGCGCCTGAACATTTCAAGTTAATTTTCTTATTTAATTCCTAAAATAAATTTGGAGTATGCTTATTTAATAATTCTACCTATAAGGAAAATCAGACATGAAGGAGTTAAGTAAGTAGCCTAAGCTCACAGCCTAGTAGGAGTCAATGGGTGCTTATCAAATGTATGAATGGGTGGGTGGACAGAATAAAACTCGCCCAGGAGGGACTCACTGCAAGTCTCACCTTCAGGGCTGTGTCACCATCTGAACATTTTCCCAGGTAAAACTAGCAGCACCTCTCTGAGCTGTCGTGCCTTGTATCACATTTGATGCCAAGATGAAGCAGGGGCAATAATGACAAGTGCTGTGGAATGTGATTTTCTTAGCACAACTTTGGGAAGAAATGAGGCAAGTAAATTCTTTAAAGATATATCATCTTCGGATAGAGATGACAAGAAATGGCTTAATAATCATATCAGAAAAGTGAAACTTTGGAACAGCATTAAAAGACTAATTCTTCTCTTTTAGCTTCCTTTGAAGATAAAACAGTCCCTGACAAATTGAGGCAATGTGTTGAAAGCCATCAGATGTGAGATACTTAGTAGGTTTTCAGGAAAAGTGTTTGTGAAGAAATATAGCTCCCACCAAGTCTTATAGTAATCTTGTGTAGGAAAAGAAATAAGCTCATATGAATCAAGTCACATATTATTTTTATTTCATTTGAAATTTTATAACCAAATAGCTATAACCTATAAGAAATAATAATAATAACCAGGAGGAGGAGGAGAAAGAGAAGGTGAAAGAGGAGGAAAAAGGAAGAATGCCCACTTAACTATTGATCTCATATATTTGGTCCCTGCCTTTATAGATGAAGTATTGGTTAGTTAACTAAGGAAGTAAGCACACTTCCAAATAATCAGTTTGATGCTCTTGTAAACTTGGAGTGATTATTTCTTCTTTTCTTTATTAATGCATGTTTGCATTTATGTGTGTGAGATTGGGACATGTACATAACACATCTTATTTCTTTAAAAATATTTGTGCTCAGCTGAAAGTACAACTAAAGTGTCTAAAGCTCTCAGCAAGAGTAGACTGGTGGTAACCACAGGCAGAATCGTCCTCTTAGGTCTGCTGATCCCGGTTAAAGCCTTCGATGGCCAGTTGGCTTTCAGAAGATGTGCAAAGGGTTGATCCTTACAAGGCTTTTTCTTGCACGTATGTTTGTAGGATGACTGGATTAATTCTAATTGTCTTGCCCTGCAGAACATGGTAGATGAGGGGTGTGGCCTGCTAGGGGTCTATTTCAAACCTTAGTTTACTGAGGACAAGTCAATTAACAGACTCTTCTCCCTCAATATTTAATCAGGTGGCAAGAACTTCCAGGTCACAGGATCTCATGCTTCACTAGAGAGACATGGAGCCTTTGTGACCTCCATCAAAAAAAGAAAAGCAGCTTGTTCTTGTGGGTCATGAATAAGCAGGGTTAATATTCGCCCTGCTGTCAAAGACCTGTACCTGCTCTGACAAGGGCCAGGGTGTTTCTCAGAGCCGTTTTGAATGGGTTAATTACCCAGGAGCAGGAAATCTTTCTGTAGCACGTGTGTTTGTGGAAGAAGATCACTGATGGGTAAGATGAGATAGGAGAAAGAGGAGGAGGACAAGAATAAAACAGGAAATGGGTAAGGAGAAGGAATAAAAGGTGGAGGAGGTGGGATAGGAAGAAGAAATGGAAGAGGAGGAGAAAGAAGAGGAAGAATTAAGAAGACAACAGTGATAACAACTATGAAGATGAGAATTTTAATGAGACCCCTGGAGGGATTTTGCACTATTCCTTGAAGAGGTGCTGAGCTCCAGATAAAAAGTTCGTTGCCATCCTGCATCCCTCAACTCTGAGTTTCTACCACTTTAGAAGGAGAAGGATGCAGGATTTTAGGGTTGCCCTTAAAAGAGGTACACCCTCCAAGGGTGGAAGGTGTATGGGTGTGTGTAAAGGATGCAGAGAGCTCCCTGAGTGATGATGGGGAAAAGGTTCTTGGACAGTTTGTTTATATTTATTTAGTGTTAGGCCATTTTAAAAACATAATTATTTGGAGACTCACTTTCTCTCTTTCCTTAAACCCACTAAGAATCATTCAAACTGACAGTTCTTGTCTTTTCAGACTTAGGATCAACTGTAGCTCTGGGCTTCAGCAGAGAACCGTCCATTAGTCCTGGAGTTGTCCAGAAGTAGTTACTCATAACTATAGAGACCAAGTTTGCAATGTAAGGACCGACATACGTTTTCAATACCTACTTCACTTTATACCCAGTACTAGATGCTGTGTAGAATATATTTGAAAAGTGTAAAATCTTGGGTCTAATTTGATGCACTAGTTCATTAGGTGATATTTTTCTATGAGATAAATTCTTCGATCATTTAAATGCTCATAGTTTTAGGATTCACTTTTAAAATACTTACAGAGGTCTAGGTACTGAAGTAGACAGGATAAAGGTGCCAATAATAAGTAAGGTGGTTTTTGTTTTGAAGAAGATGGGGAGGAATAAATATTAAATTGTGTTGTATGCACTAGAGGACTACCAAAATTCCAAAGATTGAAAGACCAGAATAGATTACACAAAGTTGTGAGGACCAGAGCAGACTCCCAATAAATCCTGTTTTAGTTGTCTAATCTCAACATATATCTGTTCATTTATTCGCTGAACATTTGGGAACTACTACATTGAATCTGAGCTAGAATTTGGACCTTGGATGGGGTGTCAGTGGCTAGAGAGGAAGGAAAATTTCAAAAATGGAGGCTATAAAATAGGCAGATAAAATTTCTACAAGGAATTTAAGCTAGGCATGGTGGCACATGCCTATGATACTAGTACTCGGGAGGTGCAGGCAGAAGGACTGCTGTGAGTTTGAGACCAGCCTGGGCTACATAATGAGTTCAAGATCAGCCTAAACTACACACTGAGATCGTGTCACAAATGACACCCCCCCTCCGAAAAAAAAAAAGAAAAAAAAAAGATACAGTAAAACAAAACCAAAGAGCTTAGTGTTTTGAAACTGTATGGGACCCTGATCCCTCCCCTTGCTTTGTAGCTGAACAAACTGGGACCAGCCAGAGGGAAAGGACTTGAATTCTGGACCAGGATCTTGGCAAACAGCAACTCCTGGCAAGGCACCAGGACTTTTCACTGCCTTTGCTGCTTCATGTAGAGAATAGAGTGCAGCACTCTCTGAGCGCAGATGATAGTTCAGAGTCTCTGGAGTGAAAACCATGCTGCAGTCCGTTCTGGATAGCTGGGAGTGACTACTGTGGGGAGTAAATCAAATAGCTGATGAAGATGCAGAGGAAAAGTAGAAGGAAAATAAGGATGTAAAGTGGAGAGAGAAAGAGAAGAAAGAGAAGGGGGAAAAGACGCTTATCATGAGCCAGATCCCTTATTCAACTCATCATATGAGTTTGTCTTCTTTAATTTCCATATCAGCCTTATGAGTGAAGTAGGTGTTGCTTCATTGTACACACAGGGAAACTGAGGCTGAGGATAGTTATGTGTCTTGTCCAAGTTTGCCCACCCAGCGTGGGAAAACCAGGATCAAACCTGCATTCATCAAACATCTAGGTTTGTGCCCTTAATAACTGCACTGACTACAAAAAGAAAAGCTTCCACACCAATATATACTTTGATACTTTGATTCCTACCTTCTCTATCAATGCCAGTTTGATTTTCTCAGTCTGCCCCCACCCCGGGGTGGGGAGGTGATCATGATGGGTGTGATGATTCTTTTCTCTTGCAGCATCATTTAATCTTCATCTTTCTTCTATTCTTATTTGTTCAGTTTTGTAGGGGAGGAAACTGAGGCTGGGACATTCAAGAAAATAGACTCAACTTGCTTTGCTTGTAAGACACAGAGCTGGAATTCAAGTCCGATCCTTTCAATTCCAAGACTGTGTTACTCCCCCTGTAGTGTGAGTTTCTGAGCTACAGAGGGAAGGATTGTTTGTTGGTAATACAGGACCACCTGTAACTTCTTTCTCATTTTCTGTTTGAGATGAAGTCCAGAATGTGGCCATTGTATCAGCTTTGCTTTTCTGCACCTGAAATTCATTTCCTGTATTTTGTTCTGGAGCTGGTTTTTAAGGGTTGGATCTGACTAGTTAGTTATTCAGGAATAACATGCCCAGAAGTCTGATGTCCTGATGTAAACTCAATTTTTCAGGGATGTAGAGGCCATGCCATGTATTTTCACTAGATCCTTCCTTTGTAGAAAAAGATATTAGAAAAAGATGATTTTCTAATGGCAAAGAAAAGAATTGGCACTTTCATTATCATATAATACCCATCTGATTTAAGGGTTAAAGCTACTAATTGTTCTCTCAATTTCAATAAAATAAATGCATCTCCAACTTGGGGTTATTGACTAATTCACACATTAAAAGAAACTTCAAATAGTGGCATAAACCACTCTTACTTTCTTTCTTTTTTTCTTTCTTTCTCTTTCTTTCTTTCTTTCTTTCTTTCTTTCTTTCTTTCTTTCTTTCTTTCTTCCTTTCTTCCTTCCTTTGTTCCTTCCTTCCTTCCTTCCTACCTTCCTTTCTTCCTTTCTCTCTTTCTTTTTCTTTTCCTGTCATGGAAATTGAAGTGACTGCCAGGAAGGCATGGAGAAAGCTTGTAGGATACATGGATGGATTTCTGAGGCCAGGGAAGGCTGTAAGTTGTCTTTCTCAGGGCCAGTATAAATTACTTTTCCAAGAGCCCAGAGTGCAGTTTTGAGAGGTTCTTCAGGGAATTACTAAATATGGACTGTGCCAGTTTTGGGGTTCAGAATGTAGTGATCTAAAAAAATGCGTGTCCTCATGAAACTTTCAGTTTTGTGGGACAATACCACACACCATGTGAGAATGACTTTTGAAATAAAGGCTACACCTAGGCAGAGTAAGTCTTGCTCAGATTGGATCATTTAAGGAATCTTGGTGACTCTTCCTTCCCCTTTTCCCAAGAAGCATAAAATAGCCAGTGTGTCAAGTTGTGACCGTATCTGGATCATCACCATTGTTGATGCATCCTGACTTTTGAATTTAGAAAAACCTCTTAGTAACATCCAAACACTTTCAATGACCATCTGAACATATGTTTATTTCTTATTCTTTCTAAAACATCTGAGAGCAAAAATCTGGGCAGTGGGGCCCATGCAGCAAGAGGCACGACTGAGAGGCAGAACAATAGCAAAAAGAAAACAGTTCACAATTTTGGTAAGCTTTGATATCAGTGCAGCTTTGTAAAGTTGGTATTGAGTATGCTCTCTAAACCTTGTGTGGTAATGTCATAGGGAGCAAGATTCACTTAGAAAAAGACCTGAAAGAGAGGACTAATGGATATGATATAGACACCAGCCAATTTATTCTAATAGATGGGCCCGTGAGCACTTCCTTGACTTGTCATTGTTCTCTGACAATCTGAAAAGGGAACTGGAGTTACAATTACCATGACAGGCTGGCTATTCTGTTAAGAGTATGTTCTTATCTCCCCAGAGCCACCCTCCCTGTGGAAAATCATTTACTACATAGTCATTCAATTTTATGTGATTGAACCAGTGGGGACCTAGTTGAAGTAAAAAGGCATAAACTTCTTCCAATGAATGACTAAGGTATTGAGCGAAAGCTTGACCAACTCTAGGATTCTATTCTTCCAATTCTCCAAGTAACTTAATGGCAATAACTTAATTAAATCATAGCCTCTGATGCTGCTGTCACTCCTAGTTGAAATATCCTCGAATGCATCCCATGTTCAGAACAAGACTCATGTTATCCATGAAGTGTTTCTTTTTCATTTTTATCTACATGGTTCACTCTTCTGACCTCTTACTGTTCTTATCATTTTCTTAGACTTATTAATTTATTGCTCTGTAGTGTTAGATATCAGGTCTACAGGCATTCTTCTTATTGCCAACTAAACTATAAGCCTCTTAAGGAGAGGAATGGGGTCTTATATATCTCCCGTGTTTAAAGAATTACATGGCACTGTAGCATATTTTTGAATTGAGTTGAATTGAATAGACTCATTTATCTGCAATTCAGCTCCAATGTTAACTTGCCAGCCTTGAGTTGGAATGAACAGTGCCAAAGAGTATAAGAAAAATATTAAAGTTGATCAAGTCTTCAGTAGAACAGCCCCACTAGAAATCATAAATTCCCTGTGAAGACAGGAGAAAGAGCATGCTTGGAATGCATAACCCTGGATCTCTATGAAAAAGTGGGCAAAAAAAAGGTGAAGGGTGATTTACAGGAAAGGAAAAGAAAATTAAAGAATATAAGGAAACCCAGAGACTGTATTTTGAGACTGTAACCAAGAGGACACTTCATCATCATGTGTTTCAAGGGCCAGTGTTTGTAGCAAAGTGTAGTTTTAGAGAAAAAGCACTGAGGCAGAGAAGCTGTTCAGCTCATGATGTATGAGCACTTGGAAACAACCAAGACAGAAAACAAGGAATAGTTCTGGAACTGGAGGCATGAAATGAGAAAAACTGGGTTAGAGGCTCCAGGGTTAGACTAGAAAACAGGCATGTGGTTTGGGCAAGGGTCATGCAGAGCCAATGAAGGTGGATCTTAAAGACTTGCCCCAAGAGCTGTTATGGACTGATGGGAGCTGCATCTCCTTCTCCCACTTAGGAAGAGAAAGGCTGTCCAAAGGGTAACCATGTCAAGGAGTGAATGTCAGGGAAATGAGACAGGAGAGAATTTGTTCAGCCAGTAGAAGTAAGTTGCTGCCCTAATCTGGTGTTTAGGCTCCAACCCATCTATCTCTGGGTGCAGATTGTACATTGAATAAATATGGGATTGGGCCCTGAAGAAAAAAAGGACAAGTAGAAAGCGAATCCTTTCTTCTCCTTTTGCCCAAAACATTTCTTAAACATTTAAGAGTTTGGTGTTTCACAGTGTGTCAAATGGATTATTTCTGTGTTGATTATTTTTCACTATCCTGAAGTTTGCTTATTTGTGATGATGAGGTTTATTGCTGCTGGGAGGACAATGATTTGAACTTGGGAAAAATTCAAAAGTCCATGGCAACACCTTTATTTTCTTTATGGAAGTGATTCCTATCCATGTCTTCAGGCAGGGCACTCTATTTTTCCATCTATAAAATGGGATAATAACTACTTTGATAGAGATACCTTGGGAATAAATCCATTCCCCAGGCCTCTCCCTTTGAAGCCAGTAAGAATGTGTTATCATTATTGTAAACACTCTCATACTCTCCCTTTGAAGGCATAGGTACAAACCTGGAGGCATCTCAACTACATTTAATTGAGCCCATTTTTCTTCCAGCAGAATTAGAAGAGATGGGTAACGTAGGTGAATGGGAAGACACAAACATTTGGGTAGAGGAGTAACAAAATGGTCCTGGCAGAATTTAAATCCTAATACTAGTCACAAGCCCAATAATAGTAGTGTTCATCATTAGCAGGAGTAATACCTGACTTGTTTTCTTTTCTATTTTTTAAAATAAATCATTCCCTGAGCATATGTAAACATTAATGAAAAAATCTGAGTGTGCTCTGGGGCTGGAAGCTGATTTTTTAAGCACAATTCATAATGAGAAGAGGAGATCATAGAAACTATTGTTAATAGCCAAAGGAAGAACTGAAAGTTGGAGAATTCACCTCCGAAGGCAGGTGTGCAACCTCCGAGTCCTACTTTGGCAGCAAGATGACAACTCCAGAATGAAACCCAACTTTCAGATGCTTACCTTTATTGTTCAAGATTCAACCTCAGCACAAACCCTGTAGGCGATTTTTTTTTTTACCTCTTTCTTTTTTCCTGTCTGCTCTTTCTGGGCTGATTCTATTAATTTCCCCCAATGGCATGTGCAGCCCTGCGCTGACGCAGCCTTTGACGATCTCCTTATTCATCTCATAGCAGAGAGGCCATTTGAATGAATATATGTTCCCCATTTTCTTTGCATTATAAATTCAGTGTTGTGGGAAAAGGAGCAAAATGTAATGGCATGCCCTCCACAGAGAAATGTCCCTGTTTGAGAAGAGGAGTTTTATAGGGGGGAACAATTGACAGCCTCTCACTACAGTGGGCACATTTTTCTGTACAACTGCATCACCACTAATGATAAATGAAGAATGTTTGATAGCTGGCTCCGTTGTCTGACAGCTACAGTTTTGGCCAGAGGGCCGTGGCAGGCTTTAGACTTCTGTTCAAAATGAGTTAAACATATTAGGCATTATGAAGGCACAGAAGCCTCCAGAATGAGTGCTGAAATGAGTGATCCGGGTAGGCTCCTGGGTACACAACTTGCAAAGCAGATGTCATTCTAATAATGTGTGATATAGAACATGCCTGGCCTAAACCCTGCTGGATGAAATATGAAGCCCCGTTGGTGATATTTAATACCATTTTATGAGGTGCCATCTTATAAAGACAATGCCCACCGTATGTGGAATGCTTAAGGTATTTTGCCAAAGGCATAGGGAGGTATCTGGAGTAAGTAGAATTTTTATTATTTTATAAGCCTTTACTTTGTAATATTTCTGTTTCCACATTATTGTGGGGGCTTGCTGCCCTAACCTTTTGTCGAGTGAACTTGATGAGCAGCTTGCCTGTAGATTGACAGATAGCCCTTGCTGTTACTGCCAGAAAAGACCGATTTCTGCCTAAATACATTCTTCAGAAAACCCTCAAAGAGGAAATACAGCTTTGCTATAAGCATTCTTCCAGCAGGGACTTTGAGGTCGGCATATAAAAATATTACCTTTTTTTCAAGTGGACCATTTTGAAGGTAATAGAATCTTTGTATGGACTGCAGCTACCTGAACATGCTTTCTCTTTCCTCCATAGTTTTTGATACTGAAAACCCATCAAATCATTCAATTTTGGGGTTGCCTTAGGACATTCCAAGATAGGCAAGGCATGTGAATCTTGCATCAGTGTGGACTTGCTATCCCTAATGCCTTAAAAATTCTCAGTGTGGGGGCAGTGATGGCCAAGGTGCGCAGGGATTTTCCGAAGTGCAGTGCAAATAGGATCAAGGGATGGCTGGTAAGAAGAGGACCTCATTTAAAATGTACTACATTCATATTTTATTTTAGTGCCCTTACATTTATCATTTCACATTCTCCATAAACTATTCCAGAAATCAAGAGCCACGTAATGACATAAAGATGCTCAGGGAAGGTACCTTGTAAAATGTGTCTGAAGAAATGCCTGTTCTCTTCACCCTACTGTGTTGCGCAGTGACATTTCTTTGAGGATCTATAAAATGAAGAGTCTGGTATGATTATGGATACAATGAGTGATGAGGAATAGAATTTCGTTTTTGTTTTCAATGAGGAAATATCTATTTTTTGAGGATTTGGAGAATCTGGGGACATGGAAGATGTACCAACAAAACAAGTTTCCACTACATATATGAAGTAACATAAAACATAACCTAGCACAATTAATTCAGAATTCAGCTTGTGGCAGTCAGCTGTGTTCTCTATTAATTTTAATACACAGGAATGATGCCCACAGCCTGCTGTTGTGTGTGGTTAGGGCGGCTGCTCTTTAGTACTCTGTTGGCTTTCTGCCACCACTAGTAGAGCTATTTGCTAACACATAGTTTAGTGTTTGTTTTTCTATGGTTCTATACCAATTGTTTTTGTCCTTGTTATTGTGTGATTGAGTTAAATATTTAGTAATTGTTGAAATATGGCTGCAAAAGGAAGGAAGTTGTTCCTCTGGGTTTTAACACACATATTTGGGACTATCAATGAAAGAGACACAATAGAAAAAATGGGTTGTTGAAATAGCATATGCAAGACACCCTAAAATGTTGGAATAAGAACACTAAAGTTAAAAGCACTTTACATTCAGATTCCTTTGCGTGTGTGTTTGTTCTTATTCCACTTTAAAGAGCAGATTAGAAACTAGTGAATGTAAGCTGGGTGTGGTTTATATGAGCTTCAAAGACAAACTGAAGTTTAGATTGGAAGATTGGCAGATGATCTGCCTTTATATATTATAAGCTAAACTAAAATGTTTACCATCACTGTAGAAGACTTTTGGAGACCAGTGCTTTCACGGACTTTTTCCACTGAATCTATTCAAATTGTTAACGGAATGCCAAGCAGAACTGTTACTTTCTCAGAGGAACCACATTTTCATTCCTATTTGAGGGGGAAAGGGAGGAAGTTGCGAATAGTTTGCCATTCAAAATAGAGAGACAGCTTGATGAAGTAGAGAAAAAGCACAGTCATTGAAACTTGATGACTGAAAAAGAATAGTTTGTGCTGTCATTGCTTGATTGTTCATTTTTTTATGCCTAGATCTTGTAACTTGAACAATTACTTCTAAGATAACAATATGCAATATATTAACTAGTGTTGATTTCTTACTGTTTTTTTTTTTTTTTTGAAGTTTGGTATTATTTCTACCCTTTTTTTTGCATCATTGATCGGAGAAGGAAATTATATAATGTGTAATCTTTGATATCATCTGTAGATATGAGTAGATTGTGCTGTAGCTATGAGTCCTGGGATGTCTACTATTGTTACTACTGATTTTGTATGACCAACTGCTACTACTTAGCTATTAATGAGACTAGAAGAGTAGTCACTGGTATTCTTCTATGCTAAATGATCATGGAAGAAGGTAATGTACTAGACTACAGTTTGGAAGAAGTTTCTCGTCTTCTTCCTGCTACTGACCCTGTGTGGGAATCTGCAGAAAGCTTTTCATTTCTAATTTGTGTGATATTAGGGGTGTTTTCTGACTAGTGGTCCTCAATTTGCTTCTTTTCATGGACCCAGGTATCTGTTTCAATGTGGTCAGTTCCATTATAATGTGATTTTATGCAGTAATTCTATGAATTTTTTTTAGTTAAATGAAAAACGTACAAATTACTATATTACTTATTACTCCTTCAAGTTAGAGTCTTTAATTTTTTTTTTTTTTGTTATCCTGTGAATTATTGCAACTCTCATTCCCTGACTTATAGATTACTGTTTCCTTATTTCCCAGCTTCTTCACCAGAGCCAAAAAGAACAAATTGTCCAAACAATTAACTGCCTCACATATGTGTAAGTGCCAGATTTCAGCATGTGGCCTGGCCCTTCCATTTGTGGACAGTGGCAGACTCAAGGTCCATATGACAATAAATTTTATGCCAGACCTTAGGTCTACTCTTTCAATTTGAATTTTGGACCACTTTCACTTCCTAAGAGAAGTGAAGGAGATTGGAAGATTGATGATTGTCAAACGTTTTTAACTAAGGTGTTTTAAAGACTTGTCCTATCCAAAATACAAGAATTACAGAGAGAAGAACATATAATGGATACAAATCCCTAACTGAGTCTCTGATTGCTCTTTTGATGCTAATATCTTGATATATTAATTAGAGGAGAAGCTTTAATTCTTTATAATAAGAGAAAACATGAATGTATATTATTATAAGGCCTTTCTCTGTCTCAGCAAGGTATTAAAAGAGTCATATTTTTTCCCTCTTCACGTCCTTTGCAGAAAGTCTTCAGGTTCTTCCCCTGAGAGATTCAGCACTGTGGTCAAAGCTACCCCACTTCCAGGTAAGCCACCTCATTGTTGTTTTAGGCTCAAAACTGTTCTGTTCATTGAAGACTCTCCCACAACAAGTGACAATTTGATATTCTTGGCCAAGGAAATTTGGGAGACCGAATCATTTGCTTGTACTGTCTTTTTTTTTTTTTTTTTTTTTTTTTTTTTTTTGCGGCACCGGGGATTGAACTCGCAACCTCGCGCCTGCCAGGGCAGGCGCTTAAGGCACTGAGCCAAACTCCTGGCCCTTGTACTGTCTTTTTGAGCCTTGTAATTTCCATACCATTATGATTAAAAGAATCAGAGAATCATCTAAGTAGCTTTTATTTTCCCAGGCTTCTGGTACAATGTTTTTGAGCACTGGTCCAAGAAGTTCATAGTTTTCATCCGTGTTCTTAAGATTTTTACAAATGATACAGGAGTTTTTAACCCACTGTAAGGCTCTACTCCTGGGGACAAAGAACCTGGGCAACCAGATCCATTTTGTTTAAATAAGGGCAGTGTTTCTCATTCTAAGTAAATGAATGAACCCACAGGTTTTACATATGAGTCTTCTGGGTTTGGCTTTCACCTGTCTACCAGGAAGAGAAGGGCTGTTCTGGGTGTGCTGACAGATCCTGCTCCAGAGATGATCAGCTGTGCAAACCACGGATCCAGAACCACATTACTTACATCCATCAGGAAATCACAGTAAGGGAACGAATGCTTTTCTGTGAGAGACTACCAAAGTTAGTTACTGAGTCTTCCCAAGGTAGATGCACCCCTTGGCATGTCTCCGGTGTGGGGCACCTCTTCAGGAACTCTTCACCTATGACAGGCAAAGTGAGTTCACACCCCAGCAAGTTGCTCAGATCTCTGTGGCTTTCCTCCACTTCACCACAGAAGCAAAAATTGTTAAGTCTCAAGTGAACAGTTCAGTATCTTTAGCTTTATTGTTTGTTTTACTTAGGCCTTGAACACTAGTCTAGGCATGGATCAAGCCTTATCTATATTTTTGACATTCGTTTCTTTAAAAAGTTTTATCAAAGTGGTGCAACCACTGTGGAAATCAGTGTGGAGAGTCCTCAAAACTAGGACTGGATGCCCCATTCAAAAAGTTTTATCAATGTTTAATTGGCTAACAATAATAGCATATAATCAAAGTATGCAATCTCATAAGTTTTGAAATATATATTCATGGTAGGATCATCATAATCATGATACTGAATTTATTTACTATCTTCCCAAATTTCCTTGTGCCCCTTTGTTATTTTTACTTACTCTGTCCCTGAAATTATTCATTAGCTTGTTAACAGTCTTGTGGTGTATTTTTCTCCTTAATAACTGAATAACTTAATATTTTTGCCTACCTCAATTTAATTGGCTACATTGACTTTTCTGGTGTTTTGCTTTTATATCTTGTTATAGAATTTTTCTTTTACCAGTGATTTGCTTTACTGGATCAAGTTTTATAGATTATTGCTAGAATCACTGTGTTTTGCATACTTGTCAGGCTGACCACCTGTGCACCCTAATGCACTCCTGTTGCACTCCGGACATGAGACTACCTCCAGTTATTTTTTTCCTTTTTTTGCCTGTCAACCTCTGCAGCTACCAAAAGTTTTCTATTGTTCCTGCTTAGCTTTGGATACTTGGTAATGTCTGGTGTCTACCTGGCTGCATCTTTTCCCTTAATTGCTTCTGGAAATTACCTGAATAGTTGCTTGAAGCTACTGACTAACCAGTTTATAATTTTTGATCATCCTAGTCATCTGACCACCAGTTGATCCTAGTACTGCTAAGAAAGCATTTAATACTAAAAGCAAACTGAGGTTATTTTGATTATGTCTCAGTTGCAAATTTGATATCCCTAGTTATCTCAGTACCACCATTATGAATACCATTGGCCTATAGGTAGATTGAATAGACTGGTTAATAAAGAATTTTGGATTATTGAAAAAAAGGATGAGTTGTGATAACAACACATCCCAGATGACAAGAGCAACCAAGAAAAGGAAGTTATTGCAGGACCTGTAGGTTTACTGTCAGGAGTGTTATCTCAACTTTCTCTCTATTTGGTAGTGTTTGAATATTGAGATTTTTCTTTACCTGAAGTAGCCTAAGATCACAGGTAATTATAGATTCTCCACCTGTACCTTAATCACTATCAGGATGAAAAATTAAACAATAATAACAATGGCAAAATTAATCCAGTTCTCTAACATTTGTTGAGTTGTCACCATGGTTAGACATTGGGTTGCTTAGTGAGAGACCTAAATGGCAGAGACCATGTCTTCTCTTAAGTTGATTATATTATAGAGACTGGAAAGGAAAGTTTCTGTTGTAGTATCAGAACTAATGCTGGCAACTCTGTAATAACTGTCAGTTAGGTTTTCTTTGAGTTTTTGAACTCTAGAGTGTATCCAATTAGGGCATTTTTCATTCCTTAGCTAATCTCTCATTCTCAGTGTTAGGCCCAACTTGAGGCAAATACCTGCTTGATCATTCTAGCTCTGACAAACCCTCTGGAACTTTGATGCTTGACTGCAAATACATTCTAGGTAAATTATCTAATCTGTTTGCTATGTACTAGCTTCATGGGGTACATGGTGTGCTTGGAAAACTGAAAGTAGTTGGACCTGTTCGCATGTGTCAGTCACTGAATTTGTGTGTCCAAATTGCTCTTTATAGTCAAATGAAACTGGAGTGCCATTTTCTTACTGCATAGCTTTTGAAGGAGTCAATGAATTTTTAATGTTTGCTAATCTTTATGTATTTTTTTTCAGAAGTGGAATTTTGGAGGCAGGGTCAAGTTGATAGGGCTATTAAGGCACTCCCCATTGAGAGGTCTCTTCCTACTTTTGAGAGAAACTTGCGATATATACAAAGAAATATCACTTTTCACTTATATATCCTCATGCCCATTGTTTGTAGCTAGTGACTTAAGTCATGCATTTTTATTACTACACTCATTTATCATTCTGGCCAGTGCTACACCCAGATATCTCAAGCTACCTCAGAATTCTCAGTGTATTCCCAAAACACAATTAACTTAAATTGATATATTTCATAGGCATATATCATATCGCTATGAAAGGAAAGAGTATGTCTTGGGACTTCAAAAATGATTGAGAATGCCAATTTGAGACTGTGGTGGCGGTATCTGATCCAATCAATGCATACAGTCCTTTTAAGACAAGTTAGCTTTGCACAGAGTAAATCTATATTCCAGTGAATTATAAAATTTCAAGTCTTAGTGAGACCCTTTTTATGCCTCTCTGTGATGGAATTGATGGCATGTGTGTGTGTCTGTGTCTGTGTGTGTTACGGGCACAATGTTAGGAAGGTGAGTGAGGGATGGAGGAAAACAGTCATTAATAGTGCAAATCTACCCTGCTGCTGGTAGAAGTGAAACAGTGGCATGGTCATTATATACAAGCTAATGAATTTTGATCTTTTTAATCTTTAATGCAATTAAATTACTTCTCTTCTTTTACATTCTTTCCTTGAAGAGAATTTTAGAGAGACTAGGTCACAACGATACTTAAAGAAACAGAATAGTGTTTTAATATTTCCATAGAAGAGGAAATAAAAATGATATTATCTGCATAAGTAGACGTAGGTATGTCACTAGGTTGTTTTATTTATTTATTCATTCACTCAACACCTGTTTATTGAGCCTATATATATGCTAGACACTGTAACAATTAGGGACATAAACATGAGTTTGGCAAGGTTTCTTCCTACAATGTCTTCCTACAATGTAGTTGAAAATGAACCTTATTTCTTAGACATGATGAACTGCAAGCACAGAACCCATCCATAGTCTGGATTCAGTAAACTTTTATTGACAAAATCCCTGCTCCCAAGATGTTCTCTGTAGAACACTAACCTGGAGGTACACTGAAGAGGAAAAAATGAAAAAGATTTCTGGGCAAAATATTTATAAAATGGTAGCCATTACCCTCTTTTTTTGTGGATTCACAAAGGATAATCATTTATTTAAGGCTCTGAAGAAATCTTCCTGAATTGTGTTTAACTCAGCATTCCCAAGATCATATGGTCAGTCTACACTTTTTAAAAGTAAATATGATAAAGCCCTTGGAACTCATGTTAGAGAATTCTGGAACAGATGAATGTAGAAATCAATGTCCAGAACACCTTTAAAAATTGAAAAAAGCCATGGAAACCTTCAGCTTCTCTCCCAGCTTTATGACTGAGCCCCTATCCCTTAGAGACCTCATTACTGTGCCTTTAGAATTAGTACAGAAGAAAACTTTTGGATCAGTATAACTAGTAATATGAGTGATATTAGTATGTATTTATTTAACATACACATGCATATATAAATCTATGCATACTTTTTGGAAAGTGAAATACTAGTAGATCAAAACATACCAGTCTGAAATACTGTCTATTCTTTCCTACAAATGCAGCCCTTATGGAATCACAAATTCTTCCAGTAAATTCTGGGTATCTTTCCATCCCAAGTCACCTGGACAATTTTTTTATTATTAACCATATGAGTAGAATTTAATGAGAATAGCTCAAATAAAACTTGCCCTCATACTACTTTTGATTGTCAGTTTCCATTTCCTGAACAACACTGATGGCAGTTCCACTCAGAATCTTTCCTGAATATTGGAAGAATCCTTCTATGTTTAAGAAATATAAATCAAGGTTAATTGAAGAAAAATGAGAGAAAATATGTTTTTATGTTGCTCTGATAAAGCTGGGGTTGGGTCATAATTGCAAAACAATACATAAATGAAAAATAGAACCTGACAACTCAAAGCAGCAGAGGTTGATTGCTCAGGATTCCCTGATTGCACCGGACGACGTGGTTCCCTGTCTGTCTCATGCTTTTTGAGGAAAGGCTTGGAAACCAGATACATGTTTCCATATCAATTATTTTAGTTACACAGGTATTTCATTGAACAAGACTTTTATCTTTGGCCTTTAAAGTTGACTTCATTCCCTAAGCAGCGTGACTTAAGTTTCTCTCACATGTAGCCCTTGTTTCCAGCTTCATGAGATTTTTTCCTTTTCTGCCTTTCTTCTGGATATTGTTGCCACTGTCAAATGGGAAATACACAGAAATAAGAGATTAAAAATGTAAATTTTATAAACAGAAATCAAAGGTCCTAAATCCTTAGCAAAGAAAAGCCAACATAAGTAAGAACATTAAAAAACATACATAAATAGTGCTTCCAGGCTGAATACGTTAAATAATTCAACAGTTAAGTCATAAGCGTTCTTAAACTTAAGTATAAAAATGCCCTTGACAATATTTCACAGTCTTGCATTTCTTTAAAATATTTAGCATTCTCATTAAAGAGAACGACTTTAGTTTATATATTAGTTACACTCCTGCTTGTTAATATGAAGGAATTTAGGAGCAAAAAGCATTCTTATGTATATAAGCAAAAGGCAATTTACATACAAAGTTGGACAACAATTCACTTTTTATTTATTTCTGGATCATTGGCATCTACATATAGCTATACAGCATTTAAACAAATTTGTTCCTTAATGTGCAATATTAATATTCACTGCCCCAAAGTGCCATTTGCTAATGCCATTATGAAGACAGGTTCTTTCAAAGCTACACGGAAGTCCTTGCTTTAGAAAGACTTAATGAACCTTACATTTTTTGGAATACTGCACAGTGTAATGCCTATTACATATTCATTGCTAGAATGGAAGATTTCCTTTAACTCTGCGATTCCTGGTCTAGTTCTCTGTAAAACATTGTCAAAAGTCACCAGAGACTTTCGTGGAAAATTGTGACTCTTGATAGCAGGATGTAATGGGGAGGTTTAGAATAGAGAAGCCAGGAGTCTATCGCTCCACAGGGAGACGTTCTGACAGACAAATGGATGGATAATACAATTTTTGACATAATGGGATGAAAAAGTTTATGCCAGAAAGAACTGAATTAAAGTTATTACTTTAAAAGAAAGTCTGAAGTTTGAAATCATCAGAATTTCCAATGTGTGCTTCATTTTACTGCTTATATGCAGAAGAGATTTTAAAACAGAGATGCTGTCAAGTGATTTATAGAGTTACTAACAAGGCCTCCATAAAATTTTAGTTACCTCTTTGGAAATATCCACAATAATAAACATAGTGTTGTTTTTTTCTTCCTGTATTTTTTAATAAAGAAAAGCTAACATTGTTCCCTTATGTTTCTATTTTCTCATTAACAACAAGCTGAGGCATAATTTTCAGAGGTTCAAGATAGTGTTTTGAGGAGGATATAATGGTGCAGACTTTTACTTTTGTTTAAAAATGCTTCATAATGCAATGACAGGCCCAGAAATTGACAGTACCAACCGGGTGGTGGTCTCCATTGATGTAGTGAAGACTGATTTTGGAAGAGTTATGATTTACCTCTAGGTGCCAGCATCAAGGTTAGCATAAAATGCCACACCCTTTCCCAGCAGATGTCCCTCTACATCACTCAGCTCAGAGTATTTTTAATCTAAAGCAACCTTCATTCTCCTAATTTTCTCTATTTTATTTCAGACCCTTAGTTAGTTTCCAAAACACTCTGTCTCACATTTAAGTTAGTCTATACTGTCCTTTCACCAAGCATATTTTGTATATTCCCCTGTTACTTCTTCTCTTTCTTTGCATAGATGATATTCACTGAGTGTCTCTTCCTTTCTGCATGATGTCTTAAGGCTCACACTGTGTCTTTTCATCTTTACATCTCAAAGCTACACAGGCTGGGATTAAAGTGAGGGGACTGAAGTGCCTAGGATGCAAAGCCAAAGGAGACGCTCTGAGCACTGAGTGCTTCTTTAGTTATGCACCCTAAGGGCAGCACCTGCTTTCCTTGGTGCCAGCACGTGCCTGGTACGTAAGGTCTCAGTCTTCATGGGGCAAACGTTGAAATGTCACACTGGATAAGTAAACTTTAGAACATATTGTATCTTGTCCAAACAGATAATAAAATTATTTTCTCTCTCTCTGAGCATTTTTGAAAGTAGACAATTATCACTTTATCTCATCTTCTAGAAATGGATCTCATTTAAGTACTTATGAAGTATGAAAACCTGGATGGAGAGAGATGAATATCTACGAAGTGCTAAGCATTTGCTGCTGCCAGGGCTCAGCTGTGTAGAGTTGCCATGATCCAAAGCTTCTTTATAAGTGATACAAAATAATGGTGGAAAAACCATATTATTCAATAAAATTGAATATTGAGTCTTTGGACCTTCAAAAGAAAACAAGGAAGAAAAAAAACTAGGGACAAAATATAGAGGGAGACAGATGAAGAGGAAGAAGGGAAGGGGAAGGAGGAAGAGGAGGAGGAGCAGCTGCAAAAGCAGAAGAAGGAGCAGAGGAAAAAACTGAAGAATTTACCACCCCCCTTCACTGAATTCGGTAACTGGCAAGGTCTGTGAGGAGATAATTCACAGGGCATGTGGATCAGCAAGAAAGGTTCTGCCAGTCCAGTGACTCGTAGGTACTATAATAGACTCCCAGGGCCCACCATTAATGAGGAAGGAAGAAAAATATAGACCTTGGGGAATGTGCTGTTCAAAATAATATGTAACATTCACATGAATGAATAGATAAAATAACCACATTGGTTATTATAATATATGTACTTTTATGTCAATTTTACCTTAACAAAATTAAGAAGTAACAGAAAATAGTGATTTTTTTCTAACATTACTCTGTTCAAAATAACTACAATCTCAACTAGCACTTGGAGAATTAAACTCTAGGTTTTCAACTTTAGGCTAACCTGTCAACTTCTATTGTTAGTTTTCAGAGGTATATCAGTTAAATTATAAGGAGGCTATCTAAGAGAAAATTATATTAGAATCAAAAATACCTGCTTGGAAATAAGATTATGATGATGGTAATCATTCATTAAATTATTATTATGTTTTGTGAAATGCATTCTCCAATATTATTCAATTTGATTCCCAGAGAAATGTAATTGTGTGCAGGTATTACAACCCAAAGTGTATCAGAAAGGAAACTGAGGTTCAGAGAAGCCTAGCAATCTAATTGAGGTCAGCTGATAAAGTGCATGTATATCACTCTGTCCTCAAACCAAATGGAAAGAACATTCTTTCCTTCTATCATTTGCATCAAAAAATCCTATCATACAATTGTATAAAGCATTATTGTATAAAAGGATTCCGAAAGATACAGGCCTGGCTTATGATGATTTAATTTCATATGTTTGCATTAACACATTATGTTCATTAAAGATACTTCTGGGGATTATTTGATGCTTGCTGGGATGCTGTCCTGGTTTTAAAAGGACATGGTTTATATGAATAGAATCCATACCAATATCTGAGATGATTGAAGAACAGACAATCTAATGCAAGCTCTTTTTATATGGAAAAAAACCTATGCTCTCCTAATTATGAGAAGCACAAAAGACACTGTTTTTAGTCAATGCCTGGAGTTTTACAAAGGAGTAGGCTGGACAAACCAGCAGCAACCAATGAAAGGTACTGAGCATCTACTAGGGCTCTAGAACAGGTTGGCACATTGCTCAGCAAAGCATTGGGTAAATTTGGAAGGCACTTATTGGGAAATAATCCAATAATGACCTGCCAAAGCCTTTACACAAAAGCACTTGTGCCCAGTGTCAATCATTTACCCTCCTACAGTTCAATAAACATCCTCTGTGGGATGGCTTTCAGCCATGCCAACACCCCAAATGTAGCAAACAAAGCCATGGGGAGGGAGAGAGAGAGGGAGAGAGAGACAGAGAACACTATGCCACTGCACAGCATCAGAAAGAAGTAACACCACTGGCAAGGGTTTCCAAGTGTTGCTTAGCGATACAATACAGCAATACAGACAGGCCAGGGGCAGTTACTGTTCACAGTGCAATTGACAACTACCACTGGCACTGAAAGGATTACCACTAGTGTTGAAAATACATCATTTGGAGACCTAAAGTCCTGCCATGATATCAAGAGAATGAGATGCCAGAGAGTGAGGGGAAACTCTTGGATTCCAGAGAAAGAAAACATTTAATGAGCTGTAGCACCCCAGTCATCTTATCTAGCCTGCTCCATTTTTCCCTTTCTCCTTTTCCCTCTCTCCCTTCCTTATTCTTTTTCTGTCACATACTTATATATTCAAATATATATGAATAAAAACATAAAACATAAGAAAGCTAGTAACATCTATCTGAAGTCACTCATACACACAGTTAAGTGATTTTAGATTTCATATGTAGTGATTGGGAACAGCATACATTTTGAATGGATTTTCAAATTGTCACACACTACCATTAAGAGCATAATAATTCACAAGAATTCAGACTCAGTGGCTCCTTAATTTATATAAAGATAGAGTTCAATACATTGGCAACATGCAGAACTGTATGAGAATGCATTCTTTGGCATTTCTTCACCCTAGTCCATCTGAAAAGTTTAAGTCTGAAAAGTGAATTTAGTCTCCTTGGAAATAATAAAGTTTTGCCTTCTTTAGAAACAGTACTGCTTCAAATTCCAGACAACATCTGCATGTCAGGATTCAGGACTTCTGTAGAAGAATGAAGTCCATTATAGCTTGACAGGTGGTATATGAGAGATGCATGCTGAGAAACCATGCAAAGAAAGGCACCAGAAACCCAACTCCAAAGCAAGGGAGAAAGCAAATTCAAGTAAGGTCCTGGAGAACCACATTTGGAGTTCAGCATAAACACAAAGGTGACTGTGCCCTGTGGCAAATGTCATGTGAGACCTGTTGTATCCTCTAACCAGCTGGAGACACAATTCTCCCTCTATGATGACTTCCACATTCTCAAGTCTTTTTCATTTTAGGGACAATTTTAATTTCCTTAGATTGAGAACCTTGTTCAGATGTGAAACGATGGTTTGACAGGAGTAGATAGGAACAAATTAACTTGGTGAATACCATAAACACTCCTTGAGTGGTTTCAGCAAGCAACAGAGTCTTCTTCCTCTACTGGTGGAAAAGAGCAGACTTCTAGCTCCCCAAGCCAGGGACTGAGTGTCCCTGGAGCTCTATAGTACAAGACGGGGCAGAAACTGTACCTAAAAAGTGGCGATGTCCACATGCCAGTTGGACTCTGCTGGCATTACAATGAGGTGCTGTCTCACTGTACATGTTATTCAGCTGCTCTGTCATGACAATGGGAACGTGGAGACTGATGCTCTGAGATCCTGGCCACTCTATGGCTCTGTCCTCCTTGCTATGTATTGAAGAAAATTTCCCCTTAGGAATCCTATTTTTTAGCCCTCTATTCTGTGCCCTATATTATTTGAATGCTGTTTCATTCAGTCAAACCTCTAGGTTCTCCTACTGAGCATCCCGTGAGCCAGCAGCGTGAACTTCTTGTCCCTTTGTCTAGTGGGAGGAGAGCAGCAGGTACATTCACTGTTCCATGATTCGCAGTCACCAGTCTTCCCAATGTCCCTTAGAACTGGCTTTCAAAGGGCTTATCCATCCCGGCAGGAAATGTGAAAAAGAGCAGTGAATAGACAGAGTCATCTCTGCTGTCATTACCAGCGGCATCGTCACCCTCAAACAATTGAGTAAGGGTGCGACACTCAGCTTGACACTACTGAAAAAGTTAAATCAAAAGCCACAGCTTTTGCCTTCTAGGGGCACAGACAACTGGAGATAGCTTAGTTAACACCTATAGGGAAAACACTGAGACAACAGTAATTGTATAAACATAAAAAACTTAACCATTCACTAAATTGAGATAAAAAGAGGCACTCAGTGGACAAGACCCAGGGCAGGACTGTGGATCAGGGTGGTGTAGAATCTGGGTGGTAGCTGGGGATCTGACTCTGGTGAGGCCAATATTTTGTGACTCAGGGAAACAAATTACTTAACCTTCTGTGATTTTTTGAAATGAGAGGAATGATAACCCTGTTTTAAAATAGGAAGTGAGAGATAACTAAGAAAGATGGCTCTGAATGCCTGGATAATATGAACGATGTTGTGTCTGGAAGCCTGAGTATTCATTCTAGGCACCGTCCTGGACACAAATATGACAGTGACTTTCTACAGGAGGCTTTTACTCCAGGGAGAAGGGCAGATGTGTACACACCGGTACCTACTCTGAAACAGAATGAAGCTTGTCTAGACTAGGGGTAGCAAGCTCTTAGCAATCTGGATACCACTCCTCATCCTTCACAACCTCCTTGTCTTTGTTTCAAATAAAAAATTTTTATTAGTACACATTTGCAATGCATAATATTACATTCACTGTGGGAAGTTGGTGTGTGTACATAACAAATCTTAATTTTTTATTTTTATCTTCTTTCCTCCCCCCTCCTTTCTCTATCTCCTTGTCCCCTTCCCTTTTGTGAAAGGGATGGAGGCCTCCCTGTTTAAGTCCTTATCAACCTTCCTGTTGATCCTCTCTCTCCTGGAAGTCTCTCTCCCCTTGATTTCCATCATATGATCTTGGCTTAGTTTCTCTGGCTTTCTTTTGAGCATTATTTTAGAAGCAAATTTCCAACACAGTGACCAATATCTTTAGAATTATAATATGCAAATGAGCTGAATAATACTCTGTGATGTGAGTGCACCAATATTTACTTAACCATTCCTGCACACAGATGTTTACAGTGGTTCTGGTTTTCTTCTTACAAATTGTTCCTTTAATAGACAACCAAATCAAGAATATGCCCATTTCTTAAGATGTGCACCACATTTTGGATATCTGTGTTTGTTTACACTGTAACCAGTCATATATAAGGAGCATTTGATCACCTTCTATTTGTAATACTTGTTAGAATCTCTTTGCCCCACTGTACTGCTATCCCTCGAAACTCTAACCATAGTCTTCTTTCAGTTTTACTATAATTCTCTTCAATTAGGAACTCTCAAAGCCTCAAATAACTCCCCAGGTGAGGGTTCTTATGTAGAAATGTAACTCTGAACTCTTTTCATTCAGAAATCCAATCATCCATCCATCTGTCCACATACCCATCTCTCCATACTTCATATGTACATCTTTTTTCCTAGAGATACGAAGACAAAGAGACACCCTCCTCATGAGGCATAAGTAGGTTGATAGAGATGAAGGGGAACAGAGATGAGCCAACATCAGATTAAGTACCACTTATGGAAGGCAGGTGTGCTCTCCTGCTGGGGCACCAACTTCAGGTGGAAAGCAGAAGTGTTAGGAATGAGGTGCCATGAGTTTTAGAACTACGGAGTATGACAGTTTTTTAAGCATATTTAGGAAATTACAGGCATACTGGTGTGTGTATGGGGGTATATTTGCTTTAGAGGAAGACCACCCCTCCCACAGGATGGAGAAGGATCAAGTAGGGCAAGATGGAGGTGAGGAAAGAACGTATGCCTGTGAGGAAAGAGGTGATGAGGACTCAACTAAATCAGTGACAGTGAAGATTCAAGAAGTGAAGAAACAAAAATCTACTAAAGAGGTAGAATTAACAGGAGAATTGATTGACTACAAAGGCAAGAGGGTAGTGAAGGATGAGGAGGAGACTTTAGTTACTGCCTTATGTGTGTCTAGATAAATACACTTTCAAACAACATCAGGATGAGTTGGACCAGTTGTTATCCCCCAACATTGAGAAGAGAGGGAAGTCAAGAACAAAGCTATCACTAAAATTTACATGGCAGATCCTCCTCTGATGGATTCTAAGTTTACAAGAGTTCAAAACTCAGTGAGCCCATCTTTAATCAAAACTCTCCAACAATACTTACTTGCAACTCTGTAGCATTAAATAATATTATAAAAATTGCTGCAGATTCTTGATAATTGTATATTCCAATAATGTCAGCTAGGTTTTATTATTCTTTTATTAATGATGATTAAAGAGACTAAATAACTTTCCCAGGTTTGTGTAGCTACTAAGTGGAGGAATTAAAGTCTGAACCAGATATGTCTCATGCTACGGTCCAGTACCTTCAATACTGTAACTGTCTTTGTCTAATATCCCTTATGATCATGATAATCTTCTATCTGTAATGTTCCTCTGCTTTATTTCTATTAGTTCACCTCTAGACTTCTTTTAGGAGGCTACATCTCCTCTAAGAGAGAATTCCTAATTCTTTTGATCTTATTTAGATTTAATCTCCCCTAGAAACTGCTCCTCAAAATATTGTTTGCATTCTATTCTTTATGGTTTTAGACTTTAGAGCAATTCAGTAAGAATATACTAATATAATATATTAATGGCAAATGCGACATCTAATATATCATATTGCTATCTATATCTTGGTAGATGTAGGTAGTCCCTTGACAAAGTTAAAATCCTGGTGAATGTATTTCAGTTCCTTTAAGGCTCCATACTAGCATAGAACCAATTGTGCAGTCATGTTTGATAAGTACTCATTGTAGGAATAAATAAGTAAAAAGTACATTCAGTCAAGTGTTTGTTAAGCCCTTTTCATGTGTTTGTCATTATCTTAGAAGCATCGAGCATAATTAATTTATCTCTCTATTGATACATCTATATGTCTATCTATACTCATTCATTCATTTAGCTGCAATTTGTTTAGGAGAATTTGAATGCCAGATACACTGTCACTAAATATAGGTATATTCAAGATTGCCCCCCTCTTTTTTTTGGTGCTGGAGACTGAAATAATTTGGGACTTCTGCACCAGACTGTATCTTTAAATCTTTGTTTTATTTTATTTTTTTAATTTGAGACAGAGTCTCACTAAGTTCCTCAATCTGGGCTCAAGCTCTGATTCCCCCTGCTTCAGGCTCCTTATATGCATGGTTTATAGGCATGCACCATAATGTGCTTCAAGATTGCAACTTTTATCTTTAACATAGAGGTGGAAAAATGGGCTCTGAGAAGTTACGTGACTTTCCTTAGGAAGCACAGTTATTTTGACAGCTTGGGATTGGAACTTTCAAAATCTGTACTTAGATGGAGAGACAAAGAAAGCAAGGAAAGAAGAGAGGGAAAGAGGGAGACAAGAAAATAAGAAATCAATTTTAAAATAAACATTTAATACATGCAATCAATGGTAGAGGAAGAAGTTTGTACTGGATATGGTTCTTAAGAGGAATATGAATTAAGTGTATTTGTAGAGGCGCAATCTTTTCTTACATTGGCTTGAGAGGAAACTGCTTGTTGAGGTTTGTTTAAGTATCCCCCCAAGCCTCATGCAGTCATGGAGGTGGCTGAATCTAGCATTTGTGATTGGTTCATTGCCTAGCACTGGGATTAGCGGTGTGAGTGCTGCACTCGCCCAGGGGCAAGTAGCTAGAATACAATATAAAGGAAAGAAGGAGGCATGACTTGCCCTTTTTGCCCTTTTTGCCCTTTTTGTTCTTGTCACGTGAGACCCACTGCTATAAACAGCTGCTCCTTAGCCACATCACCCTGCCTTGGAGCCAGCTGAGTATGGACTGAAACCTCCAAAAACTGTAAGCTAAGTAAACCTTTCCTTCTCTAATTTTGGGTGTCAGGTATTTTGTCTCAGGAACGAGAGAAAAGTAACCAAAACACTGCTCCTCAAAAAAGTGACCTGTTCTACAGTATCACCTGAGCCTAACATTATTTGGGAAGAAAAATACAGTGAAAGACAAGAGTTGCTGGTGTGAGGTTGCACTGGTACATTCAGGTACACACAGCTACACGTGATAATAGTAATTGAACTGGAAGACCTCCAGTCCCTGGGCTGTACTGTACAAATATATAATGACATCAAAGTTAGTGACTTATATAATAACTCAAAATAAGGTAACATTGGATGTGGTAACTGATTCACTCCAATGTCCTAGCTTTAGGAGATACTGAGATCTCTCCTATACTGTTATATTAACAGGATTGTACACTTTTAACAGAACTAACCATTCTATACTTTCTCTGATGTTCAGCTTCTCACTGATGCCAATGGCACCCAGTTTGCCTCTGTCTATGCAGCAAAGCCACTTATGAAGACATGTTTGGCAAGATCTTTGTTTTTCACTCTTTTCTCTGTAAAGGGCAAGGTGGTAAACATTTTAGTGTTTGCAAACCATGCACTCTGCTGCAGCTACTCAACCCTGCACTGGAGAGCATGAAGGGCAGCCATAGGCAAAGCCTGAGGGGTGAGCATGGCTGGGTTCTAGGAAAGTTTCAATTATGGAGTTTGAAGGCCTGAAATTTGAATTTAATATAATTTCCATAAGCCAATAAATATAATTTCTTTGATTTTTAAGATCCATTTAAAAATATAAAGACTATCCTTAGCTCACAGCTATACAAAAAGAGACACTGGGCTTCATTTGGCCTATGGGCTATAGTTTGCTGACCCTTCACTAAAGTATGGAAATCTTGGGATGATTAGATTCTTCTATGGATCTGGAATAGCTTTCTAGAATAAAGTGGTTAACTAACTCCATTAGCATCTCTTAGCTTTAGTTGTTAATTGATATTATTTCTTAATTCCCAGCTATATATTAAAAGTATGAACCTAAAGAATTTTAAAGTTGCTGTGTGGGTGAGGGACTCTTAAAAATAAATCCTTCTGATTCAGAAGTGGTGAAGAGGAAATACTAGGTGTTAAGAAATCTACACATATTCAGGCAAGGGGTTCAAGAAGCATAGGGTGGATGCAAGTCATCACTAAAGGTCACCTGTGCCACTTTGTATCTTCTCTTTATGTACTTGATGCCACTCATAAAACAAAGTTATAGCAGTTTAATTCAACAGTCTAATTAGTAATGGATTTTCCATTTTATCTTTTTAACTATAGGTGATATAAAGATGAGGTCTAAATTTGACTTAGGCCAGGATCATATATTAATATACTAGTACTTTAACATTAGTGCTTTCTAGTGTCATGGTCTGGGTGGAAGATAAAATGGATCTGATTACCAAAGAACTGATGAGCCTGGAAGATGCAGTCATAGATCTTTTCCATGGCAAACCTGCTAGAGTTGGGATGCTCAAGGCTCACCCCACCACTGTTTCTTGCCCTCCTTGTTTTGATGTAGTGAACAGAAATGGTGATACTTGGTGTCTAGCTTTCTAGAGAGCCAGGTTTCTGCCTTTGCCAATGTTTGTTCTTTGTAATGCTGTACCCTATGGGCAAAGCCTGGGCTCCTTTCCTTATCGGCCTCTTTTGCTCTCACATTTAAAATGGGGGCAAAACTTGCCCAACAGATCTTGAAATACAGTATCTTGGGATTTCTTTTCCTAATTGGTTTTATAATTCTGAGTCACAGTGTGAGAGGCAGGGACAAAGCTAAAGCTTTGAGTGAAGATCAAGGTTCTCAAAATTTGAGCAAGAATTGAGAGCACACTGTCCCTGCAGGGAGCTCATGACACTACGTAAGCTCCCTCACATTAGATGACGAAGGAGAGACTCAAGGCTGAAGGAAGGGGATAGAGTCATAGTTTTCCGGTACTAACTCACAGAAGTGTCTCCTTTTAATTTTGACTTTGTGATTTAATCTCTCTATAGTCATTTAATCCTCCTCCCAGACAGGACCTGATTAGCCCCCAAACAGCAATGAATATCCCCACAGGTGTAATACCCACTTGAGAAACACATAGCTTTTCAGAATTGAAAATATGATATTTTTAATCAACAGTTCTGTCAAAATACAGAGAAAGTCCCTCAACCCAACCAAAAGAAATCCTTAAAATGTCCCTATTTCCATTCATTTCTGTGGCAGATCTGTCCTTTTGGGGATCTCTGATTTTTTTTTTTTTAAATAAGATGCCTGCAATTTCTTGAGCTGTATTTTGTAAGGCAGCTATAACAGACATATTGGAATAAGCAATTTACTTTCCAGTGATGTACATTCAACTCGCAGTTTGAAATGCAACATTTTTTCAGAAAGGGTTCTCTCTATGCAGGACTTGCACAAAGCCATGCAGGGCTGCCTTCCTGACTGGCCCTCCTCTCCATGACTGCATTTGAGAAGAAAGGGTCACAGCCTCCTGTTTGGGGCAGGGGGTCCCAGTCAATGCTGTGCAAGCACCGTGAGTTCAGTCTCTGCTCAGAATCTAAGACGGGCTTCATAGACTTCACCGGGGATTGCAGCCCCAGGGCCCTGGAGTCAGTCAGCATCTGAGGCTAATTGTAGGAGTTCTCTTTCCCCACCCACAGAGATGAACACAGAGAGACCAATTTGGTAATTACTCTGCAGCCTGGTGCCCTCCTGAATTGCTCCAGTAATGGAATAAACTCCTCTGAGGGAATATTTACCCAAACATGGGTGGAAAATCATTTACATAAACTGGGCACTAGCTCCACACAGCTGGTTTTCTTGGGGATGACAGAGCCCAGGAGTGGGAAGTGGGAACGCAGAGGGAAGTGTCCCGGAGGTGAGGCATGTGCAGGGGAAGACGTGGCCTTGCTACAAAGGGTTCGATGTGTGAGTGGTAGAAAGGAAGGGTTGCAATAACTTCCCCTGTAAGTAAGCCTGGCTCACTGCTTTTTTTCTTTGGACTTGGCTTCATTTGGTTCAAAACTAGCAAGGGACTAGGATCCAGAGGAGAGTGTTTTTGGAGAGAGACAAAGTGAGAGGGAGAAAGAAGAGAAGAGAGAGAGAGACAGACAGGGAGAAAAAATTAGGACATTTAGATGTCAAAGTGACTGCAAACTCCTCTTTGACGGGGGGAATTGGGTTGTGCTGCAGCCAGTGAAGAAAGAAAGACTGGCAGAAAAAGCAAGTTCACTGAGGAACCAGGCTCCTTGCTCACTCTGGGAAGGTAAAAGAATAGCCACAGAAAGAAATGTAAGCAACCACTGGCACCTGTTATTGGCCATTAACAAACGACCATGTCCTGCTAATCTGTGATCATAAAAAGGCCATCTGCTAATGCTCAAAGGTCATTAAGATGCCAGCCGTGTTTATTCTGTTCTCATTGGTTGGGCCAATCATTTCTAAGTAAAAAAGGCTCTTAAATGACTTTTGTGGTGGTTCCCGCTAACTCCACTGTAGTTAGGGTTTGTCAGTGTTTCCATTCATACCCTATCTGCAGTGGTTACAATGCGGCCATGAAAATAGCAGGTGAACATAAACGTGTGTGTGTTCATGTATGTACACTATGTTCTTCTCACAGAAGGGAAAATTTGAAGGACATCAGTTTGATGATATTTATGGGCAATAAAATTTATCAGAAAGGAAAGGTAATTTTTTCATTTTGGGCTTTTTTTTTTAATTTAGCTGGTCTGATAACCTATTTTGGATAATAAGTGTCCACAGTCCTTAAATACTGTTTTTCTTGATAAAGGAAACATTTGTCCAAAGAAGAATCATCATACCAATTTGAAGGAGACTTAGATTTTACCTTGCTATTAAGGGAGTTGTGGGGAAACCAAAGACTGGATCACAGGGGTGGGAATGTACCCAGAAAGGGAGCCTATGACTCAGAGCTTACCTTCTCTTCCATGCTGCTCTTATCCTCAAGAATTGGCACATGGCTTACTCAATTTATCTGGTTCTCTAACCTTTCAAATAGATTTGTATATGTAGTTCTCTCTAAAGAGTATAGTGGAAAGGATTTTTTCTTTTTTCTTTTTTTACCTTCAAGTATCAGTAAATTGAATTCTGCTTCACAGGAACTCAGCAGGGTGATGAGAATATGTTGAGTGTTCAAAGATATCAGTGATACTATAGCAGTTAGCTAGCACTAAATGATCCCATTATAGGATACATATACACATGCAGGTGCACTGTATATCTGTTTAAAAACATCTGTAAGGAATAGAAGTTGTTTGTTCCTTCTAGGATTCTCCTGGAGAAGGCAAGATAAAAATAAACCTCAGTATATAAACTAATTGACCTAAGAACTCCAAACCTTACGCTGTTCTACAGTTTCATCTCCAGTCTGTCTGTTGTGGCTGGTAACGGGCGGCCTGACGGATCACATGTTCTGCTATCGGGGCAAAGCCAGAACTCATTCATAACACAGAATCTGTGCAATACTGTGTGTCTGTGTGTGTGTGTCTATGTGTTTTGGGGTTAAAAAAAGCAAGAATGATCAAATCTTCAAGGTGATCACCAAAGAGACCGCTGCACTTAAACGGGACTTTGAAATACTCAGTTTTTAAAGTCTTTGGAGACTCTAGAGATGAAGCTGAGCTTGTTGCTTGGAATTTTTCCTCAATTTTTGATAACACTACCTTTTCTCATCACATCCTGGCCTTTCATCTCTGCCAATTAACTAAGTAGTTAGAGCTTTGTTTTGAAAAGTTCTGAGTAGTTAGTAAGCTCTTTTTTTCTGAGCCAAGTCAAAGTGTCCTCCGCAGGCCTCTGAATGAGGGGTCTGTCCCCTGTCCCCTCCCTGTCTGCCTGTTAGTACAGGCCTGGACTTAATCTTTCCCTTTCAACCAGTTGCAAGGGGGGAGGGAGTCAGAGTAGGGGGTGGGGTGGTGACCGCAGGTGGCTGAAGAAAGGGGTCTTGTTCTCCTGATGCTAAATGGCTGGTTAGCACTGCTTTGACTGTGAAATCCAGCTTCTGTCACTTCGTGGTTAATTGCTTTATTATTCTCAGATCCAGATTGGTCCTGATTTAGTTCTATCAGGAGCCATGACTCTCCTTGGCACTTGGCCAGGATCCTTTCGATCCTTTGATCTGGGGTTTTATAATCACATCACCGTTTATGTTGCAGCAGGAGGCATGGCGCTTTTGCTGTGATTTTCTACTTAGACACACACAGGGCTTCTCAGTAGTTGGATGGAGTGTCACTCTGATGGGGACAGGAGCTTGAGGTTCTTCTCCCTAACTCAGATTCTTTCCTGGTCTTAGGTTTTAAGGATTTAATTTGCTTTTCTCTCTTTATTTCACCCAAAACTGCAGTGGTAATATCCAGATAGACTGCCTCTTTAGAGGTTTTTGTTTGTTTGTTTTGCTTTTTTGTTTTCCTCAGGTATCTCAAAGTTGGACCCAGGTAAGCCTTTACCTCATTTTCCAGAGTTTTTCTGTATCATCTCTCTGAACTTCATGTGAAACAAGGCAACAGGTAGATCAAATGGGCTCCAATAATTGTAAGCAGAGGTGGGCTGGCCCCCATAAATTGCTCTGGCGCTCAGAATGAGCATTGCACAGACTGAGCTGTTAGTGTGACTGCTGAGGATGAGGAGTGAGAGGAACTATGGCCTTTTTTTTTTTTTTTTTTTTTTTTTTTTAACAGGCAGAGCTGTAAAACACCAGCCAGGCCCAAGTCACAGATGCACTACAGAGCTCTTTCAAGCCCTTTTCCAAGGCTCCACTTGTAACTATTTTTAACCTTATTAAAAAAGGAGCGAAGTGCTTCAGCTTCACAAGCACATACTACAGACTTGCAGTAAATTTCTTTGGTTTACAACTCCACCTTTGATTCAGAAGGCCAGCGGGCATGAGAACGTGGATAAACATAAATCTCCTCCAGATCTGCTCATGGGAACCATACATAGTTAGGGATGTGCTAGAGACCAGCCCCGGGTCTCCAGCTGGAGCAGAGAGGAAGGCAAGGCTCAGTTCTGCGGATTTTCAGGCAGTTCAATCTTCAGTTCAATCTTGCAAAGACAGAACTGGTGGCATTTGTGTAATAGAAACACAGACAAAAGTCAGAACCATGCACCCAGGCAGGTGATGTCTGATAACTTGAGCTACACGTGACCAGCTTCCCTGCTCAAGGTCAGCAGACCCAAAGAAACCAACTGCTGTAGTGAAGGCAGACACGAGGCTGGCGTTATAGTACTGAGAGAGTTTTAAACTTGTCACTTGGCAGCTCCTCTTCTATCAGTGGCAGGGGCTAAAATCTCATTTAAAATTTCTCCAAGCCTTCTCCCTTGGAAAGTCTTTGCTAACTTTTGAAAGAAGGACTTTGAGGGGTCAGGCAAAATCCTGGTCTGATATACCTGCGTGGATCTCTCTTTTGCTGAGTACCTTAGGAGAAATATGCCTTTGCTTGCTATGATACTTTTCATTTTAGGTCTCTGGCATTGGAAAAAGTCTCAACTCAACTTTCAATCAGATATGCTGTCAGGAAGGAGGCCAGAAATGAGCTGACATGATAGCAGAAGTTTCTGGGTTTGTAATTTTAGCAGCCATTGTGGTGTCTGCTGTGTGTATTTGCCTGGATTTACAGAGGGTTGTATAGGACAAGTAAGATCAGATTTCTCTTTCAAGGGAGGTGGTCACATTGTTAGAAGACACATACCCAGTTATCATGGAGAGGCATGGAACAAGTCAGAGAAGAAAGAATTCTGTAGCTTCAGGATGGGTCAGGATAGGCCAATGAGAGCAGGAAAGTATATTCTCTGCTAATGTTACATAGACTATAATGGGCATTTGGTATTTTGGGGTGGAGGAAGTCCTGGAGATCATATACGAGCTTCATATACGTCAGGCAAGTGCTCTACCACTGAGCTGCACCCCAGCACTTCATGTGTGATATTTTTCATTACATTGGTTACTTATTTTTGTTCACTTTGGGCAATAAAATTGTTTTCCTGTGAGAGTGGGAGAATCCATTGGATTATGCTTGGTGCAACCAGGTGAACTCCACTCTAGTACTGGGGATGTGATGAAGATTTAACCAATCAGAGTAGTTCACCACTTTGGCTGTAACAATTGATTCAAGAGTAGACACCTGATCCAATGTAGTCAGTTACAATCTTCCTGAGTTTCTCTCACCACAGAGCTATAGGGAAACTAGTTCTTTCTTCTGAGTTACCAGGCTGGAAACCTGTGAAGGATTGGCTGCTAATAGTTTTCCTATCACAGTGTGAAGAGAGCCAGTCAGAGCTGAAAAGAGGTAGAAGAAGCAATGTGATAGGAGGAGAAACAGATATATAAACTTCCTTGTATATCTGTGTTTACCACCACTTTCATTGGCCACAACCTGCTGGGTTGTGTGAGGATCTATAATTCATAGCTGAAAGAGTCTGACTAACATAGGGCTGGTGGTAGCAGAAATGTTTTGAGAAAGTGGGACACTGTTTTCTGTTAGTACTAGTGGCTTATAAACAGCATGACTACTTTTACCTAGAACAAACAAACAAAAGTAACAACAGAATCTCTCACCCTGGTTGGTTCTTCCTCTTGAAGACCAGGTCCATGGGAATGTAAGAATTAAAGCAAAATAAATGTTTATTGTTACTGGACCCTTTTAGAAAGATATTTATCTGGTTGATTCTCTGCTTAAACTTTCCCTAGCTTCCCCAGGTCTTCATCGTCCCCGTGTATTCCAAGGACAGCACACTTTGAAACATGTGACGAGAAAACTTCAGGCAAGCAAGTATGCTAGGTTTGTGGGATACACTAATGAATAAACAAGACATGGTCTCTGCATTTATAGAACTTATAAACTCAATAAATTAGAGGACATTGACATTATTTGATGAGAAAAGAGTGGTCTCATAACCTTACATTGATTGAAGATTCAGTGTCCAAAGTCTCTTTTAGTGCTGTTTATTTACGGGGTCTCAGTACATACCTGTCTTATGATTTTTTACTGTAGACCCCGTCTGCCTCTTGGGGTTTGTTTGCTGTACTACCTGTGCTTTACGTCACAATCCATTGGCCTTGATTAATATAACTGTAAAACTTCTAAGAAGTAGACAACTTCTATTAACTTCCTTTGCATAGTGCTAACAAAAGCATGCCCTCAAATCAAAACAAAAGAAAGGAATATAAAAGAGAAGAAAGAAATCATGAATATTATGCCAATTCCAGCTTCATTAGGGACAATATCCTTATACTCCCCTTTACAACATCCTCCCATTTCTGACATGACCTGGAATAGCAATAACTGCTCCACTGATAATGTGTACATTTATGTTTCTATGTAGTGACGCAACTATGTAACAGAATGGGATAGTTTAGTGCCCATAGCTAAAGAAAATTTTAGATACTGATATGCTTCTTGCATTTGTAAGAGTAGTACAGTCAGATTTAGGTTTAAATCCTGGCTTTATCCTCAATAGCTGGGTCAAAATTGCTTAATCATGCTGAACTCTAGAATTCTTAATGATAAAATTAGGCTAACTTGTGGGGTATGGTAGCACATGCCTGCAATCCCAGCACATTGGAGACTGGGGCTGGAGGATAGTCTGGAGTCTGAGGCCTGCTTGGGGTACATAATAAGTTCAAGCCAGCCTGTACTACAAAGCAAGACCCTGTCAAAAACAAACAAACAAACAAACCAAAATGGCTAAGTAATAATATCTCTGGGTGAGTACGAGAATTAGTTGAAATAAAAAATGAAAAGTGTTTAACAAGATACTGGCATACTTAAAAACCCTCACAAAGCATGCTAAAATTAATATAGTGGTTCCCTCCCACCCACAGGGAATGCATTCCAGTGCTTTCCTGAAACCACAGATAGTACTGGATCCTATATATACTACATTTTCCTCCATTCATGCATACATACCTATGATAAAGTTTATTTTACAAGTTAGACACAGAAAGAGATTAACAATAGTAATTCATAATAAGGTAGAACAATTATAACAATATATAGTAATAAAATCACCAGTGTTGCAACTTTTGGACTTTAAGACCATTATTAAGTAAAATAAGGGTTATTCGATGTAAACACTGTAATACCACTACAGTCAGTTTGGTATCAGAGATCGTTAACAAGTAATTAACGTGAGGGTAATGCACACCGCATATATACGCAAAAGGGTGATTCAAGTATTAGGGGAGAGCAGAGTTACGTGAGATTTAGACATCCTACGCAGAACAGTATGTAATTTTAAATATCTGAACTAATTATTTCTGAAATTTTCCTTCTAATAGTTCATATCACATTCATATATTCTTGCATATATTCCAAAGATACATATAAATCACAGAGAAAAAATGGTAATTTTACTGTGGTGAAATCTGATAAATACCACTTTTATCAAAGGTTCAGTGTTAATATCACTAATAGTGGGGTAAATCTAAATTGTGTGCCTTCTGATATGATGTGCTAAGGGCACACTACCACATTCGTGATACTCTTGCCAAAAAGGCACTTAATCATAAGAAAATGTCAGATAATCCCAATCAAGGAACAGTTTTTAAAAGTATCTGAGCTATGTTCTTCAAAAATATCAAGGTGATGGAAAGATGAAAGATGGAGAAATGGCTTAAATGCATTGTATGGTCCAAGATTTGAACACTGGATTACCATAAGACACTTCAATGAGATGATTGGCAAAATTTGAATATGGTCTTTAAGTTCACTGACAGTACTGTTTCAAGGGGAACTTTCTGTTTTGGTTAGATGTTAAAAGCTTGAGAATTTGGGTTATAGATATACATAAATTCCTTATACCAATTATGTTACATTTCAAAATGTGAAATTATTTCAGAACGAGCAAAAAACATGCAGCTAGTAAACACTCAACAAATCATGTTGTGATTCAGAGAGTTTTCCTGGCAACTTTGAAGGTTGCACCTGTATATACCTCTGCTGAAGTCCACTTGCTCCACAAGGGTGTCGCTCATCTGTAGGGACATTCTGGGAATGGCTCTGGCCCTCTTCATTTTCACAGCTCCCCTGATGAAGACATATGAGACAAATAAATTCTAGTCTCAAAATTATCCTTTGACAGCTTTTAGAAACTGAGATTCTCTTTCTCAGTTTGGCGGGATTGTCCAGTTAACAAAAATTCAGTCAAAGCTGCTTCCATGGCTCTGCCACTGGTTTTACTCTGGGATCTACCACTACATTTTCACCTGCTGGACCCTTCCTTGCAGTCTCTGGGAACTGGGAGGAAAAATGTTTTCCTTTCAAAAAATGTTAAGTGTCTCAGCATCGCACTCACAATATTAATATAGCACGTGCATTAGGAGGAAATTTAGGGGAGGTGACTAAAGCTAGCTGGGGCTATAATAGTTTCAAGAAATCAAACCAGAAAGAGTATTTGATGTATAAACTACATAAGGTTACAGAGAGTAAACATAGGTTCTTCACTAACCATGTTAGAAAGACAGGCTTCATGTCAACATGTAAAAAGATCAGTTTTCAGATAATAAGAAAAATTGATTTCTCAAGTAAATAAAACACTTCTGAGTCTTGTTGTCAAGTAAGAAGTCCAACAATGATGAGGTTCAAGGAGAGTTTGTACTAACTCGCAGACATGTGATACAAAAACAAGTGGGTGAAACCATGGAGAGCCGAGTTGCCGGCAAGGAGCAAGCCAGGATATGTCCTCCACCTAATCATCCTTACGTGGCCTTGTGAGAATCTGATTTAAGCTTGTATGTAATTTTCCCAGGTTTTATTTTGTGCATACAGTAGCAGCCCCTTGGTGATGAGATGCTCTGTAAGATTGAATTGATGGTGATGATCTCACAAGGAATGTTGTGAGGTTAACAAATACAATTTGTAATGTGCACTGCAAATATAAAGTGCCATAAAAATGCTAATGAATGGTAATGTGTGTCCACTCATTAGCTGGCTGGCGCAACAGGCCAAGGATAATAGAAAAAGAGACTGCCTTTTGAACACACCAAGTGCTATCCTATTCATCTGGTCTCACATGCCACCATGGGAGGCTCTGGCTCCTCTCTCATTATTCACCCAAATGACTTCCTCTCTGTCTCTGTCTGGGTCTGCAAGCTGCTTTCTGTATGAAGAAAGATTCCCTGAAACCTTTTGGTGCCATCAACAACAACAGCAGCAACAAAAGTTTGGCTTGAAAAATTCATTCAAGGAATAAAAAAATACAACGGGAATCTATCATTATAGATGTTTGGGAGAGGGAGAAGTGGGGGAAAAGATCTAGGCTTTGTTTTGCATTTTGGTGAGAAATGATATATAGCTACATAGTAAAACAATTTTATTAAAAAGATCTCGCTTTGAATTCAAAATATGAATTGTATCCTCTTATCATCCAGTCACTTTCGAATGAAAGTTAAAAATGCTGATACTGTGGAACTAGCCTTTGGTACTATATCTCATAGCTGATATATTTGTCTAATACTCTGGTTTTTGAAGGCCCATTACTCAGGACCCGGGTGCAGGGCTGTTCATTTTAATCCTTTCTTGTTACTGAAAACAGGAGTGCCAGGAAGCGCTTGTAGATAAGATTGCATCCCCTACTTCTATGTGTAGGTAGGTAGTGGGGTTTGAACCAGATAGTGGAACAAATTGAGTTTGTCATCACCCTGAGAAAAGGGTTTTGGCCTCAGATTTGTGGGATTTTATTTAGGGGAATTGCTGTGAAGTAGGGTTCTGTGCTGACCAGAACAAATCGAAGTTTGGATTTACATAACTAAATGTACAGAGAATTAATTCCATCCCTTTGATTTTAAAGTACAGCAGATGTAGAATTTTGTTAGATGTAGAATTTCATTGTTTATTCTGTCCTAATGAAAGAAACCTCTTTCTATTGAAACAAATACATCAAAAGGCAGTCAGGAGGTGTAGCCTGTGAAAAATAAGGGGAATGATGAAATTCTTACCCAAAGGTTCCTTTTGGGTCTCCTGAACAGTGCAAAAGGAGGTTGGTTAAGTGACCCAGATTAAACTGTTTAACACAGCTAATACTTATTCAGTTTATACAAAACTGTCCAGCAATTATTTCAATGCTTGACAGTGTTATCATCATTATTTATTCTGCTATAAGTTAGATTTATAGATTTTTGCAGCATTCATAAGGCTAAGCACAAGAAACGTTAACAGCTTTACTAATTATATCACTACTTTACAGATATAAATAGTGATAAAAATGCCAACAAAAGTGAATGAGCAAAATATTTCACGAGAATTTTAAAACCAACTGCTGATCAATGTTGTCTTTGGTGAGTATTGGAGTTTAAGTGGAGAAGAACCTTCTTTGAAGATTGACATCGCACTTTCCTGCCTATGCATAATGCTTTGACAATAACTCCATCTTAACCTGGTCATAATCAACTGTGCCATATTAATATGGGGCAAAGGAAACTTACATTGTTTTGGATCAATGTAAAACAAAAATCAGAGAACAGAGAAGGAGCAAGGAGAGGGAGAGGAAAGAACCAAATGATCGTTAAAGAAGTGGAGGAAGAAAAGAGACTTGAGTAACTAGCCTTGTGCATCTCCCCGTTTCATTCTGGTGATCAATCTTGCTCTGTGTTCTCCAGCACACACCTTGTTATAAAAGAGGATATTGAGTGAAGAAAAGAGTTAATAAATCCACTGCCTTTGCCGCTGCTGTTAATGGAAATCCATGAGCAGTTTAAGTGCTGGTCAAGTAAAAAGACCAGACTGAAACTGGAGGACATGGTGGATATAGATGGGTGACAACATGTCTGTCTGTAAGCTAAAGCAGTGGGCAAATTCCTTGCGTGGATCACAACTCTTATAATCTCTGAGATCCTTCCTGTTCACCTACACAGCAGGTCAGTTCCAAAAGTAAGTAGTTACTGCAGAGCAGGAGATGTCAGATTTTATAAATGAAATTTTATTGAGGCATAGCCACACTCATTCATTGAATTATTATCTATGGCTCAGAGTTATAATCTGGAAAGTTGAAAATATTTACTATTACTTGAAAGAGAGACAATGCTAATCTCTAGAGGCTTAGTAAACATTAACTAATTGGCTACATGAAACTTTTGTGGTTAGTCTAAGTTATGCATCTTTTTATTTTTCACCAGGGTACAATGTGCTTGACTTAAAAGTTTTCACTTCAGTCTGATTAACAGAAGTTTGAGGTGGGAGTGGGACATAGGAATGAAAAAGAGTGAGTTTTTCCTTTGTGCAAAGTGAAATGTGTGACTCTTTAAGAAAAGACCTACAGTTGTATTTGATAATCTTGATTTTAAATGTCTAATCCTAAAGTTATAATTCAGGGCTAAAAGGAGTATGGGTATTTATATTTGTGATTTATGAAGGACCTCACTGCATTTATTAGTTTTAGGTGAGTAGTTCATAGTAGGGGTTAACTCACCTAAGCCAACTTGAGTAACTTTCCAATTACTACCTCTCTGCAGAAAATTTTTAACATGGAAAATGCATTTCAGCAAGAGATACTTGTATTTTTTAAATATTTTGACCTGACTTAGAGACTAGATGTAAATAAAGAAAGCAAACACTTTTTACACAATGAACTTATGATAAAATATTTGGGAATGAACACATATTGGTTGTAATCTAATAATATTTGCAAAGTAGACGTTTCTGTTGCTTTCATTTTCCCCTAAAAAACTCTTGGATTTTCCACTACACTTGTTCTTACCATTGCTTTTGTAGAATTCTGTATCTTGTAAAATATAGGTGAGGTCTTATCACTTTCATGACTGTTCCTCAACCAAAGCAGCCAAGGATAGTGGAAAACCAATAGGCCTTGCACTCGGGTAAACCCAAGTTCTCATCCTGGCTTAGTATTCATTCTCTCTGAGATTCCATTTCCTCATCTGAAAGTAGAAAACAACTCAAGTCTCAGACTTGCTAGGAAGATTAAATGAGATGATGTTTGCAAAGGACTTGGTAGAAAACAGGCTTTTGATGAGTGATAACAAGAATAATTTTGTTTGGTGGAATATTTCCATTCTGAATGATAGTAATTGCCTGAATCAATTAAACACTTTTTAAAAATATTATCCTGCATTTTTACTTTTATCTTTTTGTATACATATTTCTCATACCTGATGGAATTCTGAGCTTGCAAGATTAAGTCCTATGTTTATATTTCTGTTCAAATGTATTATAAGGGCCTAATGAGTATCTGCACTGATGTTGGATCTTTGACATGTTGTGTGACTGTAGAATGAAACTAGAGTACTAGACTTTCCCAAACTCAAAAACTTCATTATGAAAGACTATTGGAGCAGGAATGATAAGAACTGCCTTGTCTACATTTCTACATTTGGAAAATGAGGGACATGGAGAGAGCAGAGACAGTTCCGAAATTGTAGGACCTTCTGCACCAGGGCCTGAACTTGTCTTCTTTGCCCACAGCCCCATAAAAACACTTTTGCAAACAAAAGTAAAATTAGGTTATTGTTGTAGACAGTTTACATAAAAAGTTCACTATTCTATTCAACTGAAAGTAGAAAAGATGCTGAGATCTGAAATTAATTTTCAAAACTACCATCTTTAGAGCTTTACTCAAGATCTTGTAGGGCCGTGCAAGGCTTCTCAAAAGACTGCAAATCCTCTGTATCAGATTTAATGTTGAACCCAGAAATTTACAAGATTGGCCTATAGTGGCTGCCACAGAGTCAAATGTAGAAGACTGTAATAGATCTGTCCATGTGCTAGAGATCTGAAGGATTCAGCCAAAGGCCTGGAGCCCACGACAATGACTCATATGAGTCCACATGAGGAGGTCTAAGGATCAGGGACAGAGGACCTAGGGGTCTGCACTGGGAAGTCCAAGGCTTGTCCCTAGAAGCTAAAGAGCCTGTGCTGGCAGACCAAAAGGCTGGTGCTGGAAGCTGAAAAATCTGTGTTAAAAGCCAGAAGACGATGCCCAAAGCAAAGGCGAAGACTGGAGCTCCTCCAAAGAGGACAGCCAAAGCTCCTCCAAGGTGGAGGTGAAGCTCTTCCAAGGTAAATTAGCTGAGATCCTTCCTTTGCATCCTCCTTTTATACCATTCGGACAACAATTGTCCTTAAAGTAGCCCAGGACCATGCTGACTTAATTCAGCTGAGCATTCTCCACTCAAGTTGACAATTAGTCCACCACCATATCTGAGATTGTATCTATCTTGTGGTAGATATATTTTCGATGTAATGTTTATGCAATAGAAGGTTCTCTTTTTATGTGAATGCATCTGTGACTTTTGACAAAATTATGCAGTGTGTAACTTCCACCACAATTCAAACAGAGTATTTCCACCATTTCAAAAGGTGCTCTCATTCCTTGTTATACTCAGTTTCCTTCTGCATATCCCTAGCTCCTGAAAATCACTGAACTGATTACTGGTCCTATATATATATATATTGACAATGGCTTATAAATAGAATCACGCAGTGCATGTCCTTTGGAGTCTGTCTTCTTTTACCTAGAAAAATGCTTTTGAGTTTGATAAAATAATAGCCCTTCCATTTTATTACTGATGAACACAGCTTATGTGAATGTATTATGATTTATTTGTCTACTCACTACTGAATGCACATTTGGGGGGCTTTTGGTAATTATAAATGAAAGCACTGTAAATATTTCTGAAAAATTTGTATGTGTTTATGTATACAGGCCTGTGTTTAAAATTTTCTTAGATGTGTGATTTTGGGGTCATATAGTTCAACTTTATAAGAACATGTTAAATTAAAATCCAAAGATATTTCACTATTTCATATTCCTTCAAGAAGTGTATATGAGCTCCAGTTGCTTCAAATTTTTGTTATCATTTTGTATTGTCATTTTTGTTTTACTTTGACCAATCCAATAGTTATGCAGAGATAGCTCAGAGTATTAATTTGGATCTGCCTAGTGGTTAATGATGTTGAACAATTTTTAATGTTTCTTTTTTTGTTATTGTTTCTTCTTTGGTGATGTGTGTCCAAATCTTTTACTTGTCTTTGGAGCGAATGGAGAATGTTGTTTGAGTTTAAAGCTGGCATTTTAAACCGTATCATATTTTTTCTAATCAACCACTGTAAGTCAATCAGTCCTTTGTCACCTTGGAATATTCCTCTCGGTCCCTCCTATGAATGAACTTCATTAAGCAGACAAGGCAAATCATCTAAGTCCAGTGTGAGCCAGTTATCAAGAAGGTTTTCTTCCAGTTTACTGGTGAGTTGCCATACATGATCTACCCTTTTCTGTATTCTGTTTTACATCTACCCTTCAACTCCTTGCCCAGTTATGCACAGCCTCATTCCTTTTCTTGAAAATGGAGCACAGCCAACATCCTCTGGCTTCAGGACCTTTGGCTGAAGGCTAACTTTACCTGAAACACTCTCCCCCTCCCCCAAAGCCATAGCTATCTCCTTCACTTCATATGTCAGTATATTTATTAGATCTTCCCCGACCAGCTCATGTAAACTACACTCACTTCCTCCCTCCACACCATTTTGCCTTGTATTTCTTTGTAGCACTTTTTACTACCTGGTCTGCTATATTTTATTCATTTCTTTATTTCCTTTTTCTACCCTCTGAAATGTAAGTTTTATCAAAGAAGGAATTTGACCTGTTTTGTTTCCTTGCTAGATTCCACCGCCTGGAAGAGTGTCAAGGATATAGCAGACATTCAGTAAATTGTGGGTGAAATTAATTAGGTTGTAAGAAGAAAGATGAGAGAAATGCTAAATAGCTGTCAGAGTATTTAGACAGGCTTGCTCCTATCACTTGAAAGTTTATTAAGCTACTTCACATTGACCCATCTGAACTCCTAAACCTAGCTTCTTTGGCGTAAGTCTGTGTAACATTTCTAAGCAGTCCTTTAAAAACTCGCTACTAAGAGGGGAGCAAACAGATGAAGTAAAGATTGTCTTTGTTTGAGGGCCACCACCTGAACTCTCTTTGTCTCTGGTTGGTTTATTGATATAATGAAGCAGAAACAAGTTTTATGAGACTGATGATTCTTCCCTAGGTACAGTTTGTGAGTAAGCTCAGACTCTTCTTAGGACTCCCTTGTCCTTTGTCTTGGACTGATACAGCCTTGTTTTCTGTTGTCCTAGGTCTTCTGTGGCACACAGAGATAGAGCAGATGTTTGCTTGCTTTTCTGTAGGGTCCTCTGAATTGACTGGAGGAGTGGGATAGCACAGTTCTGCATCATAGATGGGTGAGATGTCCTTGAGTTAAAGGTCTCTAGTGCTGGAACTTTGCAGGACTTAACTCTTCCTGGGTGGATCATAATGGTATCAAGGATGGTTCTTCATTCTTTGTCACACTTCTCATTGTCCCTGCCTATAAACAGTTTTCCATACCTGTATCAAGTCTGGATACTTCCCTGAATGTGGATGTGATTGTTTTCATTGTAAACTGAGACTAAATGGGGAGAGTAGACACAGTCCAAGAAAAAAAGTAAGTGACCAATTGATCGAATGAACAAAGCATCTGCTGAACATTCAGTCATAAATAGTTGTTTTTAAAATTTAAAAAAAAAGTTGCCAACAGGAGAGAATTTTCTACAAATATATCATTTCTCCTTTTTATTTGACATAGATATTCTGATTTTCAATACATGTTCAGCTCAGAAATTATTGGAAGAAAATGACAATCTAACCTACATTAATAAAACACAAAACAGTATTTGAGCCTTTTTATTGTCAAGACTTCACAAATGGGAGTGAGTGTTATAGGGAGCAAGGGGACACAATTTGCAGCTTTTCCCTTGGGCAGAGTTCCTTTATAAAGTATAGCTTTGCAGAGTCTGGTTTTCAGAAATCTTATAAGCTGAGCATGTTTCAGAGCTGATCTTTGCCTCCTCAGTGATCTTAAGCAAAATTATGAAAATCTTCCCAAATCCTGATTTTATAACACCAAGAAATACTGACAGTGATGCTTCAGGAGGTTAATGATGGTCTAATTATCTTGCACCAATAAGGAAAAAGAGTCAGCCTTTTGGCAAGATTATGTCAGAACTAGTCAGATAATATAGATATTTCTACCTCCACACATTTTCTAAAGGGGAATGTTGCTGCTTTAATTAAATGTTATATGAATACATTTCAAATAGATCCAAACACAGGGCAAACTCTGTTTCAGAACTGCTGTTCCTACATTTAAAATGTATTTGATATGTAATTAAAAAAACAGATAATGGGAAAGAAAAACTAAAATAACTTGAAACAAGCAGAATATGGTAGCTCATCATTACACTAATATATCAAACAATGTGATCTTAGCTTAATTATCCCCTTTGAGAGTTGAGAAAACTAAGCATAACCTTCAATTTACAGCTGTTTGGTGCCGGGAACCTGAATTATTATTTAAGAAGAAGGGGGAAAAAGTTTATTTATTGTGACCTCCACTCCGTTTTTATTCAGCATGGAAAATCTGTATATTCACAAATGAGGGCTATTCATCGTCAAACTGCAGCATTCTTCAGCTGTCCAGGCCTACATCAACTGCACTTCTCCCGCTTTTGTGTTCATCTCGAAGGCTCTTCATCCAGATTGTTCATCATCTTGATGGTCGAGCTTTATCTTGCTTTTGTGCAGCTGCATTCTGCCTATCCAAAGTGCTGAGGGAGATGAGGGAGAGAAAAAAGAGGGAGCAGCTAGCAGGAGAGAGTGAACAGGAGAGAGTGGAAGAAGAGAAAGGAGAAAAGGCAATGGCCAGTGCACATATGAGGATAATTTGTAGTTTCTCAATAATAATAATAAAAAAGGAGGACAGGCTAATTACTGGCTTAACTAGGGCAGCCTGCGGATCTTCATGTCAAAAGGACTGCCGTAATTATTTGCCATCAAAGCACATTCATATTGTGGCACAAAAGAAGGGCCTTTTGCAAATGGATCTTGCTAATAAACAGGGCTGAGAGGAGCATTATGTGTCTCCCTGGTTGCAGGCACATTAACACAGTGACATGGAGCATAACTCTGGGCCTGAGGAAGAAAAAACCCACCAGAATGATAATTATCCCCCTACCCTCCCCAGCCTCCTGCGCCTTTCCCTTTGTGTTGGATGAGGAAGCTGAACATGACCTATCCAAGGGCCCAAGGCAGGCTATTAGTGACCCCTGAGCCCTGTCAAGGTGCCTCTGTTCTTTTAAAAGCTGCCTCTTGATGTCAGGAGGGCCACATGGACCAGTGGGTTCTGCTCGAAATGGTCCAGCAAGCACTTCAACCTTAGAGACACCTGGAAGGTCATGACCAATTTAATGCAGATGAAGACAGCAGAGACAAGGCTCTGTTGGATCCTGGTGTTGCAGTCCTCCCCACCTTTTCTCCTTCTTTGTCCATACTTGCTCAAGTGTATGTATTTTTATACTCTCAAAACTAAATTCACAGGGAAAAAGTTTCCTCTTATTTCTTCTTAGTAAGGGAAGAAAATCTTAGGGAGACATTTGCCTGACATAGAATAATTTATGAAAGAAAAATTATAGGACAATAATATGTAAGAAACGTAGCGGGGAAGAAAAGGTGGATGCAAATATAGCCCCCTAGATTAACTCTTCTCCTGGGAAGATGTAAACACGCTGGTTCCCCACAGGTATGGGGTCACTGCTGGGCCAGGGAGCTGCGTTTAGTGCACAGTACTGGCTGCTTTTCTCTCTTCTTGCTGAGAGTCTAGTAAGAGGCTCGTCAGTGATGGAAACTCCACCAGAGTAGCCTGGCACCCAGCTGCTCGCGTGGGAGTGAAGCCTGCCCAGCTTTGGAGATTGCTGGAGTTGCAAATCATCTCTGAAGACTCCAGGCTTGTTCTGCTTCCACAAGCAGCTGATGTGGAAGGAAAAGGCCAGTAATCAATCTGGAAACACCACTTGATTGTTTTGGAAGAGGTGTCTACTGACTCCAAAGGGGCATTCCTGAATCCAGAAAATGATGGGGGAAAGTATTTCATTTTACACGCATCAGAAGCAAGCCCAATCCCTATAACTCTTATTTTACCCAGCAGAGAAATTAAAAGTGAGAATTTGCATTGCAAAAGAATTCTTGCTTCACAAAAGCTAGCTTCCCTGAACATTTAAATATTTAATTATTTGAAAGGCTAGAGGTAGATAAACTTCAAGGTAAAATGTTATGAGCCATTTCTAATGGAAGATCTACCAGAAATAACATAGAAGCATGAAGTGAAAAGAAGATGAAGGGGTTTTAGGATTTGACTTAAACTATTCAGGATATGCCCTCCGCCTGGAGGAGTATAGGTGGTAAATATTCTAACAATAAACCAGTTGATTTTTCTCTCTCCTTTTTCTTTTTTTTTTCTTTTTCTCTCTTTTCAAATAATCTTAACATAAAGGGATAGGAATATGGAAATACTAATTACATATTTTAGATTTTCCCAACAGTTAAGAATGTAATGAAAAATAAAAAAAAGTGGAAGTCGCCCCATTCCTTTTTTTTTTTTTTAATCTCTCTAACCTAAACTTTTTCTCTGGTTCACAAGTGTTCACAAGACCTCTACCTTTCCATATTGAATAGGCATCTCAAAGTCAACACATTCAAAATGAAACTCCTGGTTACTTTCCCCATCCAACATGTTCCATTCACTGTCCATGGATGGTAACTGTAGCTTTCCAACACTTAGGTCGGAAACCTTATCATCATTCTTTTCTTCTCTTTTTCTCCAAACTGTTTGAGAATACCACAGGTTCTATCTTCAAAATGCTGTTTAGACTCTGACCACCACCACACAGCCACTCCATTGATCTGTGGGCCATCAGCAAGTGTCGTGTCCTTCTTTAATCTATTCCTAAGGAGGCAGCAAGTATAGTCTTTCTAAATTGCAAGTCAGTCATGTTGAAAGTTTGCTACAAAGCCCATGTGATACTCCAACTTTTTCTCCTGTTTTTTCTTTTCTTGCTTACTTTGCTCCAGTCACAGTGGTCCCAGGCATCCCTCTAAAGACAAAGGGAGAGTATACTTAGCTCCCTCACCACCGAGTCATTTTTCAGAGCTTGTTTCCTCCCTGATGCCTGCTCTCACTGCCTTATGTGACACTGCACATCGTCTCCCACCAGAGCAGCCTGTATGCCCTTTCCCCTGGTATATTTCTCATTTTTCAATAAGATTCGTTGATTATAATATGTATTTTTCACTCATTTTTTGCCATTTATTTTTGTCTCAAACTTCGAGGCTAACATAAAAGGCTAAGAAGGTATCTTACCTTCTTGAAAATTTTGCACCAGTATACCTCTAAGTACTCAGAATAGTATCTGTTGTGTCTGAATTACTATACAATATTTGCTAAGTAAGAAACTATGGCATTAATACTGAGTAAATACATTCTACAGTTTAGGAGAATGGAGAGTAGCAGTAATGATTAAAAAGTAAAGCAGAACAACCAGAAGGTGTTCAGAAGGAAGAACAAAATTTGCCATGATAAACCAAATCTAGACTAAAAAAGAAGATGACTGAATCAGTACACAGTGAGATCTGTTATACTTTGCTTTTTTCCAATCATGGTGGTCACATTTGTCTTTTCTCTTTCCACCCTCAATCCATACTAAATAAAAAAATAGCATACTAAAATAAGAGGATTGTTTTTCTTGTGTAGCCAAAAAAATTTGCTTTTGTCTTTTGCTTATGTCCTTCTTTCTTTTACCAACAGAGCCTTGGTCAGTTATCTCAGAATCATGATAACCAAAGTGACTGTGTTAGGATCTTCTGTTTTCCCCCAGCAGTGAAGTAGAGCATTAGAGCTGGATATGCAGGAAAAAAAAAATCAGCTTCAAAAACATTGGCATTGCTCACCTCAAGCAAAAACATTATCAATGTCTATTTTATTGCATTGCTTTCTATTTAGGCAATCGGATCTTTCCATGTTACAAGGCAAGCCAGAGGCAGGTCACCTGCCAAGTCTTAACTAGCAGTCCTGGGCTCAAATTAAAAGTCTCAATCCTCTCTCCCTTCCTCCCCCCCTTCTCCCTTCTCTCTTTCTCTTCCTCTCTCTCCCTTTTTCTCTCACTTCTTCTGTCTTCCTCTTTCTTCTTCTTTCTTCTCTTTCTCCTTTTCCCTCTTTCTGTCTCTCCCCGCATCCTTCTTACCTTCATAGCTGTTTTTATTTCTATATATCAATATCTGCATCAAAGATTACATAAAATTTCAGAGGGAGAATTTGAATAAATACAAGTCATTTGTTAGCCATCAAAGTATGCTTCTAGGACAAAGAAGACAGCTGGGAAAGAGAAAACAGAATTAGAAAAGAATTCCATTTGGGTCTTGAGTTAAATCTCCCCAAAACTGTGATCCCAGAGTGTAGCATGAATTATCCTAGTTCTCAAAATGGAAAAGTTGTTTCTCTCAAGAATCTTCAGGTCCTTTCAGCTTTGGACTCTATTGAAATAGAGCTGCTGGGAACTGGGTGTTTATTTCAGAAAGTCCAGGTCGTATCTGATCCCAAAAATTGAGCAAGATCCCAGGGCGTGACACTTGGAGTTGCCACCAGTTGCCAACTGTTGTGTGGCACAGAGGTGGTCATCAGAGGCCTGAAATTCTTACTTTTACTTTAATGAGCAGAGAAGGGAGCCTTAGTATCTTACATGATTTCTTCCTTTTTTTCTGGTACTGTGGGCTTCGTCAAAAACCTGGAGAATTTTAACAAATTCCTCAACCAGCCTACATTGCTGTGGTGAAAGAGAATCATTTGTTAGTTTGAGTAAAACCTAGATTAATTAGAGCTGCCTGTTTGTGAAAATATCTACTAAGAAGGCCTTTCACGCACATTCAAGAAAGGGAAAATTGTACAGACTCATAGAATTGAAGCTGTTTTCATTCATCAGTAGAGTGGGGGCAGGAAAAACCACTGAAGTTTTGGTTCAACTAAATAATGATGCTACCAGGAAAAAGTAATTAGGGTTTCAAATGAATGACTTTACAAAGTGCTTTTCCCAAGATATCTCTAACAAATATGATGTGCAGAAGGATGGATGAGCAAGGCTAGAAAATGCATCTAGCTGTGGTTTTCCTATGAACTTATTCTTTCAGTTTTTCCCTCCTTTGGGTAGCTTTGAAAGAAATCATTCTAGAAAGTCTTTTGAGAACACCTATGGAGACACCAAAAAATGTTTATTTTCTTTTCTTTTATTCTATTTTTTGGGTACCAGGAATTGAACTCACTACCGTGCGCTTGCCAGGCAGGTGCTGTGCTGCTGAGCTATATTCCTGGCTAAAAATACTTACTCTTTTAGTGAGTTTCTGTGGCAGATCATGACATGTTTAAGTGCTGATCCTAAATTTACCAAAATTTGAGTTTGGGCGTGATTCCCTGTCCATGTTTTCAATTTCTGAATGTATTACTGTTAAAAATAAACTCATTTACTTTCCTTTAAAGTCATACATGTGATGTCAATTATTAACTTAGAAAATACATCTTGATCAGAGTGTTTAGTGATACTATCACAGGCAGAATGGCCGATTTTGAAGAAACAGCACAATCTCTTCTTTACAGATCTGAAAAGGACTCTCACGGTGAAGCTGAGCATCTTGGACTGAGTGGAACAATATTCCCAGGCTCCATTTTCAGGGACTCGCCTGCAAACAAAGAGGGATCTCATTTCTTCCTCTATTGCCTTGTTCTTTAAACCAAATGGAATCTGCCATGTAATTGTTTCCATAAGAAGAGGATTCACTCTGTGTCTGAACCCTTTATGCTCTCATATCCCTGAACATGCCTTGCCGAAGAGCAGAATGCAGAAAATCAGTGGAATGGGTGCTACAGCCCAAAATCCCCAACAAAAGACAGAGGAAAAGAGAGTTCCACATTTAGTGCTTAGATCAAAAGAAAGACAAAAAGCATTCAGTTTAGAAGAGCTGAATGAATACCCTTGAACATCATCAAGCCAATTGGATACATATATTCTGAACCTGAAGGAGAAAGTTTGAAACTCAGCTTGGGTCTTCAGAGTAAACTTATTTTTACAGCAATGACTAAAATTATTTAATATTTACTCTGTTTCTAGGATGTAATATGCCTGTGTTTGTGTTCTCTGTATCTGTGATTAAAACTTAAAGACACACACATGCACACACATATATGTATGCACAAACATATTAAAATATGTGTATACATATATGTATTTGTACAGGACAATATATATGTGTGTATAAAAAAATTTCCAGACCTTCCAATGTAGCCCATAGCATCCTTACAATTTTTAGAGTCTTTTATGGCTATTGTGTGGTATGATACATTTTTTTCTTAAAATATTAATGTTTCACATCTCAAAGATAACACATTTCAATTTGCATATGTGAGAAGTATAGGAAAGTAAAGAAGAAAATTAAAATTGCACAAATATATGTGATATTATCATGTAAAGACAACAAGGATTACTTTGTTGTTTTGTGTAGGCTACTTTTAAATTTTTGTTTTTCCAATCTGTTATCATTTAAGAGGAAAGTGGTATAACTTTAAGTGAACCAGACAAATTGTGCTATACATAGTTCATTCACTGTAATATTTTAAGATAACAGACACTGTTTTTAAAAATAATCTTTTCTAAAATATATGCCTATTGTCCATCCATCAACTATCATCCACCTATTACCAATTCATCCATTTATCCATCATCAATCTTAACATATACACTTACATACATACTTTGTGATTCTCAAGTAATGTCTCCAATTTCCTTTGGGATTGTATTCCATGAATGTTCTTGTCTGATCAATCTCCTTCCATTATCATAGGTTTATCCAAGCTTCATTTTGCTAATGTACCAATATGCTAATGATGTTCCCTTGTTGTTTTAGTTTGCTGGCATTTTTCACTTCCTATCCTATAGCAACTCAACTGAATGGCATGTATTGATGCTATCTTTTGAACACATAATTTTGAAGTATTCCTTCCTAAATAGCATCTATAATTCATTCCTCTCCTGCCTTCATGCCAGTCCATCTCTGCAAGAATCTTTTCATCTTTGTATCCCTTCTTATCTCCATTTTTGTTATCACTTTCTCTTTTTTGAGCTGAGCACAAGTCAATCATTTAACTACAAATTATGTTACATCTTCAGTATATTACTTTGTTTTATAGGGTTTATCATTCTATAATCTAGTCAGCCCAAATACTCTTTTCTCTGTTTTACCCCTGCTAAAAATCTTGTGACTTCATCCATTGATTAAAATTATGATTTTTAAATGAGTTGAAATTTTAAAGATACTGAAAATTATCTATTTAATTGTGAATGCAATCTTTTCTATTCTTTTTAAATATTTAATACTTGTGTAAAACTACTAACTCAATCTTAGTCTCTGTTCTTTTAGTGGCAAATCTGACCTGCTTCTTTGAAGAATAATAAGATCATTAGAGATACAGTAATCTGTTGTGGTGGAAAAATTAGACTCTAGACTTTATTAAGTTAGATTTTTGCCTCACTATTCAGCATATATAACAGCTTGGTTCATTGACTTAGTATTTCTAAATATTTTTCCTTTGTTTTGAAAACCTTACTTCATAAAGTTGTTCAGAAAATTCAGTAACATGGTATGTTGTACCAAGAGCCTAGAATACAATAACTCCTCAACTGTAACTATTATTATTTTCATTAGGTAGCATTGTAGCCAACTTATTTTCCAACTGTATTTTTATCTTTGTATTTCTTAATCTCTTTCCCTATGGTGTGGAAGAAGAAATAGAGATTACCTTCAAGACAAGGTGCTGAATACTGCAACTGAAATCCTAGAGCAGGAGTGGCAGACCTATGGCATGTGTGCTGCAACTGAGTGTTTGTTATCATTGAAAGCTCCAAAAAGTTTGCCATTGCTGTCCTAGGCCATTGTTCTTTCAAGTGCTTCTTTTCTTTCTTGGTTCTTCCGTCTGAGTGGTCACACAGCCTTTTCATGTGATTGTCCAAAGTCCCTCAATCTCTTTCTTTTCAGCAACCCTTTTTCTTTTTATTCCTCAGTCCTTCGTGTCTTGGTATCTTCTTTATTCTTTTACTAAAATTGTGTATAAATGTCCCCCAGTGACTCATGCATGGCAATGGGAGCTGGAACTGTTGTTCAGTTCAGTCTAGATCCAATTCTACTTTCTTGGGGAAAATCAGGTGAGCACTGTCCTTCTGGTGCTTCATAGACTTTGTTTCTGCTCATTTCGTCTCCTATATTATGGCAGTAACACTACATTACTGTTGGGTTTCTATCTGTTTCAACTGTTGAGTGGTAACTGTCTTGCAGGAAGGGACTGGACTTTATTTCTATAGGCTAAACTGAAGAATAAACACACACACGTGTGCACACCACACACACACACACACACCTTTGTTGACTTTACTCTAAAAGCTATTATCCTAAACAGAAAATGTGATGTCAAAAAGTTGCCTTATATACAACTTGAGATGCCAAATGCTAAAAGATGTATCTTTTCACATTTAGTAAGTTTTGCTAGGAAATATTTGACATCTCCATTAACCAGCTATTAAATAGTTATTTTGTTTTATGAATATGTGCTGGTACTATCATGAGTGGTGAGCATTCAGTACTGAATAAAAGCTAAGACCAGCATAGTATCTACCTTAGAAGATACTAAGATGGTTTGGTTGAGGATTCAGGGACTTATGAATTCTTTGTATCTATCCCCTCCTTGTATGACATATTAAACAATTAAGTTTTGCAGCTTGACAAAGTAGAATTCCTTTCATGAGGGAGTTATACTAGAAATTTCTGCAATTTTTCATTTGGGTAGAAAAATACATTTTTCTCTATACTCATCTGGATCCAGACACTGATTCAATGAATTCATTTTAAATTTTAATAAAATTTCTTTTTGTTTCCACATAAAAGTGATTGGATAATATGTGACTATGTATACTTATTATTTAAATTCTGAGTACCTGTAGACTTAGTCAAGTCTCTGCATGGAGGCTGTATGCAGAGTAATACAGACTTGCGGAAAATATCTAGTTTGGAAAGTTTAACTTTTATAAGTTTATCTGTTGATAGTGAGACATGGGAAAATTTTCATTTTGAAAGGATGAGTTTTAAAAATATTCCATGAAAATGTATGTATAAACAGAAGTAGTCTATCATTGCTTTAAATCTCAATATGTGATTTTTCCATTCTGAGATCTTTATTTTTAGGTTTCTGAGTATATATGTATGTATCTCATAGCTCAGTAGCTGCCTATTGATTGCACAAGAGATACATTTGAAGTATCCTTATCAAGATGATTATAGAACTTCTGTAAAACTGAATACCCTACTTTGAAAGAATTTAAGATGATGTAATGTATTATCAGTACAAAATGACATTGCACAGTTTGTTTTGAAACTGGTATCATTGCCAGAGTACAAAACATTAGTCCTTGCTACCAGGTATTTTAGAAACTATAATCAGAAAAAAATATGATATGATCATCCCAGGCAAGGTGCTGGAAGCATTGAAGCTACTGGCTAGCATCTTCCAGGTGATAACTTTGAATGAATGTCAGTATTATCAGGCCTTTGTGCGCTTGAGCTAAATTTTGACTTGCACCACCTTTTCTATGTTTATACTTTTACCCCCTCCTCTTTTTTGCTGCTTTTTGGCTTCATCTTTTCAACAGATTGGGAAGAACAAAATTTATGAAACTTTTGGACACCAGGAATTTGGGGATGATGAGAAAGGAGGTTATTTTGTTTACTTCTGATTTCACAGCAACTTGTACAATGTGTGATGCACTGAAAACTCTCAGGAGGTATTTGTTGTGGGACCAAGTGGAGGAACACAATTGTTTTGAAAGTCTCTGTGAACTCCATTGTCTGCAATCATAGAGATTTCTGACCTGCAAAGCACCTTCTCCATGCTCCTGCTTGTGTTCTCAATAGGAGATGACTATTCCATAATTACACAGAGAATGCTTGAGACTCCGAGAGATGACTTCTCTCTAGAGAAGTTACAGTTTTGATCAAATTTACATTCAGTAGGCTTAGACCAATTCCTGACTCAGTTGTCTCTCTGTACTTACCCTACGTTTCTGTTTATTTACTCTGAAGTTAATATCATAGTCCATTTTTCACTCCTCTGACAGAACACCACACACTCAGTAATTTATAGAGAACAAAGATTTATTTCTCATGGTTCTGAGGCCTAGGAAGTCCAAGATCCAGGGGCCAGGTGATAACGTCCTTCTTGCTGCATCCTTGCATGGCAGAAGGAGACAGGACGAGAGAGAAACAGCTGTGAGATAAGCCGTTTGTAAGGGCACCCAAACTTATCCATAGAGGAAAAGTCTTTCACAGACTCTGTGCTCTTTAAGGCCCCATTCTCAGTACTATCACAGTGGCAAGTAGCATTAGAATTTTGGAAGTGATACATTAAAACCACAGCAGGATAATTTGTATTTCAATAGTAGTCAATGTTTTAAACTAAAGAAACAGTTCTCTAACTCATCTAATATGAGGTATTGATCATCAGGTAGAGAAAGAAGGTATTTGGGATCAACAGGGGTTTCCTAGGACCTCTTGAAGTCAGCTGAGTTTTGTAACCACTTTTCCTGCCAACATATTCAGTGAGTCTTGGAACTGGATAGTATTTAACGTTGAACAGGGGTTGAATTGCAATTCCACTTATTTAATACAGTTATAAATGTGGGAAAACAAAGAATTTTATAATTATTTGGACAAAAGACTATTTTTCTTATGATTCCTATCCCTCCAATGCATTCTTGCTCATAGAGACACATGCTTCATATATATATACATATATATATATATATATATACACACGTGTATCTTATATATACACATATACATCATATATATCATATATACAACCAACATTTTATTCTGTCTGACATCTAGAACTTCAGGAAAGGGTGCAAGATGAAGATGCATCTTCTGCCCAAGTGTCTACCACTCATTTAGTCTGCACAGCATTTACCAGAATTTGAACTTCACCACATCTTCGTCTTTACTTGGATCAGAATAGGAACTGTCTGATAGAAAATAACAGCTTATATTGGATCTATGGCATATCTGGGAAAAGCTGGGAAATATTCTTCTCACATCACTCTTTTGTACAAAAAAAATTTGCCCCAGCCATTTTCATCTTGGAAAGAATGTAGATTTATAGGTTTTACTTTTTAATCAGTGTGAACTTTTGTTAATGTTTCATGGTTCAGATATATACAGTCTTGCCATGGACCCAGTGGTGATATTAGTAACAAAGGCAATGTTATTTATATCACTACATCAATATAGAAAGAGTTATAGAGTTAACATTTAGAGAGAAAAAAACCGAAGCTAACAGTTGCCTGGCTGTTTTGCCATTAACTCACTCATTGGCAATATTTTATGTATTCATGTAGTTTATATACCAGGGCCAGTATTTGGCAGGAGTAATCAAAGACACACAAAGATAACCAGTTGCTTTTGCTTTTCTTCTTTTTTCTTTCTTGCTTTTCATTTCTCCCCCTTCTCCTTCTGAAAAAATTTTATTATTTCTTTGAAACTCTGAATCAGCCTCCAGCGGAGTACCGTGTCCTTTTAGAGCCAAAGTGCAGTATTTGAACTTTGCTATCACATAGCACTCTGAGGCTGCTTGTCTGAAATGACTTAATTTGCACTGCAGGACCAGCCCTGAACCCACAAATACTCCAAAAAGCCACAGTGAGCCAGGGCAGCAGACCTATTACTAATTTTTTATTAAAATCCCTGAGGCACCCAACACAGGGCCCCAAAGCAGCTTTAATAATAGACAACATACAGCACATTTTTCTTGTATTGCCATGTAATCAAATCTGAGGCTGCTGTTCACTTTCTTTGTTTTACCTAGAGGACCAGCTTCCAATTTAGTTGTGGCCTACTCTAAACTGATTTTTCATTGTAATTAATGCCTACTTTGGCCTCAGCCACTTATACAACTTTCCATTAGAGGTTTGCAGCCATCCACAGAGCATTTTACTAAGTTACCCTCACAGACCTGCTATAGCTGCAATTTTGTTAAAGTCTTTCTTTTTACTATTTTTTTCAAATAATTTTAAACCGGTCAGTGAAATAATTTTTTAAAAAGGTGTTTTGTCTTTTATTTTTCTTTGTGAACTATAGCTCTTAAAATATTTGTTGAGGATCCAAATTGGGGAAACATTTTCATACACACGCACGCACACACACGCACACATACACACAACCATTCACTCCCTCTAATGTCCCAACAACTGTGTCCTGTAAATGATTTCACAAATGCCAGGGGACTTACTTATTTCAGTCGAGGGTCTGCTGTGGCTTGTTTTCTGCCTGTGTTTTGCGCTGTCCATTTTCTCTGAAACAGAACCTGAGGTTTAAGGTTTCTCAGCAGAGGATGGCAGGAGAGCTCTGCAAACATTAAGGTGGCGATCCTCCTACAACCAACCTTACAAAAGATGATGGTGGCAGCCCTAGGTCAGACTAAATACATGAAAAAGTATATGCCATGTCTTTGCGGCTTCCTGAACCTTTCTCTGTTGGGTAAGGTGACATTTTCAGTGACTTTTCTTAGAGTCATGTCTGGACTGGCTTTCTAGAAATTCAGATCTGTCTACAAGCTATCCTCTCCCTCCTAGTCCCTGGCATTAGTAATTCATGAAGAACAACTCTTGGAAGTCAGAGCTGCCTGGATGCTTAGATGGTCCTCTTCCAACCCAAAGAGGTGGTTTTCAGGAAGAACCACTGAGTAAGGGAAGTCCCGCAAAACCGTTGATAGCACTCAGCTCCTACAGAAAGGAGTTTGATGGGAACAATTCTTAACGGCCTTTGCTGAGTGCTCTCTGCCAAGAAACGACAACATTTTTGTGTACTCTTTACATCTTACATTTTCAATGTTAGTAGTTTAGCCAGTAAAATATATAGGGAAATTATCTATTCCCTGTTAATGAGTAATGGATTTCCTTATCTTCCCTTTTATAGGCTAAAGAAATTCTGCTATCCTTTGAATATAATTCCTTCTCTAATATTGTAGTCATTTCTCCTTGGATAAGATCTGCATAATAGGACTGATCTTTAAAATAGCATTTATAGACCCTTGATCATATCTACCATGTAAATTTTTGGACCTAGAAATCATACAAAATCTTAATGGGATGCTATACCTGTGTGTGGCTCGCTGTCAATGACTGGGAACACCTTTGTAGGTTGGGAAAAGTTGAAAATAAGGTCTGTTTCCCAAACTCATTGCTAATTTGTTGAACAAATAAATCAGGTTAGTCTTCATTAGGTTGTGTGGCCACATCAGAGTTTTGGCTAGTCTTCTCTCTTCCCAGCAAGGATGCTTGGTATTCACAGATAAACAGAAATGTTCATATAAAGAGGCTGATACTATAACTCATGTCTTTTTAACAGAAATATGATACCATCTTTTATATAAGAAGTGAGCTACACAGTAAGAAGACTGATTTGTGGGTGGTTTAAGAAACCAGGAAGTCTGCTTAAAATGTTACCTCATGCATCTTATGTTTGCATTTGTGCATATAAATCATCTAAATAGAGTGACACTGAAAAAAGGGTGGATGTGTAATTCATCAGGTGATAGGTCTTGCTTCAAAGTTGGAAGAATCTTACATACTTGGGGTAGAATGTGTTTTAAATACTGAACCAAAAAAGGAATCTCAACAAGCACCAAGAAGCCAATCTCTAAAAGGTTAGTTAAGAAGGACTAACACATTGGCAAATTTTACTCATATTTTTCCCATCCCTTTCTCTTGCATGTATAACATAAAGGGTCTCCGTTGCCTGCTTTCTGAATGTGACCACTCATCCTACCTTTAGTTGTTTACCAGCTCTCTCTCCCACCACAACCTGCACCCACCACCCTCATCTTGCACCATTTGGCTTCTCTGTTAAAGAACTGCCTGGCAAGCCAGGCATGGTGGCGCACACCTTGAATCCCAGCACTTGGGAGGCTGAGGTAGGCGGAGCATTGTGAGTTCGAGGCTGGCTTGGGCTACAACATGCACGAGGCTGGCCTGAACCACACTGTGCAACCCTGTCTCAAAAAAAACTAGGACCAGGAGTTTGGCTCAGCAGCTTAGCACCTGCCTGACAGGTGTGAGGTTGTGAGTTTGATCCCTGGTGCCACTAAAAAAAGAACTGCCTGGTAGTGAAAGTCGTAGACTGCCTAGTGCTAGGTCTGGCAAATAAAGACCATTTTCTTCTGTCCTTGTGAAACCTTGAGAAGCTTTTATTCCATCCTTATTTCCACATTAAAATATGAAGGTTGACTGTGGCTTTAGAGTCAAAAGAACAGCTGAAAATTTCTTTAGGTAGGATTTTTCTTTGTGTGTGTGTGTGTGTGTGTGTGTGTGTGTGTGTAAAATGAAGGGCAGAGGAACATTCTATTTGGGTCATTGACAGATGTTAGAATTTTCTAACAGAAACCTACCAGGTGCCCCACCAACACATCCCTTATAGACTTTTAAGTGGAATCACATGGACTCAGCATGAATATATTTTGTTTAAATGTGAATGGTATATTTTCTTGTCAAGGCAAGATACTAAACATTACACAGAGGTTGGGTGATTGTGGTTGGGTTGCACCAAATGGCATGAGTGCTGGGCTGTTCAGAGCCTCTTTCACAACCCTGAATACAACTGCAAGGCTCTTTCTAGTAATTGGAATGACTTGGCACTCAACATTTTTAATGCAAAGGGACTGCAGAGATAATCTAACTCAATATACTTGCTTTGCAGATGAGGAAAATGAGACCTAGAGAATTTAATTAAACTGCTCAAAATTCCATGACCCTCATAGATTCTACTGTAAATGGAACTCAGCACCTTGTAAAATATTCTCTCCTTTCATCTGTGCAGATAATTCCTAAACTTGCCATCAAACTAAGGATCAGACAAGTGTCGGAAATGTTGGAGATTGAAAAGAAGTTTAAGGTAGCACTTAATCTCCATCTATGGTGAAAGTTTCAGTGAATCTCCAAATAATTTTCCTGCCAAAGCAGCCATTTGAGATAATCCAATTGGTTACAAGCTACAGCTTGCTGCGGGAAGCATGGTGCTGCATGTTTGGGGCGTGTGCAGCAGAGTCTATAGACAATACTGTCTGTTGAGGTCATCAAGGCAACTCTTTAAAATGCAAACCCAAGACCTCTGTTCCTAGATAGAGCCAGAGCAGGTGCTTTGTCAGCTTCATATGAACTGAGCAATATGCACTGAATGTTCGTTCATGCTCTACACTATTCTCAGTGCCAGTACTGTCTGTGTTGTATTTGAAGGGCACAGAAGACTGGCCAATCAACACATATAAATAGGTATGTTCAATTCAGATTGATTAAACAACATGAAAATGAAATACAACAAATAGTGCATGCTTGTGTAGAATGCTGCTGGCTAGTATGGGCAGAGATGGCTGTTTTAAGACTCGAACTTGCAGTCCTCCTGTCTCAGTCTCCCAGAGTGTAGGGGTTACTGGCGTGCACCACAGGAGGTGGCTTTTTAAAGACTGCAGTAGCGAGCAAGAACCAACCAACACCATTCGACTGAATGAGTCTGCAAAGAAGGGAGGAGTGGACAGAGAGTGGCTGAGTAAAGAAGGGTAGCCCCTGAGCCCCGAGGGCAGGCAAGGGTAAATCTTGAATAAAGTGCTGAGCAGTGCAGAAGATGACTGTGGACCTCCTCTATTGCAAGGGGAAGCTATGGAGTGGTTTTTCACAAAAGAATAACACAATCTAATTTTGTTACTAAAGAGGGACATTTTAACAGGTGCCTTCAAGCTGTTCTGATTCAGGTGCTTCTAACTTGGACACACACTTGGAAATTCTCAATTAACCTGTGTTTGTTGGTAATGATTTATTTTTCTGAGTTTTGGTTTTCTTATTTATGAAATTTAATTTCACCCCAATATGATAAAATTGATAAAAACAATTTTTCCCCTCAGGAATAGTGAGCAAGGGTGATTTTTTTAAAAAAGAGATTTATATGTCCTTAGTTTTGTCTGGAAGGCCAAAGTATGAGACAATTGATGAGACATCATTCCTGGTTGGGACACTGTGTTGGAAAAATCGTATACTTCAGAACAGCCACTAGTAACCAACTTCTTTTTCATTTTTCCAGTATTCACTGTAAGTGGATTTCCCTTTTGTGTATGTATGTGTTTGAGACAGATGGCAACTTTACAGCATGATGTTAGAAGAAAAAGTGTTTGGGAAGGGAAGCAGGAAGGCAAACAAGAAAAGCAAGCCTTGAATAAGCAATTTTTCTTAAAAGGAATACATTCTGGGGCAGTTTATTTTTGTGATCTGCCTGGAATTTGGGGACAATGTGCTAGAATTCTCTTCTTGCTTTTAGCTGGCAAGCTGCCTAAAAAAGGTGGGGACTTGGAAGACAGACACAATGTTTCTATTAAAATAAGATTTTATTGAAAGCAGGACCAGTGGCTAAAGTTAGTCCTTGGCTTTTTTTTTAAAGGCACTGTGGCTGGGTCTATGTGAATACTGAAGTGGAGAATGGAAACTATTATCCAGCTTGGGCGCCAGGGCTCAAGTATCTAAGCATATTCAAATCATTTCAGACCAAGGAGTGGGCTGCTTTTGGAAGAAAATATGAATTATTTGGATAATTTCTTTAATTTCCTACTTTACTTATGGAGTAAACAAGGTCTACATTTGAATTAAAAATGATTTAAAAATATTCTCTTCTTCGAGAAATACTTCTCTATGTTTCTTTCATTTGTTTTAGTATTTATAAATACTTATCAGAAAAAATTCCCTGTGCCCTGGGGACCATCTTGGTCTCTGGTCACATCAAACTCTAGACTCTCAAAATACAATCCTCCAGGTGTACAGGGTTTTTTTCTAAGTCAGGTTCTGTTTCTTACAGAATCTGGAAACATACTTCACAGTCTCAAGTCAGTATGTAGTCATTATTTTAAATTTTTCTATTTGAATCAGCCTTGAAATTTTGGAGTCATGATAAGTTTGTCTTTTTGTCTTTGCTTCCTTCTCTATATGTTCTGTGAAACCTTCCTCTGACTAAATAACCAAGTAATTATTGTCTTCATTAATGTTTTTGGAACCTTCATGTATGTAAAACACTGCCGAGAATATGAATTGGCTTCAAAGAAGTCTCATCATTTTGTTAGGTTGGTAGAATTATCGCACCATTTTGTAGGTGAGCAAGCTGAGATCACATGTTAAGGCCTTCATTCAAAATCCCAGAACTAATGCACTGTAGAAGAAATGCTTGAATGTACAAGATAGGTACTCTAGTCAACAAAATATGATTGTAAATTTTATGGGCTAGGGATTTGCTAGACACTGGCAATTCAAAAGGAAACAGAATAATGGCAGAAACTACATGAATTAAACCATGAAACTATACTGAAAGGCATTAAGTACTTAATGTAAAGAGATAATTTATTAATGAATATGAAGACTAATTATTGTAATCATGTCAATATTCACAAATTATTTTTATGAACCTAATGCAATTCCTAACAGAAGATTATCTTGTTTAAAATATCAAAATGAATGCAAAATTTATTTGGAAAAAAGAATCCTAGAACTAGACTACAAAATATTTAATATATTTTGTAAGGAAGATGGAATCATCTGACAATAAAACCTACTGCTAAACTAAAACAATCAAAACTGTGGCAAATGGAGCTAAGTAGATGGTCATGAACCAGACTGAAATCTATGAGAATTTTGAATGTGGCATATATAATATCACAAATTTCCAGAAAAGAAAATGACTGATTGGCTAATTGTCTTAAGAAAATTGCTTTACCATATGGAAATATAAGTTTATAACATTACCTCTTCTTTTAGGTTATAATAAACTATGTGTAATTTAAGGAGATAAACTTAAAAACTTTAAAGGTACATATAAATAGATATTTTCTATATCTGTAAGGTTTTTTGTTTGCTTGTTTTATCAAATAAACTCATGCTATGTGGTCCTGGCCAGCCTTGAACGCATTATGTAGTTCTGGCTGGCCTTGAACTTGACATCCCCCTGCCTCCAGAATCCACCTGCTGGGATTATGTGTGTGTGCCACCACACAATTGTATCACTAATAGTGTATAAGTATAAAAACAACTGAAGAAGTGAAAAAGAAGACCATGAGAATAAGCTATTGAAAAGTTATTTATGTTAGTAATGTAAACACAATTGAAAAGAAATGTTGAAATCAATTTTCTGCAATAATTATGTTAAGGCAAAAGAAATACCTATATAATAAATTCCTATGCATAAATGAGAAAAGTATCCTAATCCCCTTTCAAAATATGAGAAAAGTAAATATAATTAAGTATGTATATTTAATATGCATATATTAAGTGTATTTAATGTTAGAGCCTATTAAAATCTTAGATAAACATAATGAAATCTCACATTTTATTATCAAGTTAGCATAGACTTAAGCAACAGTGTCATATTATTCACCATGAATATAGGCAGAAAGCTTTGCTTATCTACCCAGTGAAATGAGAACATGAATTTTCAGTCTTCTTCTTAGCAGTATTGTAACATGAACAGAGAACTTCAAAATTTTTACACCTATGAATTGATAGTAGTTAAAAGATCTTAACCTAAGGAAGAAATCAAAGATGTATTCAAAGAATTACACACAGATGTTTATTGTACCATTATTTTTAAAACCAAAAAAGTAGAAATAACATAAATGTCAAAGGGAAGGAAATAGTTAAATTATGGTATATACAGCTCTTTTATGAAGTATGAGGCTATTTTGAATCATATTTTGAAAGAATATTTTATGTTATAGGAAAAACTCATAATAATAAGTAAAACAAATGAGATCCAATTATGTTTCATCCTTTCAAAAAATCTCTGTCAATGCACACACACTCATATATATGCATACATTTCTCTTTTCCCCAAAAAACAAATGACAAAATATTAAATGTTGTAAAATGGACACTTTATGCCTGTGAAGCTAGCAAACATTTTATATCACATATTCCTGGATTTTTAAAGTTTTTAAAGGCACATATGTCAGTTTTATGACTTGAAAAACTGTTATTTCTTCAAGAGGAAATATACTCATCTTAATATTGAGTTGTCAACTTAAGTGCCTCGGGCTGAGAACTGTCCTTGAACAGTATTTGGTCTGAGACCCACCAAGTTGCCCTTAAAATGTAGCAATTCTGGGCTCATTATTATAGCACCTGCAAAGAACCCCACCTTTTATTAAAATCAGGGAGGTTCTGCATACCTATAAGAATATTTCACTCACATTGTCATTCAAATTGCTTTAATTTCATTGGATTTTGTTTTATCTCTGGTAAAACATTTTGAAATGATCATACTAAAGACCTTCTAGAATCAAGCTATTGGCTGATCAATTTGATTAGCAGTTAGGAATTATAAATGGAAGATAAAACGGGTCCTTTCTTGTTATGCAGCCCTGGTAATAAATGGTAAGTACATATTTTTCTGAGGCTTTTATTCTTAAAAAGAAAGCAAAAGGATATAATAGGTTTTTTAAATACATGCTACATAATTTATTCTGACAAACAGATGTATTTTGTTGTTGCTATTATCATTTGATGAAATACTTTAAAACTAGTCCAAGGTGGTCCATTTTCAAATAGAATACATACAGTACATCTAGCAGTTAACAAAATTTGGATGTGTAGCATAGAATGGTCATTATTTTTACTGAAAAAAATAAAGGCACTAATTACTTACAGACAAGATACTTAGCACAAACAGATAAGCTTCAAAATGAAAAATTCTCGGTTTATGATAATTATGTTCTCTGCTTTGTTTTCAGAGACTGATAATTTGAGGCTTTAAAATCACCAGGAAGCCATTAATTGGAATTCTTCAATAAAAAATAAATTACATAGAAGTTCATGATGAGTTGTAAAGGCAGAGAGACTGTATTATACAGTGAGCGACACTGCTTCACTATTTATAGCATTGTGTAGATATGTCTAATAGAAAACTGCAAGGAATTTGAGATGTGCAGATAGCAATTATTCACAGACCCGAACTATGTACACATATTTTAAATAGCAACTTTTAGAAGATTTCTTCTCCAATAAAGGCAGGACTTTAATCTGAAGCAAAGCTTTGCTAATGTGCTGCTTCTTGTTGTTGACATTTTCCTTGGTTTCCTTAGGTCATATCAGACCATAGCTGTGTGAGAGACAAATATCTGCATCACATGGCACAGTGTAGCCCCGGACCAGTCGATCTTGATTGTCAAGTTGGCTGGATTTAGAGACACCAGGGAGTTTAAAACACTCTTGTGGGTGTGTCTGAGTACATTGTGAGGGTGTTCCCAAAGGTGATTGGCATGTATGAGAGCAAACAGAAGGGCAGAGGTGGCCTGAATATGGGTGGCATCATGAAAGAGGGTGGAGGCCTGGAAGGAATAAAAGACGAAAGGAAAGAGAGCCCACCGATGCATGTCCCTGTGCCCTGTATTTCCTAGATGCCACGAGGTGAGCAGCGTTCTTCTGCCGTGCCCTTCTGCACCACCGCAGACCCGAATGCCATGGAGCCAACTGACCACAGACCTCTGAGACAGTGAGCCGAAATAAATCTTTCCTCCCTTAAATTGGTTTTCTCAGGTATTTTGTCACAGAAATACAAAGCTGACTAATACATCAGTACTTTTCACTGAAGGTCCAGGTGATACTTGTCTGTACTTGTTAGCTATAACAGTATATTAGAATAACCCCTTTTTCTCCCTAAAGAAAATCAAATCACTATAAATGTTAATCTCCCATGTTCAGTGCTGGATGCAAGAGTTAGTGGAGAGATGGGGATGTCTTCTCTTTGGGATGGGATAAGAGGAATGCAAATCTAATCTAGAAGTAAGCAGGTAGTAACTCTGATTTTCAGGTGCTGTGTTGGTGAAGATCAATGGGATAGTTCACACGTTATCAGTCTAAAATTAACAGTAACTGTAACTCTGACATTCACCTCCGCCATTCAGCCAACAATTCCACAGTTGTGACAGTCTATTCAGAATTAGAGAGGATTTGAGTAAAAGTAATTTTAAAATATTAGGAATTCTTGGGAGACTGGGGAGAGTGGTTGGATGTGCATGACTGTGGCATGTTGGTTCTGTGGAATAAGCAAAAATTAAATAATCAGTGTTTGTCAAGATAAGTTGTGCTTCCATAACAATTGTAAATTCTCTTTGGCTTGAAACAACATAAGTTGACTTCTTCCTGCTTATGTCCAATATAAGTTTCCAGGGCTTTCTGTTTATCACAGTTATGCAAGAACCAATGCTGATGGGTGGAAGCCCTCTCTTGACACCTGCTTCTGTTTTTACCTTAACAGGAGACCGGAATGTAGCTTAAAGCTGTCACTCAAAATTACATGACATCTCTGCTCATATTTTATTGGCCTGAGGAAGTCACATGGTCACTAAAAAATTCAAAGCAAGGTAGAGAAGTCTAATCTTACCACAGACTTAGGGAAAGAACCACAGCATTTGAGAATAGTTCTGATTAGTGTCTATATTAGTTTCTCATGGCAGTGGTAGCATAATACTGCAAACTTGGCTGCTTAAAGCAGCACATCTTTATTTTCTTATTTTTATAGAGCTTTGCAAATCTAAAATCGTTTTCATAGTTTCAAAATCAAAAAACAGGCAAAACCATTTTTCCTCTGCACTCTAGGAAATCATCTGTTTCTGGTCTTTTCCAGGGCCTAAAGCAATGTATCTTTTATTCCATGATTCGTGGTCTTTTTCTTCATCTTCAAAGTCAGCAGTGTCATCTTTCATTTAGTCATCACATTGCTACCTTCTTGAGATTTACAGAAATAAATTATCTGCTTCCCTCTTAGACACTTGTGATAACACAAGCACATGAATAATATGAGGTATCTCCTCAAAATCTTTAACACATTGGTAAAGCTCATTTGGATATTTAAGGTCATATTCAAAAGTTCTGAGGAATAGACCTGGATATTTTTTTTTACTCTACCAGATTGCCATAACCAAAAGTCCTAGAAGTGATTTGAACACACATCGCTTACTGGATTTGCAACCATAAACAAACATAATTCTCTGAGTCTCAGTCTTCTTATTTACAAAAAGAAGTTTTAAAATGCCTTGAAAGGGCTGTAAGGATTTTTTAAAAAATTGTTCTTAGCCGGGCGTGGTGGCGCATGCCTTTAATCCCAGTACTCAGGAGGCTGAGGTAGGAGAAGCGTTGTGAGTTCGAGGCCGGCTTGGGCTACAACATGAGTGCAAGGCCGGCCTGAGCTACATAGTGCGACCCTGCCTCAAAAAACTAGGGCCGGGTGTTTGGTTCAGCGGCTTAAGCACCTGCTCTGGCAGGGACGAGGTTGTGAGTTGGATCCCTGGTGCCGCAAAAAAAAAAAAAAAAAAAAAAAAAAAAATTGTTCTTACAGCACTGGAGATTAAACACAGGGCTTACAGATTGGGTGACATGAAATCCTTCTGAGACAGAGTCTCACCAAGTTGTTAAATTGCCCAGGCTGGGTTTAAACTTGTGATTCTCCTGCATAAACCTCCCATAGTGCCACCAATATGGTTAGTTGTAACAGTTTAATTCATCATTCACGTATATGTTTTCTAAAATGATTTTTAACATTGTAAGATTTTGTTTTGATAATCATTTGAATGAATTTGTACATGCATTCATACATTCACATTCTAGGTCATCTGGACGACTGGTGTTGCCCTTGGATTCAGTGTCAGTGATTCTATTTAGCATCTGTGATAGTTAACTGATTGTCAACTTGAGTAAGAACTAACTTTGGTCAGCAACATTCTGGGTGTGACTGAAGGGATTTACTGAAGACACAAGACCTGCCCTGGACAGGCTGTTGCCTGAATGGAATAAATGGGAAACAAGGAGCAAATCTTCTTTGTGTTTCTTCTCAAGAAGCTCCAGTCTTCACCTTCACTTTAGACGTCATCTCCTGGCTTCCAGTGCAGACCCTTCAGCTTCCTGATATGGACTCACATAGGACTCTACAGTGAGCTCAGGTCTTCAACCTTCCACTGGATCCTGCAGATCTCCAGTGCACAGGCAGCCCTTCATCACTTTCCCATACCTGACTCTGCAGGCAGCCATTGCAAGCCTATCTTGTAAATCCACACATTTATGTATTTTGCACTAAATCTGTTTCTGTAGTGAGCACTGACTGAAACAGCATTGCATAAGCCCACATGATCATCTGCCTTTTAGCTGATACTACTCTATTTCCCAGACTCTTTTGGGCCAGAGAAAATGCTATTTCAATGCCCTGAGATTCTTAAGGAAAATGTTTGGAATGCAGCTCAAAAATATGCAATCTTATCACCACTACCACTGCCTTTCATGTGGGTGCTCCATAGAGTTTCTCTTGAGAAACCCTGAGCTGGTGAACTGGTCTGACTGTTGCTACGTTGCTATGTCTTTGTGTCAAATAAGAGTTGAATTTCTCTGATGACTGTACTTATCTACTCTGAACCCACAGTTAGCTCTTTCATATAATAGACAATACATCCAAGAAGGTCAGCATACATTTAATAGCAGTAAAAGAACTCAGGTGTATATATTTTATAAAAATATCAAGTTTATCTGAGCTAGAGAAAGACACCTTTTATTTGGAAGAGATTCTGCAAGTACCCAGCAGAATTAATGAATTAAGAATGACATCTAGAAAGAGTCTGGTGAAATATGTATTTTAAATTCCAACAGCATAGATATCCAAATTCTGAAATATTCTGGGCAGGTAAAAAGGAGACAAAAAGAAATCTATATGCAGAAGAATGAGAAGAAGGTCACATCAGACTTCTGTGTCAACCTGAGAGGACAACAAGATGGCATCCTAGAGGCATTGAGAATACTGAGACAAAACATTAAGTTGTACAGCAAATTACCCACTTTTTACTGAACCTACAGACCTATTTCAGAAGACTGAATTAAATGTACATCAACAAAGAAAAACAATATGTAGAGAAAGTGAAAGATATAAGAAATAATACTAGGGCCAGGAGTTTGGCTCACTGGCTTAAGTGCCTGCCTGGCAGGCGTGAGGTTGTGAGTTCGATTTCCGGTACTACAAAAAAGAAAAAAAGAATACTTAGAAAATAAATTAGCACAACAGATGTCATACTTTCAGTGTAAATAGTTATTGGTTGTTGGCTCATATAGTAACAAGTGATAAGATCACAATACATTGGCTCATGAGAAGGCAGTGGTCTCTGAAAATAATGAGGAAATAAAATCCTGCTAAGATTTGGTTTCGTTGTGTGAGATGAATGGTTATATACATGGTCGTTAACTCCAGACTTTGGTAGAAAAGGGCAAGTTCAAAAATGCTGCTTAAATATTTGATTGCAGGCATCAGAAATTAAGAATCATAACTTTGAAACTATCAGAACAAGAAAATATTATTTGAAGAAAAAGCAAAACAAATAAATACCAAAGAAAAAAAACCAAAAATTAAACAGAAACAACAACAACAAAAAACCATGGTTCATTAAAATATTACAATGGAATGATTCTCAAATATCAGTAGTTACATTACATGTGAATGAATAAATTTACCTTTTAAAAGCATGCTCCCTAATTGGATGATGATGATGATGATGACAACCCATGTTACTTTTAATAGACATACCTGGAACCAAATAGCACAGGACTAAGTATAAAAAGATGGAAAAATATATGACAAATGTCAATTATAAAACAAAACATTTCAATATTAATATAAGACAAGATCAAATTAAAAGAAATATATCTCATATAACAAAAAAACTTGCATATACATTAAAATTTTTCAAGGAGCTCTTATAATCATGAAATTTTATGCAACTAAAATATGTTTCAAGTATATGTTATGCAAAAACTTTTAGAGATGCAAGGAGAAAGTGACAAACTCTCTAATCAGAGATGGAAACTTTAACACAATGGACTAAAACAAACAAATAAATTAAGTGAACAAAGATGAAGTACAGTGATAGTGACTCAAATAACATAACTTAAAAGCCTGATTATATATCCTTCCATAGATGTAAATTGTATTCCTATTGGATAAGATTGTATTGAGTATATATAATGGCCCTTAAACATAAAATGTACATTTTTCCGATTCTAATGAAACATTTTTAAACTTCAGTATAATAAAGTCAAAGAAATAATTAGTCTAAATTCCTCTGACCACAGAAAATTAAAATTAGAAATTAAATTAAAAAGGAGAAAAAATAAGTTCTCTTGCTTTTAAAATTAAAAACAGAGGGCTGGGGATTTAGCTCAGTGGCACAGTGCCTGCCTGGCAAGAGTGAGGTTGAGTTCAATTCCTGGTACCCAGAACAAATGAACAAACAAACAACAACAACAACAACAAAAAAAAACTCCAAAATTAAAAATGACAACAAATAACTTTTCTTATTTATTTTATGAACAATTAATTGTTCAATATGCCAGATGTGGTGGCACACAACTGTGATCTCAGAACTCAGGAAACTAAGGCAGGAAGATTGCTGCAAGTTTGAGGCCAGCCTGGGCTACAAAGTGAGATTAAGGCCAATCTGAACTGCACAGTGAGACCCTGTCTCAGAAAAAAACATACAGTGAGATAAAGAAGCATGAGTAAACTTTGAAGACATGATGTTTACTACAGTACTAGTCACAAAAGACAAATATTACATGACATTACTCATATCAGGTATTTAGGATACTCAAATTTTTAGAATCAAGGAGTAGAAAGATAGTTGACTGTGGTTTGGGAAAAGGAGAAATGGGAAGTTATTAGTCATCAGGTATAAAATTTCAGACAAGTGTGATAAATTCTAGAGACCTGCAACTTTACATTTCACCTATGTTAAGAAAAATATATTTAGTACATTTAACAGTTGTTAAAATCATAGATTCCATGTTGTGTTCCTACCACAATAAAATGAGAAACAGTATTTAAAAAAGAAATTAAGGAATGTATAGGATTCTTTCCATAAATTTGGAAATTCAGGTAAAATACATATTCTTATAGAACTAATCAAATTAATCAAATAAAATTTATAAAATTTTAAGAGACCAAAAGATAAAAATAACAAATAAGTGTCAAAGTTCTGTTTTTATATATAAAACATTAGACTTAGAGTTTTAAATATAGCCTACAAAACTTTAAGAAATAGATAATTCCTTATGCTTTACAAACTCTTTCAGAGCACTAAAGATTATTGAAAACTACTCATATAATACAACCATGGCACACAAGGAAAAAAATTATAGGCCAGTGGTGGTGAACTTTTGGCATCTAAAAGGTTTGCCATTACTGCATAGGCCAATACTGCTTTCTATACAGATGCAATGGCACTAAATAAAATGATAAAGCAAAATAAAATAAATTAAACTCAGCAATATTTCAAAAGAATGACCTATCACTACCAAATAAGATTATTTTTAAGAATTTAGAATGTTGAATGTTTAGAAATACGTGAAACTTATTATTTTAATAAAAAGGCAAAATTAAATAAAGATTCAGGGCAGCAAGGTTTAAAAAAATTACCACAATTTAAATTGTCATGGGCTGGGCATGGTGGCACATCCCTGTAATTCCAGCACTCAGAAGGTTGAAGCAGGAGAATTGCTGTGCATTTAAGGCCAGCCTGGACTACGAAGTGAGTCCAAGACCAGCCTGAACTACACAGCAAAACCCTGTCTCAAAAATAAATTAATATTTTCCTGTGTTCCTCTACATCAGCCCATTGTCAAGATGAATGAACAAAATACAATCTCAGACCTCCAGCCCACACAAAACAAGTTCAGGAGACACAGACATAGTAGAAAATTAGAGATCACACACCTGAAATTTCTGAAACGGTAACAACTGTAGTAAAGAAGCAACTTAGTTTTTTTTTTTTTTTATTGTTTGGTTAATATATGCCTATGTCTGATGGTCTGGACAGCTAGCCATTTTGAAGATAGCAAAATATATTATAGTAGCCGTTCTTTATTTCCTATTATCTTGTTTTGAAGTCCTGTATCACTTTTATTGTTCTGTTTTGATTGGCTTTATTCTTCTTTATTTTGCTTGGCTTTATTCTCTTTAAAATAAAATAAATAAATAAAATACCCCCACCTGGATGGGCTCAGCTGATCAACAGGAGCCTTGGCAACACTTCTTTCCACCTGGAGGATCTTGGTAGCTGGCAAGAGTGCAGGTGAGACCTCCCCCCACCCAGAGGACCTCAGCAGGCCAGTGGGAGACTTGATGAGTTCTCCCTACCATCTGGAGAAACTCAGTGGGCCAGCTAGAGCATAGATGAGCCCTCTCTCCAGCTGGAGGACCTTAGCAGGCTGATTAGAGTGAAGGTGAGCTGTCACTCTACTTAGAGGAATCACAGTGGCCCTGTGAGACCCCCAGTGACATAGTAAGGCCCCAGCTGTGGTGCACACCATGGACAGGTGGGTCTGGAAGCCTGGCAAGTTCTGAAAAGGCAGTAACAATACAAGCTGAGGGTTAGTTCATATCAACACTCCTAGGCTAGTTAGCCCAGAAAGAATCCAGGACTCACCCAACTGCCCCTACAGGAGAAATGCAGGTGAATGGTCCCTTCCCTACATTGTGGGACCTGGTAACTGAGTGAATGCCAACTACACAGTAGGGCCCTGAGTATGACACACATGACAGACAGGTGAGACAAATGAGATCAAAAAGGCAAAAATATGAACTAAGAGGTGAAAATGATAAGATGAAAAAGTAAAATGCAATCTCAGACCACCAGCCCATGTGGAACAGGCATTGACATAGAAGACAATGGAAGACACACAACTGAAATTTCTGAAAAGAGATCAAGTGAAGTGAAGAAAAACTCCACAAGGCTATGGAGAAAATCAGATCAAAAATGATTTCTCAGGTTAAAAAAGACTACTTTAATGAAGGAATTGCTCAGCATAGCTATAAAAGGCATAGACAAAAAAATACAGGAGCACAGGAAAATGATGGAAATTTTTAATGAACGATATAGGAAAGAAATAGAATGCATGAAACAGATTCAAGGAGATATCCAGGAAATTAAAAATTCCACTGAAAGCTGGCAAAACCACTTGAACAAAACTGAAGATAGATTTTCAAACCTTGAAGACAGGATCATGGCTAGCATTCATGAAAGGAAATATCTCTTAAAAATAACAATGAACTATAAAATAGCAATTCGACAACTCCAAGATGGTGCAAAGAAAAACAATATAGGACTGATAGGTTTCAATGAAAAAAAGGAGTAAAAGAAATTGATGTAACAAATCTATTTGCAGAAGTAATAGGAGAAAATTTCTCAAGCATGGGAACAGAACCTGACAAATAGAACCTGATATACAGTCATATAGAATTACAAACAGTCATAATGGAAATCTACACCCAGATATATAACGATCAAGGTCCCAGAAATTCAGCACAAAAACAACATTAAAAGCTGTTAGAGAGGGCCGGGAGTTTGGCTCAGTGCCTTAAGCGCCTGCACTGGCAGGCGCGAGGTTGTGAGTTCAATCCCCGGTGCCGCAAAAAAAAAAAAAAAAAAAAAAGCTGTTAGAGAAAAGAAACAGATCACCAATAAAGGAAAGTCCGTTACAATCATGGTTGACTTCTCAACACAACCCTCAAGTTGAGAAGAACTTTGAGTGATGTATTTTAAGCCCTGAAAGAAAAAAAAATCTTCCAACTCAGATTGATGTACCTTGCAAAATAATCTTTTGAGATTAATGCAGAAATAAAATACTTCCATGATAAAGAACAACTGAATAAATTCAAGTCCACCAAACCAACCCCACACAGAGTGCTAAAAGTTATTCTACATAGAGATAAAAATGACCACTGTTTCCAGAATAACAACAGAAAGAAACCATCAGGCAGGGCAAACAGTTAAACAGTGGGGAAAAGCAGAGAATCAAAAATAGACAAATAGCATGACAAAGGTAAGTCAATATATATCATTTATATCCATCAATGTGAATGTCCTCAATTCACCAATCAAAAGAAACAGATTGGCAGAATGGGTCAAGAAACAAGATCCAACAATATGATGCATGCAAGAAACACATTGAACTAAAATACATAACCTGAAAGTCAAAGGATGGAAAACAATACTTCATGCAAAATGAACCCAGAAAAAAGGGAGGTAGCTATTCTGTTTGCGGACTATGTGAGATTGAAACCAAAAATGATCAAATGAGACAAAGCAAGTAGCTATGCACTTGTTAGTGGAAATAATTAAGAGGAAGAGATAACAATCATAAATAGACATGCAACAAATATGGGAGCACTTGACTGTATAAGACAAATACTAATAGACATGAAAAATCAAATAAACAATGACATAGTCTAATGGTGAAACTTAATACCCAATTGACACAAAGAAATAGTTCAACTAGAAAAAAAAGTCAGCAAAGAAATAATAGAACTGAATCAAATATGTGAACAAATGGATTTAAGAGATGTTTATAGAGTATTCCCCCTGGCAACACCAGAATACACATTCTACTCAGGTGAACACGGGACATTCTCTAAAATAGACCATAAACTGGCCCAAATAACATGCTTGAGTAAATGCAGAGGAATTGAGATTAAACTTTGCATATTATCTGACCATAGTGCACTGAAATTGGAAGTTAATGGCAAAAGAAAATGTACTCTACAAGCACATGGAAGTTAAATAACCCCCTCTTGAACAACCAATGGGTCACAGATGAAATTAGAGATGAAATTAAACAATATCTACAATCAAATGAAAATGCAGATACAACATACTGGAACTTGTGGGATGCAATGACAGCAGATCTAAAAGGGAAGCAGATAGCAGTGAACTCTCAAATCAGGAAAACGGAAATGCACAAATAAGCAACCTAATGCTACACCTCAACTTTTAGGAAAAAGAAGAGCAATTTTAGACCAAATCTCATAGAAGTGAGGAAATTACTAAGATTGGAGCAGAAATTAACACAATTGAGACTTAGAAAACAATGCAAAGAATTAATGAATCAAACAGTGGGTTCTTTGAAAGAATAAACAAAATTGATAAATCTCTAACAAACCTTATCAAGAAAAAGAAAAAGAAACCCTCAAATTCTTGCAATGAGGAATGAAAAGGGTGAAATCACTATAGATCTTGTGAAAATTCAGAAGGTCATTAATACTTACTTTGAACATCTTTACTTTCATAGGCTGGAAAACATAGAAGAAATGGGTGGATTCCTAGAAACACATGAATTACTAAAGCTGGATCAAGAAGATATAAAAATTTTGAATAACTCAATATCAGTTACTGAAATTGAAAATGTAATTAAAAACTTACCAACAAAGAAAAGCCCAGGTCCTGATGGGTTCATGGCTAAAATCCACAAGAAATTTAGAGATTTAATGTGAATGCTCCTTAAACTCTTTAATGAAAATGAAAGGGAAGCAGTTCTCCCTAACTCATTCCTGGAAGCAAGCATTACTCTAATACCAAAACGAGAGAAAGATCCAACCAAAAAGGAGAACTACAGGCCAATCTCCCCATGAACACAGATTCAAAACTCCTCAGTAAAATACTAATAAACAGAATGCAGCAAATCATCAAGGAAATTATAAACCATGATCAAGTGAGATTCATCCCAGAAATGCAGGAATTGTTCAACATATACAGATCAATCAGTTTAACACACTGTATCAACAGGACCAAAGACAAAAATCACATGATTATCTCAATAGATGCAGAAAAAGCTTTTGATAAAGTTCAACACATATTCATGATAAAAGCCCTAGAGAAAATTGGAATAGATGGTCTCTCCTTGAATCAGATAAAAGCCATCTATGACAAATCAACAGCCAACATCATAGTAAATGGACAAAACTTGAACACTTTCACTCTAAAGTCAGGAACAAGGCAAGGTTGTCCACTATTATCATTTCTATTCAATATAATTCTGGAAATATTAGCAAGCGCAATTAGATAAGAGCGAGAAATAAAAAGGAATATGAATAGGAAAGGAAGAAGTTAAATTACCATTATTTGCAGATGACATAATACACTACATAGAAGACCGCAAAAATTCCACCAAAAGACTATTACAGTTAATAGGCAAATTCTTCAGTGTAGCTGGTTGCAAAGTCAGTACTCAAAAATCAATAGCATTCCTGTACACGAAAAGCAAACTCACTGAGAGAGAAGTTAGGGAACAACATCTTTCATGGTAGCATTCAAGACAATGAAATACTTAAGAATCAATTTAACAAAGGTTGTAAGATAACTATATATTGAAAATTATAGTACTCTGAAAAAAGAGATTGAAGAACATATCAGAAAATGGAAAGATGTCCCTTGATTATGGATAGGAAGTGACAACATTTTGAAAATGACACATTCCCAAAACTGTTACACAAATTTAATGCAATCCAGATGAAAATACCTTTAGCCTCACAGATCTAGAGAAAATATTTCTAAAATTCTTTTGGAAATAGAAGAGACCTAGAATAGCAAAGGCAATAATGGGCAATAAAGGCAAGGCAGGAGGCATCATAGTCCCTGACTTGAAATTATACTACAAAGCTACTGTGATAATATCAGCATGGTACTGAAAAAAAAAAAAGCCAAACAAACAGACCCAAGGATCAGTGGAACAGGTTGGAAAATGATCTAACTACAAAGATACTCAGTCACCTTATCTTTGACAAAGGAGCCAAACACATTCACTGGAAGAAAGAAACCTCTTTAATAAATGGTGCTGGAAAAATTGGCGTTTCACATGCCGAAGACTAAAACTTGACACATGTCTGTCACCATGCACTAAACTAAGATCAAAATGGATCAAAGATTTAAATATTAAACAGAAACACTAAATGTACCGGAAGACAAGGTAGGTAGAAATCTTGAAGACATAGGGTTAGGCAGAGTGTTCATGAACAAAACACAAACTTCATGGGAAGCACTTCAAAAAATCAACAATTGGAATCTTTTTATTAAAAAATCTTTTGCATATCAAAAGAAATCACCAACAGAATGAAAAGAAAACCCATGAACTGGGAAAAGTTTTTAGCCAACTGTCCCTCAGTCAAAGGGCTTCTACCTAAAACATATAAAGAATTGAAAAAAATGAGGTCTCCCAAATTCAAAGTTCCAGTCCAAAAACGGGCATCTGAGATAAATACATGCTTTTCAGATGAAGAAATGCAAATGGCAAATAAATATATGAAAAAATGTTCAGCAATACTGGTCATCTGAGAGATATAAATTAAAGCAACATTGAGATTCCACTTCACTGCAAGAAAGAATGACTGTCATCAAGAAATCAGCCAATAACAAATGCTGCCAGGGCTGTGGCGAAAATGGAACCATTCTCCACTCTCCTGGTGAGAGTGTAGACTGGTGCAACTACTTTGGAAATTAATGTGGATATTCCTTGAAAAACCAGGTTTGGAGGTTCCATTGGATTCAGTTATTCCCATTCTGGGTATTTTCCCAGAAGAATCAAAAACATCATACCACAGCAATATGCACCCATGTTTATAGTAGCACAATTTGTAATGATTAAATTTTAGAAACAACCCAAATGCCCATGAACTGTGGAATGAATAAAAAAGATGTGGTATTTTTATATAATGGAGTACTACTCAGCTACAAAGAAGGATAAACTTGAGGCTTTTATAATTAAATGGATGCAATTTGAGATCATACTCGTAAGTGAAATAAATCAGACTGACATGTGTAAACATCATATTATCTCTCTAGTGGAAAAAACTGAAAGATTAAATAAGATCAAAAATGTACAATAAATACTGTGAAAGTGAAAGGGGAAGAAACTACTCAAAAGGAAAGAACAATTGGTATGGGGGAAAGGAGAAAAGAAAGAATGGAAAAGAATCAACAACTGGAATCTTTTTATTAAAAAATCTTTTGCACATCAAAAGAAATCATCAACAGTGTGAAAAGAATTATACTACTAATATAGATAGATAATTAGATAATTATACTACTAATCTCTGTTAGCTCATCAAAAGTAGTGATTTGTGGTTTCATTGTTTGATCAGTTTTTCATGCCTATATCTTTTGACCTGAGCAACTATTTTGATGATAGCAATACTCAATATATTAAAAAATGAATAAACTGAGGTGAACTTTTGATATATTCATTGGGGGTTATCTCTTAAAGCATACTATATGCCTATTTTTCATTCTTGCAATTCTTCTTTTTAAATATGTATCTTTAAACAGGAGTAGCTTGCTATGTTCATAAAGGAATGTGGATGAAAATATTAATATCTGTATTGTTAGTTGTGAGGAAGAAATCAAACCATACAAATGATTTCCAATGTGAAACATCTGAAGACATAGAAAGCATGTTATGGTTAGTGTCTGGATGTCCCCCCAAAGCCTCATGTGGTCATGGAGAGCAGACTTTGTGAAGATGGCTGAACCTAGCATTTGTGACTGGTTCATTTTCTAGTGTTGGGATTGGCAGTGTGCACCCACCCTGGGGTGGACAGCCTGCATACGGTATAAGGGAGAGAAAGAAGCTTGCTCTTACCTTTTGCCCTTTCATTCTTACTGCTTTTGGTATCTGCTGCAGCTACCATGAACAGTTGCCTCTCAGCCACACCACCCTAGCCAGCTGAGTATGAACTGAATCCTCCATAAACTGTAAGCTAAATAAACCTTTCCTTCCTTCATTTTGGGAGTCAGGTATTTTGTCTCAACACTGAGAAAGAAGTAACTAAGACAAAGCACAACAAGACTTAGTTTTGTTAAAATGCAGAGCAATTCATATAGTGTGGTTTTGGTTTGTGTTAAAGCAAAGTAAAAGTTAAACCTATGTATGGAAATACGTAGAGGAAAGCTAATAAAGATTCATGCAAAGTTGTTCATGGCGGTTACTTTTAGCAAGGGAAATGGAATTAGAGTGTTGAGTAAAGTCTTATTCTACATACTTAATTTTTGCTTAATAAGCATAACTGAAATGATGTTGCTTTAAAACACCAGCTTTTATTACATGTATAAAATAATTTTAGAAAGTATCAAAGAAAGAGAGGCTTTGTGTATAAATTATCTCACTGATCCTGCTATTTCAGGCAGAAATATATTTACTTTTTCTGTGGAGAAAAGCTATCCATCAGTTCTTCAGAGGATGGGAGAAGCATCCCTTCCAAACATGAAACTGCCATGATCTTCCTCTGCCTCTAGCCACATCCTGGTGATGTAAAGTTTCTTCACTTTTTCCACCAGAAAGGAATGCTTTGTTTGGTTGTTTAATTCTTATGTCAAGTTCATCTCTGTTGTAACATGACTAAAGTAGCCACTGATTAATTCAAAAAATGACTCAGTACACACCAAAGTCATTGTCCTTGGAATTCTCAACATTTGAATCTTCTGCTTTTTATCTTTTCCAAATGACTGAGTTTGTAGAACACTTGTCGCAGCTTTTTGTAATGCTTTACTTATAGTGCTAATTCCTTTGTTACTTTCGTTTGACAAATTCGCAACTTTTCACAACCTAATGACACAGCCGGTGTGAGTCTGTGGAGACAGGGTAAAAATGTCAAGATAAAATGAAGCAATAGTGGTCAGTGTCTGTGCAGATCATGTTTCAGTGCCAAGATGGAGTGGGGCAAAGTCAGGACAATGCCATGCAATAAAAATATTGGGTCTCTGCAGGCACAGACACAACTCATAATTCTTGTTGAATAAGAACCACAGTAAATCACATAAAATCAATTGATAAGAGATTCAGGGTAGATTAAAACTTGCCCCATCCCCTTCACTAATAAGGTGACTACAGATCAGGGTTGATTGTTGACAGCCAATTTTAAAAAATGTATTCTTATCTACTGGAAGAAACTTTGCATAATGAGACATTGTCTTTTAATTCCTTTATTATTTTCATAACTTTTATATTACTACTGAGGAAGGAGAGCTAGAGATTTCAATTGAAATGACATTCTGGTCAGAGAATTAATTCTTGATATCTTCTAATTGTTCACATTTTACTCTGTCTTCCTTAAAAGATGTCATAATCAGGACACTAGCAAAATTATTTTTAAAAATTCATCTAATTGTGTTAGAGGACTCCTGCTGCCTGCAACTTTGGGCTAGAGATACTAAAGGTAACCTGGGGCTTTGATCTCTGTCATAGATGAGGTTCTCTGGGAAGCAGGTTCTGAGATCACGGTTAGCAGGAAAGAAGTTAATTGGGAAATGCTTTCAGGAAGAAAACTTAGAGGATGATGCTGTAAGCAGAGTTAGGTCAAAGGAGCAACAATACTACAATGCAAGAAGCTGGCTCTGCAGAATTCCCTCCCATTTGGACCAAAAGGTAAGTTCTTCACAGCCCACTTTGGCATTGGGTATTTGCTGCACCTGGAGCTAGGCCTGATCTTAACGAAGTGGTTGTCTTCTCCTAAACCCTTTCAGAATAGTTCCTCACCTGTCACTCACCACACATCCAGCAGCTGAGGAATTGAGTGAGTCAGTCATGGGGTTTACTCTATCTAATGGTAATTCATGCTCCTGCTAGATGGATTCTAACCTGAATATTTATTGAGGTGACATATGCATTATCATGTATCTCAGTTAAGTTCCTCATCTTCTATTTAAAATAAAAAGATTGAACTCATGACTAAGTCCTTCCATTTCTGAATTCTATGTAGGAAGAATTTTCTTCTGGCATGTTTTAAGCAGTCGTGTTTAAAACAGAAATGCAACAATTGATATAGTTTCTCAAGTCTTTGGTCGACAAGCCCACTTTGTTCCTTTTACGTGCTTTTTGTTTAAATCTCTCTTGGGTGGCTTGGGTGAAAGGAGGTCACATGCATCTTTGACAGTCGGAAATTTTCAGGAACTGTTCCAAAATTTAATTAAGTACTGATTGTCTTCTATGCACATGAGAGAGAAGAAAATCTTCAGAAATAACAGAATTAAGCATGCTCTATTTTGTAGCCTTGTAATGACCTCCAGCAAATGCCTGACCTAGTTCTGAAGGCCTTGAGTCCACTCACATGAACACAATGCCTTAAGAAGCTGATTCAGAAATCAAAGTAAAAAGCAGGCACCATTCACATTAATGGAGCAGGAAAGGATGTCCTGTACTATGGGTAGAACAGACAAAATGTAAAATAAAATGAAGATTGCCTCCAGTCACTTAATTTAGAGGCAGCACAGGAATTGTGAAGCTTTTCAGTATGATGGCACCTTGAATTAAAAGAACTAATCTGCAATGGATTTTCTTATTACCCTGATGGTGTTGGGAACAGATATTCCCCAGCCACATTAAAGCTTAAAGCCAGCAACTTCTGCCTGCCCCCAAAAGGTTAACTACTAAGCAGTGCTCTATGAAGGCCCAAAAGTGCTGTGCATGTCAGAATCTCATCCTTTCCACTCCTACATAGTGAAGTCTTTACTGGTCAGCAGAGTTAATGCTGCTCATGTTTAACATAGCCAAGTTTACTTCAAGAGACACAGAAAGGCTTGTGTCGCAAAGTCTTGGACTTGGAGTTGATTCAAGAGTTTATTCCTTCGCATCACAGCAGAAGGCCAAAGGGAGCACCTTTCTAACTTGTTAATCTAACTGTAAGTCATTTCCATTATAGTCATGATGGCATTCCCCTCAAAATGACTTATTGAATGTGGCCTTGTGAACTATTTCATGACCAAAACTGACCAAACAAAAAATCTTTAATGATGCAAGTGTGGGAATTATTGTTTTCTATCCTCCAGTCATTCACAATGAACGTTAACAAGCCTGGCATGGTGGTGCATGCTTTTTATCCCAGCACTGGGGAGGCTGAGGCAGGAGGATTGCTGTGAGTTCGAGATTGGCCTGGGCTACAAAGTGAATTCATGGCCAGCCCGGACTGCTTAGTGAGACCCTGTCTCAAAAAATAGGGCCGGGGATATAGCTCAATGGCATAAGCACCTGCCTGGCATGAGGTTGTGAGTTCAATTCCCAGTACCCAAAAAAAAAAAAAAAAAAAAGCAAAAAAACAATGAACATTAACTATGACTATGTTTTATGTCTCAAAAGAAAATCTAGTTAATCCGGGTTTTTCCAGTCTTATTTGGTTTACAGAGCTCCCTCTGTCCTTCTTTATAATTCCTTCCAAAATGTGCTGCAGACCAGTTTGAGAAATGCTATTTGGACTGGATTTCAGACTGCCAGACTGTTGGGCCAGGTCACAGGCTACTTTAGAACTCTTATTGTAAGTTTAATCTCTTTGCATCCCCCTGAAATACCACCATCACCCTAAAAAAGGGGATTTTAGGTTAAGAGATTTCTCATGAGTGATTGTCAGATCTCTCTCTCTCTTCCATTCCCCTCCTCTTCTCTCCTGCTCTTTTTCCTTATTTCTTTCCTTCAAATCGACATAGTACTTTCTGTCAACTTTGTGACTTCCTTCAACCAGCATAGGGTTACCTGATCTTGCTCATAAACTTTCAATATGATTTTTTAAATTTTAAAATGAAAAAAAGAATGAAAATGAATTTGAAAACAAAGTAATAGGAGATTAACTATGGCTAATATAGTGCGTATTGTTATCTTCAAATTAGTTGCTCAGATTATAAGACACAGGCATGAAAAAAGTGATCAAACACTGAAACCACAAATCATTCTTTTTGATGAACTAAACTTTTTCCTTCTTTCTTTTCTCCTTTCCCCTATCCCAAGTGTTCTTTCTTTTTGAGCAGTTTCTTCCCCTTTCACTTTCAAAATATCTATTGTACATTTTGGATCTTATTTACTCTTGCACATCAAAAGAAATCATAAACTCCTAATACGTTACAGTGATATTTAGCTTTCCACTCTATATTGTTCCTGGTAAGTGGCCTCAGTGACTATTGAAGGCTAATCAAAGAAGTCAACCTTAGGAACTGACTGAATTTATTCTTAAGAAGTAGCCTGATTGAGAGTTCAGCTAGCTCAGAGGCTGGAGAGTTCTGGGGATTGTAGGTTCTGGGAAATAGTTTTCATATCTATCTGGAACTCAGTCCAGCGAGTATGGTTTTCAGAACTGCATGACTGGGATCCAGAATGACATTAGATCTCTATAAATATGCATGGATGACTGTGTATTCCCTGGAAGCAAATCATAGTCCATTTGACTATTTTTATTCTTTTAGTCAAAAAGGTACAAGAAAATCTCATTACTTTCATCCCATATCTAGTTTTTTTATCCTCTAAGGATGCTATTCAATTCTGAAAGCCCTTGAGAAGCTCCCGAAGGTACACTGCTTCTTGCTTTCACCACTTTCCCCACTTATAAAGTTTTCTTATTTTGGTCCCTTGAAAAACATTGTAACAGCATCTAACTGTAAATAGTGGCTACTACCCTCAAATTTACCTCTCCCAAAAGAAAGACACAAAAGCAACTCCAGTATGAAGTATAAGGAAGAGGTGGTAGCTATTATCCCACTAGGATTCATATGGCATTATAAATTTCTATGAAAACGGGAATTACACAGAATCTGCTTGTTTTCAGGCAACCTGGTTACCTCATAGAATGTTCAATTTCTGTCCCTCACTGCAGAGTATGTGGGGCGAGTATTTCCAGCAATGAATCTACTAGAGTTATCTCTATGTAGATCGAGAAACAAATGGACAGAGAGATAGATAAATAGGTGGATGCAGTTTCATGTTCTCTGCAATTATCATATAAACTCTTGCACTGTGATCATAAATAATTTTCTTGCACAAAGTACATTAACTCTGTGGGAAAGAATGTGTTGAGTCCATGAAAGTACCTACAGACTGGTACATGAATGCATAAAAAAATGCTCTCAACACTATTTTTTCACAAAAAGAATTGTGAGAAATTTTATTTTGTACTGCTCATGGTGGAAGTGAAACTTAATAGAGAAGACGCAGACTTACAAATTTAACTAGGGGCATCAAGGGGCATAAAATGACACATGTGGCATACCACTCAAGGCAGTCTCTGTGTGTTTAGGAACCCTCTCAAACTCTTAGGTTCACTGCTGAGGATGAAGAGAATGGGTTGCTGTCCTTATGGTAGGCTTCCTGGAGGAAGTAGCATTTAGACTTGAGCATTTGGGCAAACAGTAGGTTCAAATGGAGATGGATGCTTCTGGGTTTTGGGAGCAGTATGTTCTGTGGCCCAAGGATAATGAAATGACAGTGCTCACACCACAGGATGGAAGTGCAACCACTGAACAAAAGGTAATAGGAAATGAGACTGGAAACTTACTTAGCTTTGCTGGTGACAGCTTTGCTTTCCTCCTATAGAGCAGTCATTTTTAACTGTAGTATTGAAACATGCTGAACTTAAATTATAAGGTGTGTCAAAATAATTTGATTCTAGGAAAAATACTCAAGGTTTTGTTTCATTTAGATTTGCTCTGTGTAAATTAAAGTTGCTACCTTTATAATTCATCATATGTGATTTAGGCATAGCAGGGCCAGCTTGGCCAATTTGAGAGGATGAGTAACATCCAGTGCCATGCGTGCAACAGCTTATCTGCCTGGGGTGAAGAGCATCAGTTTAAGGGAGAATAAGCCCGAAAAACAGAGCATGACTTCATCACAACCCAGGAGTCTAAGTCCTGATGAGGTGATTGTTTTGGGAATATGCTTCTGAGCCAAACTCCTGATTCATACCTTGGCCCTAAGAAGACAGGAGTCTATAAATAAATGCCACCTATCGGGACACAGGGAACACTGCTTTGGACTCCTTTAACAGAATTCCATACAGAATTGAGAGATTGTTTTCCTATATTTCCTCACTAGTGTAGGGCAGCCAGAAGAGAAGCACTGTGTTCAGTAGAGTAGTCCGAAAGACTAAGGCTACAGAAGAAGCTCAGATGCCATGATATATTCTGGAGATTTCTAAAAATCCTGGCAGGAAGCTCATCATCAGATGGGAAGGATATTTACAAGCAATTTGTCTTTCTTTCCAGAAAAGTTCCTGGCTACTTGAATAAGCACTGCCACTCTTCTTCTTCTTCGTTACATGCCAATGAAGTCATTGAATAGTTAATAAAAAGGCTATGCTTTGAGCTACAAATTGACTACGTGACATCCAGTGCCATATGCATGACCATCATCCATCAGATATGCAGTGTAGGAGAAAATGCCTGGGAATCTCGCCTGCAGGTGACTGGTCCAAGAACCACTGAAATTTCAAATAGGTGATATTTTGAGAAAAAAAAATGATTTTCTGTAATGTACATAGTTGCCAGGTAAAGAAAGGAATAATTAAGGCATATATTGCTGATTAGAAGGCCAATTTAGAAGAAATGAATTTAGCTGTCAGTACTATAGCTGAAGCTCAAAACATTTGCTCATACTCCAGTTTCCCCAATAAATTGTTGTGCGCAGGTAAACTTTGCATTCTGAGTCAGTTTCCCCCTAAGAAGTGGTCCATGAAATGAATACCCTGGTTACCTCTTCTCTTCTTCTTTGTTACCATTATAGCTTTACTAAGATGTTCTTCTTTGGCTGGGATAGATGTGATGCACTTAAATGGAAGTGGTCTTTCCCCAGCCATCACATTGAAAGTAAGAAAACTCTCACAGAATGTTCTAAGGATTTCTTGAGCTATTACTATAGAGGAAAACATAAGGAAGAAACTAAGTATGTGAGAGCTTAGGAATACATATTATTCAAAAGGCTTTTCAGCGATTATTCTTTATTATCTTCAAATTTAACCTTCACGCTCCCTTTCAGATTCCCTGGGCACCTGCCCATCTGTTGGCATTTCTCCTGGAAATTGGCCCTACTGAATCCTATCTCGCTAATACTGGTACTTACAGAGTTTCTTCTTTTTTGTGGGACCACTTTCTTTTCTTGCAGTGGTCCTGGGAGGAAAAGAATAGTGAATTCTCAAGAAGTCCTTGGGGCCCATCGAGGCCCAACAATGAAGTACACAGAGCTCCTCAGGGCACTTTAAGCCAGTCAGTTTACCAGTGGCTGTCTTCCTGCTTCATGCAAGAAGCACACACCAGACAATTACAACAGAGGTTAAGTTAGTATTGCACAGACAGTTATCATTGTCTAACTCTCTCATAGTGGTATTCTGAACTGAAATGTACTGGCTGTGAATTAGAAAAAGGGCAAGGAGATAAGAAAGAAAAATGAATGTGCATTTGTATCTTTGTCTATATGGTGTGTAGATATTTGTTAGACCTATTCAGAAAAATGTATGTAGGTGAGAAAGTGTTATGATTTGTGTCTAGATGTTCCTCCAAAGCCTCATGAAGTCATAGGAGGACTTTCCAGAGGTATGATGCTGGGATCAAGGGTTTGTGACTAATAAATTAGTCCACTGATTGGTTTGGCATAGTTCTGGGTAGGATTAAGGGTGTCCTACCCTGGATGTGAGCGCTATCTGTCCCAAGAATGGGTCAGCTGGATAAGATAAAAGTGACGGAAAGAGGGCTCCTATGGTCTTATTGTTTCCTTGCTACTTGCTTCCTTCTGTCTGCCTTGCTTTGCCATGGGCTGTTTATCCTCTGTTATGTCCCTCTACCATTCCACTCTGCTTTGCAGCCAATGGATTATGAACCAAAACTTCTATGAACTGTGAGCCAAATCATCTTTTCATCTTTTAACTTAGGGTGTTGGGCGTTTTGTCTCATCAGTGAGAAAACTAACTAAGACGAAAGGGGAGACAGCAGTCTTACTAAGTCCATGTTTTCATTCCCAGATAATATAAGGTAGTCAATTAGGCTTAATGCACAGTTGGAGGCTAAGAAATTTTGCCTCATTCCTGGGGAGATTGACTGTAAGTCTAAATATGTTCTCTGTCTCTGTCTCTCTGTCTCTGTTTCTCTGTCTCTCTCTGTCTCTGTCTCTTTCTATATGTATACCTGTATATATGTATGTATATGTGTATGTGTGTACTGTATGTAAAGTTATTCCTGCTACATGTTGAAATATATAACACAAATCCTAGTATATAATACAAATCCTAACACAAAATACTAAAAAAGTTATCTTCAATTTCTTCTCTCATTCTTTTTAAAAATTAATTAATTAATAATTTAGTGGGTTGAGCAGACTGAAGGTATCAGAACACACCTCATATTCTTTCTTCCTGTAGTTAATGGAGCTCCATTCCTGCAAAGCTTGTACTTCTGTATATTTGTTACACAACTCAGAACTTCATGGCTGTGTAGGATTTCTGCAGGAAGTGATTGTTCTCTCCTGGTTTGACTTGATGGTGGAAGATGCTTGATTCAAGGAACATGAAAGCTTATTAGAGTTTACTGTATGTTGCAGCAGAAGAAAGTAAAAATTACACAAGCCGGGTAAGGTGGGGAAAGAGGCAATTGCCAAGCCATTGCTGACACCAATAACTTTTTACGAGGGTGAGTCAAGGCATCAAGCAGGCTGGAACCAAGTTTTCATCCTTTTGAACCTATTACCATAGATTAGGATGAAGAATGGAAGGAAAGCAAGCCTCTCTCTCTGGCTAAGTGGAGAGAAAGACTTACGTTATGGAGACAGATGCTAAAGGGAAGGTACTTGAACTCAACTAAGGTTTGAGTGGGTAGGGGTTTTAGAAGAAAGCATTAATGCAGCAGGTACAGTAAGAGTCAGTCTCTGACTATCCCGAGTACTGACAGAGGGCAGGGAGAAGCACATGCCCAGTTGGAAAAAGCTCAGTAGGCAATTTTCATCTTTCATTTAAGGATATAATTTTCTTCTATTCTTATCTCTTTGTGAGAATTAGGAATGAATGTATCACTTAGCATGCCAGAGAGGTGCAAAAAATGTGGGACACAGAAAGTTTGAAAACTGGCTCCCTTGATGGAGACCCTATGTTTTCCATTCTTACCAACTCTTTAACCTTGATAGTTGATCGAGTTGTGGTCTACACTGCTGGCAAGGTGTGTCCAAACTAATCATTCCCTGCAAATTCCTATCTAACTCATTTCTTCATTCACAGGAGAGGCCAAATTCAGGAAAACTATATGTGAGGGCAAACCTGACTCTTTTCTGTGTTAGTGACACCTGGATCTTTGAATTTCCCAGAAACACGATTATGCTAGAACATTTTTAACCCCTCAGGTAGTCTCACCTCTGCCAAACTTGAAAAGGGGCAAGACAGGAACAGAAATAAATAATGAACTTGCTTAGGCCACAAACTTCTGATTTGTGTCTGTATACTTTCATCTTCTCCAGTGTCAGTACTCTATCCATTTTTTAACTTAGTTATCTTTTGCCTTTTTTAAGTTAGTACTAAATATAGCTATTTCTGGATTTTGTTTATGGAAGATTCAGATTCCAGCTGGGGGTGGTGGCACATTCCTGTAATCCTAGGATTTGGGAAGCTGAGGCAGAAGGATTGGATTACCTCAAGTTCATGGCCAGCCTGGAATACATAGCAAGACTCTCAAATGAAAACAAAACAGATTCAAGATCCCTTAAGTGAAACCCTTAAATCATCTGTGTCACTCAATCTGGGCAGCAGCTCTTCGGTGTGAAAGGTGTTAAACTGCTAGTACTTAACCTTCTGCTTCCAATACTGCATGGTCTGTGAGCAAATACTCTACCTGTGGTCAGCTTTAGTTGTGGCAAGGATTTGTAGCATGAGAAGACTAGGGGTCTCTCTTCAATTTCTTGCAGTACCACCCCATCCCATGTCAAAAGAATGCTGCATTGGGAATACCAAGTGAAGATGAGGTACACAGTGGACTGGATGTCTGGGGTCCACCTCCCCCATGTGGTCACTCTGTGTGTCACTGTGGAGGCTGCTCCCTTAGCATTTCTATGGAGGAGGGACTTCTTGGATGGGACTCAGTGTTTTTTTCTGCAGACCTAAAAACCAACCTCAGTGAGGTTTTTCTGTATGTGAAGAGGAGGGTCAGTGTAAAGGAAGGTATGAGATGGAGCTGATTCCAAGGATCTGAGGTCTAGACCTCCTGCCTTTATTTGACATACAACTTTGGCATTCAGGAGTCTCATATGACACATCTCCTGGAGACAGAGACAGATAGGCTCCGTTTCTTGCCAGTAGGATGGCTGTTCACACTCATAGTGGTGTTCTTTCCCAGACTAGGGCAGAAAAATCAATGTGCCTACACTAGGAAGCACCTGACCACTGCAGTCCGGGTCTCTCTCATCTCTCTGTCAGGAAACGGAGACTTTGCTTTAGGATATGCTTAGATGAAAATTTATTCTATTGTGGTTGGAATAGAAAACATATGACAAGAGAGCGCCCCCTAGGACTGCTGCCCCGTTGATCCTCAGGCTGTCTTCCTTTCAGGTCAGTTTGCCTAAAGAGGCACTTTGTACAACAACATCTATCTTCCTTTTTCTGCACTCTCTCTGACCTTTATTTTAAGTATTCTGTGACATGTGTACATGTGTTTTTATTGCAAACTGCTTCAAATCCATTTGGATATGGATGCTATACAAATTATAAATAAATAAATACAAGATAAAGAGAGGATTTCTTCCCCTGCCAGCTTGTTGCTTAAAAGGCAGCAAGTTTGCACTTGCGTGACTCCGCTGCTGTTGTTGCTTTTGCTGGGTCCCATGCAGGCAGCCAACAGGAGTGAAAACAAAATCTGTCCCTTTCAGCACCACACATTCCTCTCCTGAGCCTAGAGGAAGAGGTGGCAAGTATCATTTGCCAATCAGGAACCAGATAGCCTTTCCTTTACTGAGTTTCACATCTTTAACAAATTCTACGAAGTTTGGTAGAGTCATAGTGGTAAATAAGGCATCCACCATTTTACCTACTGGTGTAGGACATCTAATGCTCATTCCATTCTCACAGTTGTACATAGCCCCTGGCTTAATCTGCTTTTCCACCCCCTCCCTGTCCTTTAGGAATCTTTTCTTTTTTTTCTCATGAGAAAATATTCCTCAGTCCTCCATATATTCAACACATGAACTTCTTGGCATTTGCCTGAATGAAATCTAGGCTTCCTTACATTATTTCTAAGGAGGGGACTACTTATTGTTTTGATACTAGCATAATATATTTCTTGTTTACTCCTAGTCTTCATTACTCTCTCTTCAGAATAATTTCTTCTGCCTTCGAAACCCCAAAACTGCCATCTCTCTTTCTATTTTGAGCAGAGGACATTGTGCCCAGTTGATTAATCATTCTGGATGACTCCTCTAATTTAAAAAAAAAAAAGATTTGTTTTTTTTTTCTTTGTCTCTATTTCAGAAGAAGTTGTTCTCTTCCTTCCTACACAGAGACTTTCAGCTCTACCCTGCATTTCTTTTTTTTAAAACAAATAAAACCAAGCAAAATAGAAAAGAATAAAGCCAATCAAAATGAAACAGTGTAAGTGACACAGGATTTCAAAACTAGGTAATAGGAAATCAACAATGGTTACCATAATGCCTCTTGTTGTCTTCAAAATAGCACCTATACCATCAGATATAGTAAAATAAAACAAAACAGAACAGAATAAAACCAATAAAAGCAAAAACAATGAACACAATGCAGAACTTCAAAACAAGATAATAGTAAATCCAAAATGGCTACCATAATATATCTTGTTATCTTTGAAATAGCAGCCCATGCCATCAGATATAATAAAATCAAACAAGATAAAACAGAATACAACCAAACCAAACCAAACAATGAAAATGACACAGGACTTTAAAATAAGATATTGGGAAACTGACAATGGTTACCACCTTCAGCAGGAGATTTCCCATACATGCTATATTGCGTGTTGTTAGCCTCTAAATAGATGATCAAACTACTGACTTTAGGCCTGCAAAGTAAATGAAACACTAACCACTACAAGCATTAAGGAGAACCAAGGTCCCCCATCCCCATAGGTGATTGGTTGATTCAGAGAAGCAAAGACTGAGATGATAGCGATTGAAGTAAAATAGCCTGCATGTCTTGTCATTCTTTTCTATTTCAGTTTTTTGTCCTCATCAATTTAGTTCTTCTTTTGACACATCTACATTTACTTACTGTTTTTGCCTCCTACCTCTATATTTTAAACATATTAGTAAATAAGAGTCTTCATTCTACCTTGTTTCCTCTACAGGGTACTTTCCTCTTGCCATTTTTCTTATCATTATTAGCTTTTTGGATGAAAATAAATATCCCTGCATTATCCCATCACCCTTACTCCATTCTCACTGAACTCCTAGTCCCACCAACTCTGAAAAATTGTTTTCTTAGACATTACTCATAGTTTATTTGCCAAATCTAAGTGACTACTTACCTTCTTGCAGTTTGTGGAATATTTCATTGCTCCTTACTTGGTGCTTAGGTTCTATACAATGTTTTTGTCCCTTTACTTCTAAAATGGTTCTTTTTTTTAAATGACATATGCTGCTTGCTTTAGTCTGTCTTTTTCTTGAGGATCAGTTTTTGAATTCCCATGATCTACCTGATTGTTCTTCCTGAATATCTCTTTAGAATCTCGGACTCTCTTTTCCCCTACCCAATTCTCAGATTGACACCAATTGGTTCGTCTTATCAGCACAACTTCTTTCCAGTTTGTGAAATTTTGGTATTTTATTTGAGAGTTCTTTCTTCCATATTTTATACATCTATCAGTTGACAAATATTGTCAGTTTTTCCTCACAAGAATCTCTTACATTCTTTTTTTTCCTAGTCTATCAACCACATCTTTGCCTTTCCCAAAACTATTCATTATGTGTTGTGCATATGTGGAGGACAATATTCCTTTGCAGCCTAACCCAAAGACAGAGATTATTGTCATTTATGCTCTTGTTACCTTACATTGCAAGTTTTAACTATAAAAATCATTTATGCACTACTAATGAGAGTACTGATATAATGAGTGATATAACTTTCTTTAATTTATTTAGGTTTTATAGCAAATTTATATTATTTTTGTCAGGTTATTCTGTTCCAATTTATTTGCTGAGAAATAATAGGGTTAATCAGGAGTAGCTTGGGGTAGGCAAAGACCAAACGTTGAATGAAGGAGAACTTCAGATGAAGGGAATACCCATATACAACAAGAGAAAACAGAAGACCCTGACAAAATTTGTAAACCTCATATAAGACAAAAAAGAGTATTGATTGTGTTTATTGAAATACTCCTTCTAAGCAACAAAGTAGCATTGATGTCAGTTTTTAACATTTTAATTCTATAGCAAAGAATAAGAAAGGAGAAGAGAGAAAAATCAAGACCCCAGCATGGCAACGGCGGAGAAGGAGGAGGAGGGGGGGAGGAGGAGGAGATTAAAGATCACATGTCGTGAAAGTCCAAAGAAAATAGTAACAGAGGCTTTATTGCACCAAAAACATTGTATGAACTTTTTTCTAGATGATTGTCTTTGGTGTTTATATATTTGTAAGTTAGCTTTGCTCAGTGGTAGTATCATAGTCAATAAGGTTTATCTGAAGCCCAATTATTGCTAATATATTAGTAAGTTTTTTTGTTCATTTTTAATATAATATAATGTTATATAATATAATCTCATTCCATCTACCCTTTGGCTTTTGTTTTCTTTGCCTTTCCTGTGTTAGCTAAAGAACCTTGCTAGATTTCCAGAAACAACAAAGAGGCAACATTAAATTTCCAAAAGTACAAGACAGAAAAAAAGATGAACTATTAAGGAGTATAAATAGTCTCTTTAGATTTTTCTTCAAATTTTTAAAATTTCTTCTATGGTAATTTTACATAACAAACTTTGCTATTTTAATCATTTTAATTGTGTGATTTATTGACATTACTTATATTCACAAAAATGTGTAAACATTACCACTATTTCTAGCACATTTTATCAATCCATTAGAAACTGTGCAACCATTAGGCAACAGCTCCCCATTTTCCCTGCCTCTCAGTCTCGTAACATCTACCCTACTTTCTGTATCTATGAATTTGCCTAATAGATACTTAATACAAGTAAAATCATACTCTACTTGTCCTATAGTGTCTGGCTTATTTCATTCACTTAGCATGCTCCCAAATTTTATCTGTTAGATCATATATCAGAACAATTTCTCTTTTCTGACTGTATCATATTCTATTACATATATATATATATATATATATATATATATATAAAACATTTTGTTTATATATTTATCTACTAACAGATACTTGGGTTGTTTTTATATTTAGCTACTATGAATAACAGTATATAAACATTAGTATTATATTAATGTAACAGTGTCTATTTCAGTTTTTTTAAAAATTCTTTTGGATATACATCTAGACATAAAAATGCTTGATTATATGGTAATTATATGCTTAGTTTTTTGAGAAATAAGCTATTTTCCTCAGTGGCTACATCAGCAATGAATGAAGGTATCTATTTCTCTTTACCTTTACTGTCTCTTGTTATTATTCATTCTTAATAAAATTATAGTCATCCTAGTAGATATGAAGTTGTGCTTTATTATAGTTTTCATTTGAATTTCTTTAATAATTAAAGTTGGGCATCTTTTCTATGTGATTGACCATTAGTATGTCATCTTAGGAGAAATACCTATTCATTTCTTACCAGTTTTTGAATTGAATTGTCTGTCTTTTACCTGAATTGTCTAGGTACAAGATTTATGACACTCTAAGCCACCTTGTCTTTGACAAAGGGGCCAAATACATTCACTGGAAGACAGATAACCTCTTTAATAAAAGATGCTGGAAAAACTGGATTTCTACAGGCCAAAGACTAAAACTAGGCCCATATCTACCACCATGCACTAAACTAAAGTCAAAATGAATCACAGATCTAAATATTATAACAGAAAAACTAAATTTTCTTTAAGATAAAATAGGTAGAACTCTTGAAGACATAGGTGTAAGCCAAGACTTCATGAACCAAACCCTGACTGTGCAGGAAGCATTACAGAGAATCAACAATTGGGAACTTGCTTTATTAAAAAGTTTTGCACAGCAAAAGAAGTCACTAACAGTGGAAAGAAATCCTACAAAGTGGGAAAAAATTTAACCAGTTGTTCCCCAGACAAATGACCTAGAACATATAAAGAACTGAAAAAAAATCAGATCTCCCCCAAACTTAAAGCCCCAGTTCAAAAATGAGCATCTGAGATAAATAGACACTTCTCAGATGAAGAAATACAAACAGCAAATAAATATGTGAAAAAGTGTTCATCACTGGTAATTCAAGAGATGCAAATTAAAACAACATAGATTCCATCTCACTCCAGAAAGAATGGCTATCATCAGGAAATCAACCAATAATAAATGCTAGTGGGGCTGTGGGTAAAAAGGAACTCTTCTTCCTGTTGGCAGGAATGTACACTGGTGCAACCACTGTGGAAATCAGTGTGGAGATTCCTCAAAAAGTTAGGACTAGAGGCCCCATTTTACCCAGCTATTCTGCTTCTAGACATATTCCCAGAAGAATTGAAAACATCATGCCACAGTGATACATGTGCACCCATGTTTATAGCAGCACAATTGGTAAAAGCTGAATCTTGGAAACTACCCAAATGCCCATCACCCAAGGAATGGATAAAAAAGATGTAGTATTTTTATACAATAGAGTACTACTCAGCCATAAAGAGGGATAAACATGAGACATTTATAGCTAAATAGATGGACCTTGAGACCATACTCAAGTGAAATAAATATGATAAGCATGTAAATACTACATGTCTTTTTGAAAGTATAAATAAGAACCCAAATGTATAATAGATATTCTGAACCAGGAAGAAGTTGTTCAAAAGGAAAGTTGAACTAGGGATGTGGGAGTGGGAAAGGAAGGGAAAAAAATGAGAAAAGAAGGATAAAATGGAAACAAAACTTTGTAAATAGGAGGGGAAGAAGGACAAAGAGGAATCAAGATATATCATGCAGAGGTACAAATTCCTTACGATGACTATGATCAATATGTATATCTAAATGATACCAATAAACTTATTAATTTTTAAAAAAAGATTTACAAATATTTTCTCTCATTCTGGAAGTTGATTGTTCACTTTCTTGAAAATATCATTTCATGAGCAGAAGTTTTAAATTTTAATAAAGTCCTATTATTTCTCCTTGCAGTGCCACATCTAAGAATCCATTGTCAGGTCTATAATCATGAATATTTGACTCTAGGCTTTTTACTGAGAAATTATGCCTTCAGCTCTTATATTTAGGTTATTTTTCCTTTTGAATTAATTGTTTTATATAATGTCAGATATGGATTAAATTTCATGCTTTTGCAGTGGAAATTCATTTGTTGTAACACTATAATTCTCCACCGAATAAACTTGACACCTTCGCCAAAAATCAGTTGACCTAAATGTATAGGTAATTTCTGGACTTTCAATTCTATTCCATTGAGTTCTATGCCTACTCTTAGGGTGGTACCAAACTGCTTTGGTTACTACAGATTTGTATTGTTTAAAAAAAATAGAATCCTCCTGATATTTTTTTTCAAGAGTAATATGGCCATTTTGAAGTTCTTTGTAAATCTCTATGAATTTGAAGGTCCACTTTTCTATTTTTGAAGAAAAATGTTTTGGAACTTTGATAGTGGTGACATTGAATTTGCAGATTGCTTTGGGTTGTATTGGCATCTTAATAGTATTGAGTATTCTTGCTCAGGAACACAGAATGTCTTTAATTTTTTCTGCAATATTTTGTATTTTATCAGAGTCTCATAACTATGGTTAAATACACTCTAAATTATTTTATTCTAAAGATACTACTACAAATGAAATTTCCTCTTACTTTCTTTTTGGTATTTTTTAATTGCAGGTACATAAACAGTCAACTTTTTAAAAATACAAGTTGTAATACACAATGGTTATGTTCACCCTAGGGGGTTGGTACATGTGCATAATACATTTTAATTCTTTTTATTTCCTCTTTCTTGTACCCTTTTTTTTCTTGGTCCCTCTCTCCTCCCTCCATCTTGAGATCTCCTTCCTATTTGTAAAAAAGTTCTTTTTGTGTGTTGATTGTGTACTGCTGAATTTTAGTTTTAAACTGGTTCTTATTATTCTTTTTCCTAAGTGACTTCTTTTTTTGACTTATTGATTAGTTAGGAGTGTGCGGTTTAATTTTCACATATTGTGAATTTTCCAGTTGTCCTGCAAACTGTGACTTCGTTATTACATTTTAATCAAAATATTTTATGTGACTCTAATTTTTAATGATTTACTCAGGCATATTTTGTGATAGGTATCTATTTATACATAACATGTATAAAATGGATGTTATTCTCAGAGGAACTATACATTCAGGAATATTTTATATATTGTATGTTGGTTAGGTCTACTTGATCATAGTTTTATTCAAATTCTCCATTTCCTCCTTAATTTTTTTCTCAAATTGTTATATACATTAATAAAAGTAGTTTTTAAAGTTTCCAAATGCCCTTTCAATTCTGTCAATATTTTCTTCATCTGTTTTGGAGCATGTTGTAAACTTGTTTATAATTGTTGTATATTTTTCACAAAATGGTCCTTTTGTCAGTATAAGATGTTTTTCCTTTTCTCTTGAAACAGTTTTTGACTTTAGGTCTATTTTGTCTAATATAAATATTCAAATTCATTGATTAAATAGAATAACTTTTTCCATTCTTTCTTTTCAATTATTTTCATTTTCAGTTCTAAAGTGAACATCTTGTAGATAATATATAATTGGATTGTGTTCTCAGATACATTTTTCCAATGTCTGCCTTTTCACTTTAGAAGTTAATCCATTTATATTTAAAGTCATTGTTGATACAGAAGGACATACGCCATTTTGCTGTACACTTTCACTTTTCTGAAATATTTTCGGTCCTTCATTTTCTCAATTACTATTTTTTCTTGTGTTTGGCTAATTTTTGCAATGAATCCTTTGGAGGGTATTCTGATTTTTATAGATAGATCAGATACATAGGTAGATTAGATAGTTACATAGATAGATAGGTAGATAGTTTTTGTGACTGTCCTAAGGATTGCTGTTAGCATCCTAGATACATAACAATCTAGCTAAAGTCTACACTAATTTAACTTCATGATATCATATAAACACTCTTGCCCGATACATCTTTGTTCCTTACCCCTACCTAGAATGGTTTTTATCATAAATTGCATCTTTACATCTTGTGGGCCAGTGATATTGATTTGTAGTTTCTATTCATGTCATATTTTTCTTTTCCTCTCTCCTGCCCATTCTTTCTTTCTCTTTCTATTTTTCTTTTTTCTTTCTTTCTTTCTTTCTTTCTTTCTTTCTTTCTCTCTCTCTCTCTCTCTCTCTCTCTCTCTCTCTCTCTCTCTCTCTTTCTTTCTTTCTTTCTTTCTTTCTTTCTTTCCTTTTTTTGAGACAGGATCTTGCTATGGAGCCCAGTCAGGTTGGCCTTGAACTCAAATGTAGCCCAGGTTAGACTCAGACTCATGATCCTCTTGCCTCACTCTCCAGAGTGCTGCGATTACTGGTGTGTACCATCACACCCAACATATGTTTATCTTTTAAATCCTGCAAAGCATAATAAGTAGACCTGCAAACTAGGAGTACCATAATGCGAGATTTTATAATTCACTTTTGTATTTACCTTTATCAGAGTCTTATTTCTTATGCAGCTGTGGCTTACTGTCTTGTTCATTTATTTTTACCTAAAGGACTTTCTTTAGCATCTTTTATAAACAAGAATGAATGGAAACAAACTTCCTGAGCCTTTGATTATCTGGGAATGTCTTAATTTCTTTTTCACTTTGAAGGTCAGTTTTGCCAAACAGAATTTTTGTTTGACAGTTGTTTTATTTCATCATTTTGAGTGTCATCTCCATGTTTTGGCCTCCATGGTTTTTGCTGAGAAATTGGTTGGTTAGTTTTAAAATAGATTGTGTATAATAAGTTGCTTGTTTCCCACTTTTAAGATACTCTTTGTCTTTTGACAGTTTAATGACAATGTCTCAGTATAGATTTATAAATTTATTCTAAAATGGGAAGATTTTAAGCTTTTGGGATTCAGAGATTCATGTCTTTCATCAAGTTTGGTATGTTTTCAGACAGTACTGTATTTGTTTAGATTTTCTTTCTACCCACTACATCTTCTTTTGGACTCCTGTGATGCATATATAGATCTGCTTGATGATATCCAACAGATCTCTTAGATCACACTCAATTTTCTTTACTCTTTTCTTTCTGTTCTCATTCTGGCATGATTTCAATTTTTTTATATTCAAGTTCACCAATTCTTTATTCTACTGATTTAATAACCTACCAATTGAACCTCTCTCATGAATTTTGCATTTCACCTAAGAAACCCTCCCTAGCAAACGCTCCAAAATTTTAGGCAGACTATTGTATATTTTGGCTGTCATTTTTTGCCCCAGGCATTTGAGGTTTGTTAGTTTGGCCTGCAGTGTCTTTCTGGAATGCCTATTGCTTTCCTTGATCAAGTTTCTAATTAGGCAAAAGAGAGATGTCAGTGCTTTAGGTGACATCTGTTACATTAGAATAAACACACGCAATCATTTGTGAAAAAGTACAGATAGCAGAATGTGGACTGATGTTGATTTTATATGTGGAATATAGACTGCTGCTCTTTTAATATTACTACTGTGCTGGGGAAGGGATGGGATAAGGACAAGTAAAAAAGCTTCATGTCTTTCTTATGGTCTTGAAGTTGCCTTTTTCTTGAGTCAGCAATCACTTGGTTGCTATAAACCCTTAAACTGTTTTTCAGAATTCTGATAAAGTTGTTTTGACAATTTCTGCTTGTTTTTGAATATTTCTAAGGGGAATGAGAGCTTGGAACTGCTTGCTCTGCCATGTCACATCCATTCTAAAATTTTAATCACTTTCTCCTTTTGGAAAGTTTTAAGAGAATCCTCTAGCTATAGAACTGGGAGGAGCCTTGAGGATCTGATAGTTTGATCCCATTTCCCCAAAAACTAAGGTTTTTGTGGAATTTCTCTGTAGTACCCTCAAAGTATTTTAGACTCTATACCCATTGTCAACTAGAAATGTGCAGATCGTGTCATCTCTTAAAGTGTGTTTTTTTAAAATAAGCCTTCATTTGAATCAAGAATTTGTGATTTAAAAATTTATGGCAATTATGATTCATAGCAAGAGCTTAGTTGAGAGCTAATCAAAGAATATTAAACTTCCTCATTTAAAGTCATGTAGTTTTCAGTTACTCATCTATGTATCTGCGCTGAGATACAGACATGCTTGGCAGGATCTAACTTGTCTTTTTTCAACATTCAACTGGAGTAAAGGAATCACACTGTTTAAAGGAAAGCAGGAGAAGGAGATTGTTGTGACAATATAAATGTTTTTCTACTATATAAACAATCTAGTTGTTTAGTACAACTAGTCCCAATAGTTGGCCAGACTGATAAATCTTAGGATACAATTTATCATGTATTGTTATTGTACATTGCACTTGTGGGACTCGCTTTTCTTTATACCATCATCCCAGTAATAATCAAAAATAACTTTTAAAATTCCATGCATTTCCGTTAAGAAGAGACTTATAAATTTTTTATTTTAAAACAAAAAGGGAATAAAAGCGAAGATACAGTATTTCAAAACAAAATAATAGAAGATTAACAATAGTTAATATACTGTGTATTGTGATCTTCAAAGTAGTGCCTCAGATTACAAGATATAGGCATAAAAAATGACCACACAATGGAAGCATAAACTATTCTTTTCGATGAACTAACAGAAACTAGTAGTATAATTATCTTTCATATATATATGATATATATCTTTCAAATATATATATTCTTTTCCCTTTTTCTTTTTCTCCTTTCCCCTATCCCAGATGCTCTTTCCTGCTGAGCAGTTTTTTTCCCCTTTCACTTTCACAATATCTATTGTACATTTTGGATCTTATTTAATCTTTCCTTTTTTTTACACTAGGGAGACAATACAATGTTTATACATGTGAGCCTGATTTATTTCACTTATGAGCATGGTCTCAAGTTGCATACATTTACCTATAAAAGTCTTGAGTTTATTCTTCTATCTGAGTAATATTTCATTGTATAAAATATCACACCTTTTTTATTTATTCTGCAATTGATGGGCATCTAGGTTGTTTCCAAGATTTAGCTATTAAAAATTGTGCTGGTATAAACATGAATGTACATATATTGCTGTGGCTATCATCAAGAAATCAAAGGCAGGTGGGGCTGTGGGGAAAAGAAATTCTTCTCCACTGTTGGTGGGAGTGTAGACTGGTACAACCACTGTGGAAATCAGTGCGGCGATTCCTCAACAAACTAGGATTGCAGGTTCCATTCAATCCAGCTATTCCCTTCTGGGTATTTTCCTAGAAGAAGAGACCTATAAAATTTAATTTCTCCATTTTTTCATATTTTCAATTCTGTTTGCATGAGCTTACCAGCTCTGAATGCACAGGGATATTGTATACTGACAGTGAACCCCTTTTCCATTTTGCAGTTTTTAAGCAATAAAAAGGACCTAACATATTACTGAAAAGACTTGGTATCTAGGGAGATGCTGGACACTGTACAGTTTCCATTATTAAGGAAGACTTGATGAGATGCTCTCTGATGTTGGAGACTTTTTGCTAAAAGAAATCAACAATGCTCATTGGATAAATTTCACAGTGGTTCTTGAAGCAACTGATTTGATCTGTTTCAGTTAACCTTTCAAGGTCTTTTAGAGCACTAAGACTCTATCTATGTATATTCTATGGATATTATGAATGTAATTTTATTTAGTACAATTGTACTCACACACATATATGTGTATGTAGATACATTTATTAGTTGATTGTGCAAAAGTACTGAAAAACAGTTATGTTACTCAAAAGCTTGTAAAAGCAGTGATTTTCAATCTAAGTAATATTATATCTAAATAGAAAACAATCAGCTTGGAAGTTTTCTTGCTGATTTGTGTATTGACATGACTGTGATACCTCCAGCTGGCTTTTTCACACTGAATGACAATTACACACATTCCCCATGATACTTGATGTTCACAGAGCATAAAGAGAAGGGAAAACAGTGAATCTTAGGTCCATGAGGGAAGGCTATAACCATGGATTAAGTAAGCAAACAGAAACTCAGCTAATTGAAAGGGAGGATAGTTAAAATTTAGCATCGTTGAGTTGGGAATAGCATCAATGTCAAAGGGAACTCAAATTTTGCTAAGTGATTGAAAAACATCATTGAAAAATTGTTTCTTCCTCCAACTTTGTGCCACTAACCAAGATAAGGATTTTCCTCTGTATCTCCAAAGGGAGCCATTGAGTACATAAATTGGAATGAATTTGGATTAAAGCCATTATGTTCTAAAATGAGAAATACATTTTACTTTTTTTCACAGGTTATCTATGACGGTATGTGACTGCATTAACAGGAGCACTTGGGGAATCTGTTAGCAGTATTTGAATCTTTTTACCGCTAAATACCCACCACCTTCACTCCCTCCTTCATCCACCCTTCTGATGTTTAACGTAACAGTTATATGTACATACTGAATTGTAATGTGTTAGAACTAAAACATTTCAAAATAATCCTTTGCTTTTCAAATCTATCTTTAGTTAGTGAAAAGATCCTGCAGATTCAGAAAGTTTGGGCTCAGATCTGTATTCTATCCCTTACTATATGATATTTTAAGTTTTTTTTCTTCTCAGAGCATTTTATTTTTATTGTATTTTATCTCCCAATTTTCACAATGAAGATAGAAACTCCATTTTCTAATCTGTAGGTTATTTCAAAACAATAGTTTAAAATTTTTTTTAAAAAAAGTGCATTGTAGCCAGGTGTGGTGGTGTGTGCCTGTAATCCCAGCACTCAGGAAGCTGAGGTAGGAGCATTGCCATGAGTTTGAGGCCAGTCTGGGCTATACTGCAAGATCCTGCCTCAAAAACAAATAAATAAATAAATCCCCTTCCCCAAAACTAAAAGAGTAAGTATGATCCAAAATGTACAATAGATAGTGTGAAAGCAAAGTGAAAGAAACTGCACAAAAGAAAAGAACAACTGAGATAGAAAGGTGAAAAGAAAGAAGGGAAAAGAGTATATATATATATATATATATATATATATATATACTATATGATAGATAGTTTTACTACAAATCTCTGTTAGTTCCTCAAAAAATGTTTGTGCTTTGTTAGATTGATTGATCATTTTTATGCCTATATCTTATAATTTGAGCAACTACTTTGAAGATAACAATATACCATATATAAACCAATGTTAATCTCCTATTATTTTGTTATGAAATTCTGTATCATCATTTGCATTCTTTTTTCATTTTACAATAAAGAAAAGAAAAAAAGGCATGTCAAATAGTAAAGGTGGTGCACTGCAAATGGTATACATGCTGATTTCCTAATTAGAAATCAACCTTTTAAAAAACAATATTTCTACATGAAATTTTAATCTTTTAAAGCAAAAAACATGGCCAAAAGCAGCCATCTTTCAAAGAAATAAGAAATATTTAATCATTATTTTCACCTCAGTTGGCAGTGGAAAATGATGGAAACAGAGGTAGTTAGCTCTCTTTCTAAGACTATTATTCTAAGTAGGAGCCTAAATCAACTAACTATGGGAACTGTGAGAAAGCATGTGTTTTGCTTTAAATCACTGGCTCTGCTTTATCACTCAAGTACAAATACTCTATTTTGTAAGATTTTTTGAAATGTTAAAACTTGGTAAATTTTATTCTCATTTATACTATTCACTCTCTAATTCTTGGAATAACGAGTTCTCTATGTTGTCTTAACATGTTATGCCTACCTACAACATTGAACTCTCCTATGCTGGTGTAAGACATTTCATATCTATTTGCCTCACTTACAGTCAAAGACACTTGAAGATAAGAGGCATGTATCAATTATTATGGAGACTGTTAATTAATGAAGTGTTGGTAAATATTATTTGCTGAATGAGTAAATTAATATACAAATAAGGCATGAAAATCTATTTAAAAAAATAAAAGAAAATTACAAAATGCCATTTTTAAAAATATAACAACAAACAAAAAATATTTCATAATAATTTTTACCCAAGTTGGCAATGAAGCATAATGCAAAAAAGAGATTTTTCTGGTAAAAGAGCACTGTATTTGGAAGCAGGAAGTCAGCTATTGGGCCCTTTGTACTAATTTGGTGTGTAATTCTAGGAAACTCTTTGAAACTCTGTGTACCTCAATTTCCCAACCAAAAAGACTCAACATTTCCCATTGCCTAACAACAGGAATGTCATTGAGACAGAAATTATAAATTATGTGATGACTCTATTTTTTAAAAAACAAAGATATATTATGTATTCTTGGGGGAGTTTTTTTATATTTGTTCATGATCAAAGATCATCTCACCTTCTACTCAAGCTATTTATAAAACGTATTCTAGAAACAATTTAAAATTAACTGAACATTTATATTTAAAATATAACAATTATGTAGAGTATAGAATTTTTTCAAAGGGAAATAATTATTTTTTGTTTGTTTGTTTGTTTTTGTTTTTGTTTTTTGTTTTTGTCTTTTTGAGACAGGATCTCTCTATGCAATTTGGGCTGGACTTGAACTCACTTTTGTAGCCCAGGCTGGTCTCGAACTTAAAGTAATACTCCTACCTCATCCTGTCAAGTGTTGGGATTACAGGCATGTGCCATCACGCCCAGCTCAAAAATGATTATTTCTAATTCGTTTTATTGTTTAGAATTTTCTTGTAATACCAATCTCTTAAAGCAGTCTTATGTCTTTTCTTATGGTCAGCTAGCAATATTAAATGACAGTGGAGGAGCAGCATCCCTACTGAACCACCTTATTGTCTTTGGTAAGCTGAAATTTTGTCCCAGAAAACAATCACTGTCTCACAAATAATAACTTTCAGAACTGTGCACTGATATTTGTTTCTTAGAGAAGTAAGTAAAGATATTAAATTGATGCTTGCAGAAAAATTTGAATGGTCTTGTTCCTGAACTAAGAGAAGAGATGTATCTCTTCATAATTCCTTCGAGGCTTCAGAATTTCTTTTTTCTTTTAAAAACTCCGCTGACAAGGGGATCCCAACAAGATGGCAGAATAGTAAGCAGCAGAGTAAACAGCCTCCGTGAGAGATACCACCCAGATACTGGAATATAGCAACATGGGGAAGACAAGAAGGAAGGAAGTGGGTCCTCTGGATCCAGGAAGGATCTAAAGCGAGAATTGAAGCCCACAGAAAGAGTAAAAAGAAAAACTTAAACGAAGAAGAAGGTGGTAGCCGGCAGTGCCTGTGCCAGGAGCCAGACCCACTGTGTGAGAGGAGCTGGTGGAACCTGGGGATGCACGATCAAGGTGCCACTGCAACGGCGGTGACCCTGGAGGCCTCTGCCAAGAGACGCAGTGTTGGAGGAGAGTGACAGTGGACAAGGGGAGCAGACCTGGAGGACCAAACTGGTTGATGGTGAGTGCAGAGGACTCCATCCTCCTGTGGGAGAGAGAGATTGGCCAGGAGCTATTTTGGAGTCAGGCTGGATGAGTCTGAGGTCGGAGCTGCTCCTGGCCTCCTCCAGCAGCTCCTAGCTAGGTGAAGACCTGTGAAAATTGCTCCAACTGAGCCCTGCCCCCTGCACATTCTGGAGGCCACCTTGGAGGGTCCCCATGGGTGACTGGCTTGGTCTGGAGGTGGTGGCTCCACACGTGCTCCAGGGGTGGTAGTGGAGGATTCCACTGGTGACTGGTCCAGGTCTGCAGGCAGTGACCCCATCCCTGTGCGTACCCCACCAGCCATCAGGGAGCCAAGGTGGGCTGGGGAAAGGCAGCAGACAGAACTACAACAGCGCACCCAGTGGCAACCATCAGTTATCCATAATCAGCACCGGCTAGAAGAACCAAACAGTCTCACTTCTGAGAAATTGCGGCCAATGTGAGGAGTGCCTGGGTCCCCAGTACCATTTGTCCAGAAGAACCCAGGAATATGTCAAGACAAAGAAGCAAAAGGCAGTCTCTGGCCTCCAATCCAAACAGAGCAAGTCTAGGAGATGCCAATGCAGAAGAGATTGGGAGTCCCACAACTAAAGTTTCTGAGGTGACAGCCACTGAAGTAAAGAAACAACTTCATGAGGCTATAAAAGAAATTAGAACAGAAATATTAACTCAACTAAATAAAGAAACAAAAAACATAATAAAAGAATTGCTAGGCATCTCTAAAGGAGACATAGATGAAAAAATGGAGCATAGGAAAATGAGGGAAACCTTGAATGAACAATACAAAAAAGATTTGGAATACATGAAACAGATTCAAAGAGATTACCAGGAAATCAAAAACTCCAATGAAAGTTGGCAAAACCACTTGAAAGAAACTGAAGATAGACTTTCAAACCTTGAAGACAGGTTTGCAGTTTGTGATCGTGAAAGAAAAGGTCTCTTAAAAATACCAAGAAACCTGGAAGTAACAATACAACAGCTGAAAGACAACCCAAATAAAAATAACTTAAGAATAAAAGGTGTGAGTGAAAAAGCAGGGGTCAATACAAATGAAATTAAAAGTCTATTTACAGAAATAATTTCAGAAAACTTCCCAAGCATGGGAAAAGGAAGTGACTTTCAGATAACTGAAGCATATAGAACTCCAGCTAACCATAATCAAAATAAATCTACACCCAGACATATAATAATCAAGATCCCAGAAATTCAACACAAGAACAGAATATTAAAAGCTGTTAGAGAAAAGAAACAAAGGAAAACCCATCAGAATCAAACAGACTTCTCAACATAAACCATCAGGTCAAGAAGAGCTTGGAGTGAAGTATTTCAAGCCCTGAAAGAAAACAACTTCCAACCCAGATTAATGTACCCTGCAAAACTATTTTTCAAAATTAACAGAGAAACAAGATACTTCCATGATAAAGAACAATGGAAGGAATTTATGTCCACCAAGTCAACCCTACAAAGAATACTGAAGGACATTTTAGAGAGAGATAAAATGACCACAGCTCCAGAAACAGTGGCAGAGGGATATCACCGAGCGGGGCAGACAATTGAATAGAGAGGGAAAGTAGGCAGCCAACAGCAGGAAAATAGCATGGCAAAACAAGGCAGTGCATGTTGGCCTTAACCATTAACATGGATGGCCTCAACTCACCAATAAAAAGAAACACAGGCAGAGTGGATCAGGAGGCAGAATCCATCAATATGCTTTATATAAGAAACACATTAAACTCAAAAGGGAGTTCACAGATTGAAAGTCAAAGGAGAGAGAACAATGCTGTATGTGACAGGGAACCAGAAAGAAGTGGGGGTAGCTTGCCCATTAGCTACACAGTGAACAAGAAAGATATGGTATTTTATCCAATAGAAAGCTACTCAGCTATAAAGAAAAATAATCTCAAGCCTCTTATAGGTAAATGGGTACAACTTAAGAACATGTTCATGGGTGAAATGACCCAGAGCCACATGGGTGAACATCATGTTATCTCTCTAGTACAAAAAACTGAAGGAGTTAGTAGGATTCAAAATGTACAATACATATTGTAAAAATGAAAGGGGAGGAAGTGTCTAAGAAGGGCAGGCAGTGACCATGTTAATCTGTCATCGGGATTTAAGTCCTGTATTATTTTCATTGAGCTGTTTAGTTTTGCCTTATTCTATCTCGATTTGTCTAAGTATATTATATTTGATGGCATAGACAGCTATTTCAAACATAACAAAATACATTATGGTAGCCATTATTGATATCTGATCACTTTGTTTTGAAACCCTGTATTGCTTTCATTGTTTTGTTTTGAGTGATTTTATCCTATTTTGGTTTGTTTGATTGCATTATGACTGATGACATAGGCAACTGCTTAGAAGATAATATGAGGCATTATAGCAATCAGTCTTACTATGTATCGCTTCCATTGTTTTGTTTTTATTGGTTTTACTCTGTACTATTTAGTTTGACTATATTATGCCTAAGCCGGGCGTGGTGGCGCACACCTTTAATCCCAGCACTCAGGAGGCTGAGGTAGGAGGAGCGTCGTGAGTTCGAGGCCCACTTGGGCTACAATGCAAGCACAAGGCTGGCCTGAGATATATAGTGTGACCCTGCCTCAAAAAAATAGGGCCAGGAGTTTGGCTCAGTTGCATAAGCACCTGTCTGGCAGGTGAGAGGCTATGAGTTCAATCCCCTATGCCTGATGGTATGGGCAGTTATTTTGAAGATAACAAGAGGTATTATAAGGGGAAAGGAGGAAAGAAGAAAGGGAAAAGGAAAAAGACATAAATTTGTATATAGGTATACATAAGATAGTTAAAAAGAACAGTTAATATTCATATGATTAGATCAATTTTACATGTCTATATCTGTTAATCTAAACAACCCCTTTGAAAGTAACGATATGCAATATTACAACCACTGTCAAATTCTAATCATCTCATTTTGTAAACCAATAATGTTATTGTATTAGATTTGTTGTTGTTGTTTATTTGTCTCTTTTGCTTTTTGCTTTTCTTTTCTGTGTCTTTTTTTCTCTTAAATAAAAAAAAACTCAACTGAGATTTTTATTGTTGCTGTTATTTTTATGTTTCATTTTGGAAATTGACCTACAATAGAATAATAAATCCTTCGCTTTATGAGGTCTGCTTGTTCATGTCTGTAATCCCAGAACTCTGGGAGGTTGAGGCAAGAGGATTGGAAGTTCAAACCTAGCCTAGGCAACTAAGTACCTCAATGAGACCCTATCTCAAAACCTTTCTAATTGCTAACTCTACATATATGGTTTCCCTAGTATTTTATGAAAATTATGAGAATTGTTTCATTTTAAAAATAAGTAAAAGAGAAAATATTGCTACTTATGGTACTGTAGTTTAAGAATTAATAAATAAAAACCCATCCCCAAATTACAAATTACGTATTGTTTAGGGTTTCTTTGATATGACACTGATATGAAATTGGGCTCCACATGAATGAAATTCTATCTAATGGGAGCACAGCTATCCTAATTTTTACTATATAAATCAACTTTATTAAATATACAGTACTAAATATACAATAAACTCATGTGAAATCCATGTGACTACCATCACAATCAATAGAGGGAGTTTCCCACCACCTCTGGAATTCCCTTTTATCTGTTTGCAGTTAATTTTGATACCATTCCAGGCCCATGGAAGCAGACAGGTGCTTTCCACTACCCTAGATTGGTTAGCATGACTAATTTTTCATGAGCCCACCCTCTTGAGGTTGCTTTCCTTTGTAAGGAGACACATTTCATGATTGAGATGGACTAGACAGAGCAGAGGCTTTTACTTAAGCGAATTTCTTTAGATCTAATAAGCATCAGATTTTAGAGGAGAAAGGTTTATCTGAAATCATGATTTAGTTAGTTATTCTTAGAACATGATATATGGAAAACAATAAAAATGGAATGATATTTACATTTTAATCCAGATAAGTCCTAGAAGGAATTTTGGGTTTGTAACAGCTTTGGTGAAATAACTTCTCCATTTTGCATATGAATTTGGTCCCGCACATTTAGACATCACTAAAATAAACAGTAGTCTGATCATAAATTTTGTATATTCACTTTGCAGAATTGAGTTTGTGGTTTCCCTTTGATCATGGAAACATACGGAATATACATGCTTATATTTACAAGTTTTTTTTTTTTTAACATTGTCATTCTACTTTGAAAGTGGCCAAGGGACAGGGCCAAGACTATACATCATCATTTGGCTTTAGTACAATAGTTTGACCACTGGACAGTTAACTTTATATGGCTAAGAGTTAAGTACTGTTGGTGAGATGTTTGGGAAATGATTGGAACAAAATTGCTTGACTAGCCTTTTATGCTTGTGTCACAGTCCAGAAATAAACATTGCATTTTTTTTTTCTGTAATTGTATCTGTGTCCCGGATAGTCAGCTGACAGTTACTGTTTGTTTTTGGTTTTCTGATTAAATAGCAATTCTTCCTTGATGAAGGAATGGTGCTGCTTAAAACTTTCATTCTGAAGATCCTCCTGGGTAAAAAGGAAAATAGGTCTTCAGGTTTAGGGATCAAATGTAAGTCCCATGACCTCCACCCACAGGTTACCTTTTTTAAAATGGGGCTTTAATCTGTTTCTAAGAACAGTTGCAAAGCTCCTAGACCAGGCCTATCCAGGCACTGATACCTTTCCGGCCTTCAGAGTTATCCTTTGCTTTATAATATTTGGCAAAAGAAGTCATTTTTAATCTCCCAACTTAGGTTTTCAGTCTTCCCTTCTGAACATTAAATTAGCGTATCTCTCTTAAATTTATTATTCAGAAATTTAGGAAGCATAATTTTCTGAAAGCAGTAAGTCAGAATTTTTTCCCTTCCACCTCCTTTTTGTCCTTCCATAGGCACAAACTACAGCATATGCAGATTACTGAGAAGGGAAAATATCATCTGAGAAAGGCGGCTTTCTTAAAAGGCAGTAGTAGCATTAGTGTCATGTCTGAAGCACCCATTTGTGTCAACTGTACAGACCTTTCAGTGAAAAACTGTGCTGTGCTACCTTTTAAAGTATGAAATGCTAATTTGGGATTTACAGTTTTTGAACTGGAGGGCTGCATTTTGCATGGGATTTTGTTTAATTTCCCAGTGAAAAAAGGCATTTGAAACACAACTGCCTACAGCCAACTGTCAACAAAAATCAACTGTAATAGCACAGAGCCTGTCACTGATGTATGTGGTGATGTGGTAATCTTCTCAATTTAGCTGGATATTTCTCCCTTGTACAGAATAGCTGAAAGTCTTGCTAGGCATTTATGAATATCGGGAGGTGTTATTAGGCTGATAATGGGAACAGATTAGGGAAGTGTACACCGGTTCAAAGTGTCAGTTAAAAAGACACAAAATGGGAGGATGCATGGTCCTCAGTACAAGGGACTCTTCGTCTTTCAGGTTTGCTACAGATTTGGGCGATAGCATGTTGAGTTCCATCTGCTGTGAAAGTGGCTTTCTGGGAAAAAAAAATAAAGTTGTTATGCTATTTTTTCTCCCAGAAATCTGTTTTTGTTTATCAAGAGGGTGAAATAAAAAATCTTTGAAAATGGAAGTGAGGAGGGTAGGCTCTGGAAATCTCCTGGAGTGAGACTGATCAGTGTCTTCCCCACCACACTGAGAGCCAATGGCCTCTTTTCATCCTAAGCCATGGCTGTCTGAGAGCCGGGAGAAGAGAATTCTTTTGGACTCTCTGTATTTTACTACTAGTAAGACCCCCTTTGAATTCTAATTAACAACTAGCAAATGGAAGGCAAAAAATAAGGCTTCATATAACCCATTCTTTGGAACGGCACAAAGTTGACACTTATTATTGGTTGTCATCAAACTCTGACATTAGTGAAGCTTCTTATATCAAAAGGAATTTAGAATCAAGTGGCACTTTATGTTATCAGTTACTAATTTTTTTAAGGCATTTAAAGTGAGCCATCTTCAAATTCTAACGCTATCATTTTTTAGCTGCACTGTAGCTAAGCTCCTTGTCATCATGTTTCCTCATCTAAAAATTGGATAAATAATGGTACTAACCTCACAGGAATTTTGCAAAAATTAAACTCTTTAATATACATAAAGAGCTTGGGACAGTGTCTGACATACAACAAATATCATATTAATTATCTATCTTCTTATTACTAACAAACAAAAATTTACTATTATAAAGTACTCATGCCAAAACAATGGAAAGAGATATATAGTAACAGATATGCAATATAACCTGTCGTAGAAGATGTACTCTTTTTTTGTATTTTTTTGTGTTGATGGCAAATAAGAATGTCATTTAAGCTCCAAGGAATATGTTCTGAGACACTTCTAAATAGCACCGTGATTGTAGGGAACTTGGCAATACCTCTCTGGGTTTCATATTTCATATACTGCCCATCCACTGCCCCTTTTCTGGGGCTCTGGCCTTGTGCAACCTCTGTTTCCCACACGACCCAGACCCTTTCTCCTTTCTGTTGGCCTTGACTGATCATGATCAACCTTCAAAGGACAGATTTAGCTGCTGACATGCATGCAGGTGACACGTGTTGGCACACTCCTGAGGAGTGTTGGGATGAAACAGTCCAATTCTATCCTCCACAGTTCTGTAATTGAATATTAAGAAACAACTGTTGACTACCAGTAGGTGCACACATTTAAAGACTCTAAGAAAGAAGAGGATTTACTGTGGTCTTGGCAGTTACACATAAATTAAAGCTATGAAAAAACAATGGAGCCAAGGAAAAAGCAACACAGGCATGAAAGATGGGTCTCCTAGGTTGCATATTTTTCTGTGGTTTCTGAACTCTCATAACTAGCTTTACAGTTTGTTCAGATCTCTTGAGACTTTTTTATTCTCCTATAAAGAGCTTCCCTTCTCTTGACTTCCCATTAGTATAAGTGAATTTCTGTCACTTGCAACAATTAGGAGCCTAAGGAGTCATATAGACTAAGAATTAGATTTTTCTAAGCACTATGTATAATAGAATTAAACATGAAGATGAACAAAATTTGTCAGTAGAGAAAGCTTTTATTAATTGAAATACTGAGTGGGAAAGGGTGATAGAAATGAGGGCCTATACAGTTTATTTAGATTCAACTGGACTTACGACAAGGTCTCTGTACATATGTGTCATGGTTACTTTGCGGAGACAAAATACCAAACACCCAAAATTAAAGGAGGAAAAGTTTATTTGGCTCACAGTGTATAGAGGCTTCAGTCCATAATCAGCTGAATCCAAGGCAGGGTGGCATGATAAAGAGGCACTGCAGTGGAAAAACAGTTCATGGCAAAGCAGGGCAGGCAGATGGCAGCCAGCAGCATGGTAGCAAGCAGTAAACAACAAGCAACAGAAGTCTTCTTTCCGTCCCTTGTATTTTTTCCAGGCTACCTACCCCTAGGGCAAGGAGCACTCACACACAGAATGGGGCACCCTCAATCCTACCCAGTACTATGCCAAACCAAACAGTAGACTAATTTAGTAATTACACATTCTTGATCCCAGCAGCACACACTTTATTCCAGAATCACAAACTCTAGATCCAGCCACCTCTGAAAACTCCCATCTTTGACCACATTAAGGTTTGGGGGAACATGTAGACACAAACCATAACAATATGGCAAATACTTGGGTTATGCAGATGATAAACAAGTAAATACACATGATAGCATGGTAATTATTGACTGTGAAGACTTCTCTAAAGGAAATAAATAGAAGTAAACATAAGAGATTGTTGGAGATTTGGTGAAGGGTATTCTTTAGTATCAATTGATTTTGCCGAGCAACTGGCAATGCCTTCTGAGTAAAAAATTCCCATTATGACCTTGATCTAGTCCTTTTCTCTATCTGCTTCAGCCAATGTTAACTGATCAGTGATAGATCTCTGATGGTAGAGTACGGCCTAACACAGATGTACATATAGGTACATATCAGCTTGGCATAGAGTCTATGTAGGTATAGACCTATCCTGCCAACCTGGAATAGATAATTGAAGGATTTTTTTTCTTTCTCTACTTGGAAAGAATATCGATGGTGGGTAATAGAACAATGCAATAAACTTATTTTCTATTAGGCAAGATTAAATTCTGATTTAAGGTGAAAAAGGCATCTACTCTCGCTGTGCAGTCAGTGGCATTTCTGTATGAAGTGAGTGCTTGGGACTCAGTCTTCTGTCTGGGAGAATTGTTTTTCTCTGAAACAAAGAATGGGTGCTGTGTCTTCTTGCTTGCTTCATTCAACATCAAATTCTATCCTAAATACAGATGTTTAATAATCAACTCATAGGAAAATTATCAATGTGAAAGAGAAATGAACTGTTACTGCCCGTTTTTTCTGGAAACGATTTGCTGTGGCATTTGCTTTCTAAATATTTTGATGAAATATATATGCAAGTTGGAGAATTTTTTTTGTTCTTATTATCTCATGTTAAAACTGCATATAGTTAATTCCTACAGGTAGAAATTCCCTCGTGTACTCATGATAGGACATAGCAAGATTGCTTTTGATGACTTCAAGATCATTGAATACCCAAAATAAACTTCATACAGGGTACCAGACCCATAAACGTAAAAGCAAAGAAGGATCTAGAGCATTAGAGAGGGAATACACCACACACAAGATTGCAATTACCAGGCAGCAGGATTTATTGAGCATGAAAAATTCTGTCACTAAATAGATGAACAATCCTCTTGAGCCCTTCCCAAGACACCAGACAAGTGTTCTCAGCAGGAGCTTTCTCTTCTTCAGGGAATTTAGCTGGAAAAGGAAAGGGTTAGACAGCTACAGGGACACTAATAAGTAAACCTTCAGATGGGAAAATGAGGCCAGGAGTCCCATGGATAACTACTCTAGACAGAGAGTGGTGACTGATTAGAGAATTTCTCTAGGAGCACTGACCTTGGCATTCTTTGATACTGATCCTTTTTTTGTTCTTCCTTCCTCTGCAAATATGATTATAAAATGTGCAACTACTACCACTTCCATTGCCCATCACAAAATGAAAGGTCATCAAGTAATTACTGTCACATTCTGATGATAGACCAATGAAGAGACTTCTCATATCTCTTATATTGACTTCTCTTTATAGTTAGGCTTAGGTAAAGTGTGAGGCCAGTGTGTATTTTTAGTGAGATCAGTATTCTCTGACATTTGCCATACATTTCCTCAATATATCCTGACCTGGAGCCCACTTGATAGCAGGACCACTAGAGACAGAGCAGCAAATAAGACTGACAACTTCTTTACACACATGAGATTGCATTCTTCTATACTTATCATCAAATAAGTATAAATGAACAAGGTAATTACAGACCATGATGATTATCAGGAAAGAATGAAGAAGTGAGCAGAATTAGTGTTTCTTGAAAATTTGTTCATTTGGTGCCCACAGGTAACCCCTTCTCACACCAGATCTTCAACTTGACTCCTTAAGTTTTAATGTGAACAATTGACACTTTCATTTTTCCATTTTATATAGACAGCTGTATAATCGTGATGTTAAGACCTCTGCTCTTTCCAAACATGCTGTTGCCTTTAAAGTTCTCCTGGATAGAAATTTTAGAATTACCAGTGAGCCCAGTATTAAGCAATTTCCTTGGCAGATATGAATTCTACTTTATAAATCTGGAAGCCAAAAAGGATAAGTAGCTGTATTATAGTTATTCACATTTATGTTTGTGTTCCTCATTAAACTCTGAACTCTCGAAGCTAACATTAATCTGGGTCTTTTTATCTTCCATGTTATTTAGCACCATGCCATGCACATAGTAGGAACTCAATGTATTTATTGCTCATTGAATTTAACTGAATTAGCAAAATTCACCAGCTCTTGCCAAAGGTACTAGCAAATGCATGTTTGAAGAAAATTAACTAACAATTAAGATAAAAATGTCAGTATTCCCATGAAATTTGGCTAAGCAGATACATTTCCTTACTGATGAACATAAGGCATTTCAGACCAATGAATCTGGTATCCTATAAACCCTTGCCAGAAAGGCATGGTGGGTAGAGGGGAAGGAGAGTGAGCTGAGTGCAGACATTGGCAAATAGTTGGCGATTGAGTTTTTCCTGCCAGGGATGTAGGTTCTTGATCTGTATGTCAGAAGGTGTATGGGAGGTAACTGAGCTGCCTGCCCTTGGAGAAGACTCCTTCTGGAGGTGCTGAGACTGTGTGGTCTCAAGATTTATACCTTCCTTACTAGAGGATTGCAGGCTTTTCCTCCCAGGACTCCCTTCAGGGATATGATTTAAATGATCCCTTTGTTTAGACCGCACTAGGTACAAACTCTATACTCAGGAGATGGAGATGAGTAATCACCTTGCCCTTAGGTAAACACTAAACATGAGAGGCAGGACTTAACACGTAACTAGTAAAAGAAAGTGGACTGTAGTATTATCCCTGCCCTGAGGGGTCCTCCTTGTTTGTACCCAGCCACACACATACACATCTATATGCACATACTCAGAAATTTTGCTTGGAGTAAATCAAAGTGATTGCTTCAGGCCTCACTTTGGTGGCAGGAAGGAGCAGATTATAAGATCAGGACCAAAAAAGGCAACTGTTAGGCAAGAGAGATGTGGCCTAGTTGGGCTGGGTGTGATGTACCAATTTCCAACCATGAGGTAAATCCATGTGAAGTGATTAGTGGGGATACATGATTCATGCAAGCATCATTTGTTCATCAGTTCAAGTAATGATTCTTAAGTATTTCTTATGTGCTAGAGACTAGGAATGCAATAAAAAGGAGGCAAAAAAGAAAAAATCCATAGGATAAACATATGAATCAAATAGTACCACAACTATAAAGTTTAAATTGTGTCAAGGGCTAAGATATTTGACATGTGAAAGATTATAGCAAAAGTATTTGACCTCTCAGGGAAGGCTTTCCTCAACTTGCCTAGTTTTGCCTCATTTTAGTGGGCTGGGATGGTGAAGGTGGATTTGTCCTCTGTTCCATGTTTCCCAAGGTCAATCTTTGCATTTGTATTGTGAGTACATTCACATGATTCAAATGGACTGGATCTACTGTTTCATTTTTCTTTTATTTCTCATGTTATTTATTTATATATTTCACACCATTAAAATTATTTTTAATGGAGCCAAGTTTATGCATCATCTTCAGGAGATGGTGAGAATTGCATCACAAATGCAATTTCTTCAGTCACTCACCAGACGCTAGACAATGTCTTCAATGAGCTGGAAAACAGAGCTGAGTGATGTATCACAAAACTTAGCTTTTATGTTTGATGGTCCCATTTTGAACTGTATTACATTAAAATGCACTGGGGGCAGTGTGATGTATGGAAATAACAAGGATTTGAGGTTTGAAAAGCTATACACTCCCCCATGGAAGCCTTGTACGTTTTATGTTTCTTCCTCAGTGTCTCTGTCTGTAATATGGGAACTATCATGAGTTTTTTAGTGAGAACTAAATAAGATAGAATAAAGCAGATAGAATAGTGAATTGCATTAGTAGGAGCAAAATAAATATTTATTTCTGCCTTTCTATTCAAATTCTTGGGCCTGTTTTTCATTGACCCACGTGCAATAATACGTAGTTTCAAACAGGGTGTTCTTTATTATGGAAAGAGGATTGAAGAAAAAGTTAGAGAATTCCCTTCCAGTCCTAGGGAAGGTGAGATACTCACATCCCAATTTATAACAACATTCTGTAGAAGAGGGAATGGAAGATGAATGCACATTAAAATGATTCAAAACACGACCAGACTTGCAAGTGTTATACACAGATGAGTTAATTGTTTTGCCTTAAATGTATTTCCTGAAGAACAGAAGCCTGATCACAGCACACATCGTTATGTATTTTAGACAAACAGCACTTTGAATCAAATTATAGTACATGCATAAAATATTAAAATAAGACATTTATAACAAATCTTTCTAACTTAGTGCTCAGCTCTAAAATAGATTTATATGTGGATAAGCAATAGGTGCGATAAATGTGGTACAGATACCACAATTTAAATTGCAAATCAAGAGGGCATCATGAGAAAAAAGACTGCAGATTTGAAGTACTGGAGGAAAAGATCCAGCTATGCAATATTTTTAGGTTTGCTGCCTGATTTTGTTTTGCACTGTCTGTGTCTGGACTCCACATTTGATGAATTCTAGAATCTGCTCTCTAATATAGTTTCTTTGCAACCCTAATTTAAACTATTTGATGGAAATCTTCACGTGTTGTTTCTTTGGTAGATTGTTGAACTGTTGCCAATATACACTTCCTGTATACTTCTAGTTATTGTAGTTAATTGAAGAGTTTTAGGAGGATGTTATTTTTTCTCAGTTTACAAAAAAAGGCATGTGAAATGGGGAATGATGACCTTGTATATGCTAAGTGCTACCCACTTTCCCAAGTCATCTTGTGCTTTGGACTCTTGTTTTTCTCCTCTAGTTTGTTGAACAGTGCGTGTTGAATGTGACAACAACCTGTCTCCAGAAATGATCACTTCTTAAGAATGTTAAGCTTGTTTCCTTTATTTTGAAAATCTTTGGGACTATTGAATTGATTATCTACAGATTTAAACGTTTCTGTGTTCAGTGGTCTGTTGTGAGTGATTGTAGTAATCTCTCAAAGTTATAGCTAAGGATGAAGTTACGCCTCGGGACTTACTTGGTGTTCAACTCATTTTAGGGAAGAAGATCCCTTTCCTCCAACATCCCTGGTTGTAGGTGAACAGCTAAAACTTCCCTACATGACATCTTCCATGATCAGAGACCTATATGAATGGAGGAGACAAGTGACAGTCACAAAATGTTGTAACAGCGTTATGAAGACAATTTAACAGATCTCTTTTAGCCAAAATTTTACTTGCAACTATGGAACTGAAAAATCTCTCCTTAGCAAGGAATAGTTGTTTTACTTGGACACCTTTCATCTTTGCCTGGTCTAAATGCCAAGAACTTTTCTTTCCTTTAAATATTTGAAAAATTAGCTTTCTTTTTTGAAGAAAGTCTACAAAGCCATATTTTATTTTCTTCCAATTTGTTTTATCAAGTTTTTGCTGTCTAGGTTTCTGGGGCAATTAATTTACCTTCTTTCCCACTTGGCATACTGTAATTATTTCCTAAAGTTTTTTTTTTTCTTTGAAAGTTGCTGCATTAAAAATAAAAAAGGAAGAATAAATGAACTCTTTTCACAATTTCAAATAGCTTTTATTCAACCATACTTCATATCTGCCAACCATCCCAGAAGACAAAGAAGCCTTGGCTACATACTGTGGAAGTGTGCATCCGCAAAAATTTATCTATTGGTTCTTACCTATGGGTAGGTCTGTAAGCATTAGTGACAGCACAATTCTTATGGAGGAAGGATTTAAATACATGCAAACGTCACCACCAGGTTGTTTTTGGACCTAAGGTGCATGTATGGGTTCCCAATAGTCTATTTCAAGGAAAGGCAACTGCAACATTAATATAGAGATGTAAAGCATTAGATCTATATTGTTTGAGAGAGTCGCCCCTGGAAACATGTACTAAGTCTTTGAAACAGAACTACAGTTGAGTAGAACTGTAAATATGGAACATATATCAGGTAATGAAAGCATTACAAAGAGGTTAAATATCTCAGTAATTTTATACTGAAAAAGCATATTAAAATGATAATATTTTAGATATATTACATTAAACAAAATACATCACTGAAAACAATTTCACATTTCTTTACTTCTTTAAAATATCTTCTAGAATATTTTAAATGATATATATGACTTACACTTACATTTCTATTGATCAGTGATGAACAGAATCGATGTAAAGCAATACTGAAAGTAACCAGCTTGAAAGACTGGTATTAGGCAACTCACTTTGTTCTTTATAGCATGCCTAATATTCACTGTAAATGGAGTCTTATGTGTGTCAGAAAATCTTGCTGGTTAAACTAATTCTGTAGTGAGAAGGGACATCTGATGAGTAATCAATGCCTGATATGTCAGTTTTATAGGTTTGAATTTAATAGGTTTTTCCTAGAGGAAGATTCACCAATTTTATCATTTGCTTTCTAAAAAGATCATTATTTATTTCTGACTTTTCATAAGATACATTTTCTTAGTTGTCTGTCTCTTTCTATCTCCAATTCTTAGAAGGGAAGTATGTTTTAGCTGAATGTGCTTAGACTTTGAAATAAGACCGCCTGGGATTGGCACCAGCACTAGTGATCTCTGGTACGGCCGCATCCCTTAGCTGAAGTTCCGGCATCTGTGAGATGGAACAGTTGGTCACAGCTAATAGATCAGCGAAGGAACATTCTATGGGATGATCGCTGTGCTGGGCTTAGGCAGGACTCAAGGAAGCGAGGATCTGTTTACTTTCCGTTGTGGTATAAGTGCCTTGGAACCCAAGTTTCTAGAACACTAGGTCTAAACTCTGATCACTGGTTTTAGTTTTGAAAGGAAAGGGCATTACTCAGAGCATTGTGCACCTGTTTGAAGTCTCTGTGTACTCACACCACTTGGAGAGACAATCACCCACAACCGCTCAGCCTTTGCATTTTAACATCTGCTATTCTTTCTGCCCAAATAAACTTCCTTTTTTTCATTGTTTTTTTTTTCTTACTGTTTTATCCATCTTTCAAGGTCCAGATAAATTGCCACCTTTTTTGTCAAGTCACCTTTGACTCCTCTAAACAGCCCTAATTTACCAACTTTGTACATTTTATTGCCAATAAAACCCACCTTAATTCAAGTAGTATTTATCTGATGTTACAAATTCCAAGACTTATTTCTAAGTGATTTCAAGCCTATATGTTTGATTTCCTCTACTAATCTGTAAGTGTTTTGAAGACAGAGACTAGACTTCACACCTACTTCATGACCCCCTACATTCTGTTAAAAAGAATATTTATTGACTGATGGATAGACAAAGAAAAGCCATAAAAAACTCTGTAATGCATCAATAATTATTCATGATGGGGGATGGTCTAGCAAGAAGTATCACGTGCCATCTCTACAATCATTTTATAATTATGGTAAATAATTAGTATAGGTGTCACAATTTAAGAAGCTTATCATCATGTAAAATTTCCATCTTATTAACTGCTTAGTTTTAGAAGGTATCTGAACTAGTAAAAGGAACATATTGATACATTTTGAGAAATGTATCTGTCTACCTATGCATCCATATTTATAGCAATATATTTTGAGTGTATATCTGTATTTAGATTCTTTTGAGATATCTATATTTATATATCTAGGAAATATATTAAATACATAACATATAATGGATATGCAAATTTATATATTTACATATAGAGATATATTCATATAGGTATATCTATTTCAGAAGTATCTTTCTTTGTCACGTAGATAATTAGATACAACCAGATCACTAAGATGCTCAGTTTTTGTGTGTAATGTTTTCTCAATGAGGCAGTGGGACATTGGTGCTTTCAAGTGAACTTAAGAGACATTGAATATAAAATTCATGTCATTAAAAATAGCCATTCTTGGCTACATTCACCAAGAAGTCTCCTAATGCTTCCATCAATTGGCAGGATCCATTTGTGGTATCTGTTTTGCAAATGTGTTCAGCATTGAAGGCTGGAGCTACCTATGTGTCTGTATCTTCTCTGTAGGTGACACTCCACCCTAATCAGACAATCAGTACATTGTACTAGGACATGCTGTATGCAGACAATGCCTCCCCTAACACTCTCTCTCCCTTTTTTTTTAACCCTGAAATATGGTTGATATGGTCCATTGCAAAATGAACCTATATTGGAAATGGCAAAATTGTAATGTAAAATATACTGAGGTCAGTGGGGTGTGCTGTTTTTTGCATATATTTTTTCTCCCCTGACCCATGCCATTCCCCTGCAGACAGGGAAAAAAACTTCATCTCACACAGAAATGTGATGTCCTTTACTGCCAGAGGCTGTTGCTGTTTTAAATGAGGAAAAAGCACAATGCATGAAGAAGGAAAATTAAAGCATATTCATTTTGGAAATTAGATATGGTGTCAGGAGACTCTCGGAAAGTAGCCCTATTTGAATGGAGATCCATACTACAAGACAGTTCACTGAACTTTTGACCACTATTTATACTATGGAAGCTTTTGAAATAGGTAAGAGAGCAAAACATTTTATAGCTGCTTAATAGCTGTGTTCATTTTTCTTTCTTTCTTTCTTTTCACTAGGACATTTGTCTATCCCTTTGGTGTGTATGAGCTATGCAAACAACATGTAGTTTATTGTAAAGCTTTCATGTTAACATTTCCAGGTTGGTTCCAAAACACACAGTTACCAGATGAGGAAATACCCCGACCAGCCCAGCGACCTTCCCTACCCTCCACCACAGCCTGCTTCTGTCTGTGACTGATTTGAAATGGCCAGCTCCAGTCGGAGTTCCTCAGGCCTTGGGAGTGACAGTGGCCTCTTTAGGGGTCATTTTACAAATGCAAAGAGAATATCTTTCAGGATTCCCAGGGATTCTTTATGCAAAATTGAGCAGGGATGGGGGAGATGATGAAAAAGGCACTTTGCCTAATTTCTCCTTTTCTATTATTTGGAAGAACAGTTCTCAATTTGTGATCATTCCTGTTCTGCTTCATTGCTTCCCTCCTGCTGAGCACATCACACCAGTCAGGTTAAATGGCATTCAAGGGCCCTCCAGGAAGGACAGCCCAGAGTTTTGATTCAGTGTAGAATAAGGAAGCACCTGAGAAAATTAGGTAGCAGAAGAGCTAATTATGAGTGCAGGGTGTGGTCAATTAGAGGTAGGAAGAGAAATCAAATTTGTGTTTGTATTAGTGGAAGATATGCTTTACATTTTATACAGATATGAAACATGGAGTTAAATTTACAAATTACAGGTTGTGAGTCCATGTCAACTTTATTATTGTTATTATATTAAAGCAATGATATCAAACCTAAAGGGTCACTGTGTTTGTTTAATTTATTTTCTGGGAAAGCTTAACATTTCATTTCCAAGTAAGGTCATTTTATGTGGCCTCTTGATGACTCACCCATGCTGGCACAAATTGGACCCTGTCTTTCTCAGCATCTGGAGGGGCTTGCACTGTCTCTTTCTGATCTATCTCTGGTTTGATTCTCAAAGCTTCACCTATTACTCCATTCCTCAATCCGTCACTGGTCTCATTTGTATTAGGAGGTTTTAATAGTGACTTGAGATGGGGTGAAGACAAGAATGCTGAGAAAAAGGGATTAGCAGTAGGATCTCTCTATGCCCAAAATGCTCATATGTTTGATGCCGACCTTGGTTTGGGAAATAGGGGCAAAGGCCCTGAGCATGACTCTGAGATCTTTTCAAACTCATATTAGGAAAAAAAAACTTCAACAAAGGAACATAATATTATTTTCTTCTGCCTTATGTTCCATCCGTTCTTTCAATGAGAGGGAGAGAAATGGAGAGAGGGGGGAGGAAGAGGAAGAGGAAGAGGAAGAGAAGGAGGGAGGGTAGGGAGGGAGGGGAGAGAAAGGGAGGGAAGTGGAGGGGAGGGGGAGAGATAGAGGCAAGACATCACTCTCCTCTCCCACTCTCAGCATTATTCATTAGGGGAGGATTATTTTTTCCCTCTCTCTTTTGGACTGGAAACTTCTCTCCTCTCACTAGCCAGTAACAGCCCTTCTGTTCATCCTTATGTCAGACCTTCACAACTGCACTAATATGATCTCCAACAATTGGAAAGGAGCTGAGAGAGTGTTGTTAGGGCTCAGGACAAGAGAGCTCCTTCTAATTGGCTATTTTCTGTGAGGGTTGGCGGGCTGGAATACATGTGCTCACCTAGGCCACAGGCTGAGAGAACCTGAGAAGCACTTTAATCAAAAGCTTGGTCTCCAAAACAAATCACCCCTGCTTTGTTTCCTGTGCTTCCTGAGACTTCTTGTCATTGCAGTAGCCATGTTGCTTTTCTTTATCTATGTAAGACCAAAGTACCAGGAAGTGATGGAAGGGCTGCTTTGGGCTCTCTGTCCATCCTACCCCCCCACCTGGATGAATCAAACTGAGATGAGTGGGATTGAGGGGAGAGTAAAGAGACAAAGTCATGTGGACCATCTTCGTTGCTGGCCAGAGATAGGCACAACAGTGGTCTAAAAATGGAGGTAAAGAGAAATAGACAGACCAGACCTTGAAAATTCTGAAGTCCTCTCAGGTTGCCATGTTTTCCCTTCTCTGTCTCAGAACTTTACTGAGGTTGAGTTGTGGACTTGAATGCCCTGTATTTGTTTATCACTCTTCCTTGGCAGTGGATTATTGCCACAGTTGTCACACCATTTGTGATGGTCCACAGTTCTCCTGCCATTGTAGTGGCTGTTGGGGCCTGGGCATTTTAAACAATGGTAAAAGAGGAGACGCTGATGAAATCCAACACTATTAGCCATAATGATTTCTTTCTTTTGTAAAGGTCTTTGGAAGAGAATGAGTAGACAGGCTTGGGAAGGATTTTTGCTTTGCTTTAATTACACATGGACATATTAGATCACATATTAATGATTATATTAGTTTAAGAAACTCAAATATGACTCAAGTCTGTATAACATACTATGATTATCAAGTTTACATGCAAATCTGTCTCAACAGAAAACCCATCAGGAAAGATAACTTCATTGACTGTTGGAGATATAGTGGTTTGACTGAGATGTTCTCTAGATCACAAGGGAATATATTGGCAGTTTTAAGGTGTTTTTGTTTTTTTTGTGGTAGTCAAAGAATTGAATTTTTTTATTATTTAGTCATTTCTTTCTTTGTAAAATTGAAGTCTGGATAATGCTATTATTACATAATAGGCTAATGAGAGAGAATTGGTGGAATAAAGGGTGGGGCAGAAGTGATTTGGAATCTTACATCTAGTCTTGAGCAAGTCAGACCGTGCTGGTCTCAATTATCTCATAAGTAAAATGGTCTAATACTCTTTTCTAAGAGGCATTGTTAGAAGGAGTGAATAATACTTATTCAATACACAGATTATTACTATTGTTATAATAAGGCCTCTTAGACCTGAAAAAGACCTTTCAGCTCTTCCTCCACCTTACTGAAGAGGAAACTAAGTTTAAGAGAAGCTAAGCAAACTAGTTGGAACACGTAAAATGTGTTCAAAGCTCAAAGCGGTCCATATCTATTTGCTGTTCTAATAGGGGAATTTACCACTTCCTTGTCATTTGTTGACCCAAATCTTTCATTTTGTCCAAGATGACTTCAAAAATAAAAATTCTTTTGTAGGTTTTTTATTATTTTCTTTTCCCCATTGGTGTTTTCTAATGATGTTTTTTCAGGTCTTACGCTTTGTGTGTCACTTCTCTGATGTCATGGTCCTTATTGTTCTAGCTCTCTTACATTTCTCTTCAGTTGAAACACTTTATATCCACTGATCATTCTTGTCTCAGCCTTGTCTTGCCCACAGAGAACATAATATTTGAAGAAAGGGACCACGCAATATATTTTCATTTAAATTTGGAGCCTCTGTTTTTTTGCTTTCACTGATTATTGAAACCTTTATTTTTTTCCTTTCCTTTATTTAAACAAGGAGTAGAACTAAATTTTCCAATATTTTTATTTGTCAAGACCTTTGAAAGGACCCCTTTCATCTATGAACATCATTGTATGTATAAAGAGATGATTGGACATCAAAAAATATAGGACTGAAGGACTATTCTAGGCAAAAAATAATAATAATAACAAAATGACACAGGCATCATCCACCCAGACCACTTAAAATTTCAGAGGATCAAGAAAGGTCCATAAATGAGTAAAAGAAACAATTTGGGTAACGGAGACGAGTGAGGTGGCAAGGTAAAATAGGGCAACCTTATTCCATCAGAAACCTAAGATGGGTACAGAAATGTTGAACTCATGTCACAAGAATGTTACAAAGTTCAAATAAAATGATATCAAAAATACTCAGAATATTCTAAGTTTCTTTTAAAAAATAATAGAACATTATGTTATGTACGTTGAGATACATCTCTGTGTTATATGTTCTATAAATGCTTACTGGTAATATTACCATAGCATACAAATCAACATAAAAATTTCCTATTGAATAACTGTCTTCTAGTTCTGGAAATATAATAAAAGTATCCATAGTCTTGGCTTTATCATCTAAGCAGAGACACGTTGTAGCATGATTTCAAATTATACTATAATTTCGGGAATGTAGAGAAAAAAAACTATTGTAGGTCTCCTCTTAACAAAGTTCACATGAATACTGCCACTATCTGCACTGATTGTAGTCTCAAAGTACTTTGCCATGGTGCTGGATGTATATTCAAAAAGAACTTTTAACAGGCCGGTTGCTAAAATATGTGAGGCAGCTCCGTAAAATGGGTTCTTGCTGATAAGGCAGTTAAACTAGACTAGTAATATAGAGCTATGTAAAGCGATTAAAAGCCAGCACCAAAAAGAAACTTACCTGTTATTCATTGCTATCATATGTCTGATTCTTGAGCAAATGTTAGGCCATATTCTTCCTCTGCCCAAGTATGGTTGAGTGCACCGTGATGACAGGAGCTTGCATGTGGTTCAGGCCCTCACAGCTGGGCAAACATTGCACAGGAACATTACTGCATGTGAGACAGCTAAGGTTCATAAAGGTGCAGAGCTTATTTAATATCACACGGCAAATAAAGAGTGGAAACCATTTAAAATATTAAAGTTAGAAAATTCAGGATGTTTTAAACTTGAATTTAGAAAATTTGAAGACAGTTCTTTCTGACTCCAAAACTCATGATTTTTCCAGCACATCCATACACATATATGTATGGCAGTTGTGTCTTAATGAGTAGAACGGTAAGGATAATATGAAAATAAAGAATTTTTTCCTTTTTCTCCTCTCCCAAATAACTTTCTTCTCATCTCCTTTTTCACTGGCTTTCTAACTCAAATCACAGTTGAATTGCTTTTTCCTAGGTCCAAAGGCAGATACTAATTTGGAGGCAGTTAGTTTAGGTGTTGTATGGGGCCCAGCTAACCTATGCTTTCTCAGATATCAGACAAGTCAAGTTACCCAATTATTTCGGAGTGTAATTACTGTATTTCAATTCTAGTCCATTTCTACTCTTTGGCCCATTGTTTACCTCAGAGAGGAGCAAAGAATGAATTCAAGTTACAGGCTGACATTACAACGAGATTGCCAATAGAAATCAATGACTTGTCCCATGACAAGCCAGAGTTTATGAGGCAGCCTAATGCTGTCCTTATATCTTTGCCTACCTCATTTTACTGCCATTGAAGCGAATTATACAATTTTCCTGTTATAAAAGGGTGTAGTCAGGGCAAAAGGGAACCTAATTGAGTTTAATACAGCTGAAGCAGTACAGAAGTCTTATAGGAGAAAGAATGTTATAAGCAAGGTGTTCTAATAAGGTGAGTCTGGGTTATCTGTTAAGGTTGATATTTATGTCCACATTTATATGCCTTAGTAGATACAGACAGAACAGATGAGGTCAAGGAGCTTGACTTTTCAACAACAGAAACCTAAATCTCGGTGAAATGGAGGTTTATACTCAGGATAGTAAAACATAATTTCATCCACTTTCTTCTTATTAGTACTTCTGCAAATTTAGGTAAAGTGATTAAAAATATGCTCAATTCCAAAGAAAGCAGTAAGGCCAAAATGGAGACTGAAGTCCTAGAAGAACCTAGATGTTTCTACTAATGTACTATCCAGTATGGCAGCTACCAGGAATGTGTGGCCTTTGAACTCTTGAAAGGTGGAAGGTTTGCAGTGAGATGTGTGCTGTAAAATGTCATTCATAATTTCTATTATGTATAGGTTTTGCATGTATTTAGTTAAATAAGATATTAAAATAATTTTGCCTGTTTCTTTCTACTTTTTAAAATGGATCTATTATATAAAATTATGTATGCAGTTTGCATTATATTTTTAGTAGACTGTGGTGGTCTAATACAATGCATAAACTATGCCATCCAGAGTCATTTCAATGATTTCACCTCATTTAAATCAGTATGCCAATATGCACTGCAGTTATGCTTGATATGTATTTTTGCTCCCTCCATTGTGATGTGCATTTATACACACATCTACATTTGTGCATGTGTAAAGAATCTCATCACCTTTACAGTGAGGAACTATCCCAATAAATTCAAAGTTGCTGTTTCCTTATCCTGTGATCAGGCTGAAAATTCAGGCAAGCTATTTCCTACACAAAAATGATGTTTCCCTATATTTTTTTGTTTAAATAATACTCCAGCCCCAAAGAGCATAATATGGAATAAGCTTTTGGAACAATTTATTCTTTTTTCTCCGTGGATTAGAGAGGTGGTACTTGGAGCAGCTTGTTAAAGAGAAGAGCTTGGCCCTTGCCCTTGCTCTGTGTTTAATGATCCTCTCTTCATGTGCCACCTCTCTAATCTGCAGAGAGATAGGTACAAATTGTATCTATAATGTTATATTACTTAACAGTATAATGTATGATAAATCATAGAATTGCATCCCTACCTTGTAATTGGTGAGATGTGTTGCATGAGAGATCCCCTAATTCAATGGAGAGTGGTTGCTCTTATGCATAACTGCCTCTCTGGATCAAACCGATTCAGTCTGCAAGTGATGAGGGGAGAGTTAAAGCTTTTTTAATTAAAAAAGCAAAAATATGACTTAGAAAGGCTTTATAGGCCTCTGGATTCAAACGACTGTTTAATAATCCTCTACTTGAAGGAAATCTCTTTTTTCCTTTTTTTTTTTTTTTTTTTTTTTCTTGTGGCTGGCAGGGATGGTCTATCTGTGTGAAATGGGGACCTATGAGGACATACATTAGAATTCATGCTCTTCTATATGGTAATCATCATGTTTGAAATGCTGCCCTTAGCCATGGATGTTTATTATCTTTCTACTGTTACCACCACATGTATGTTTTTTTCCTCAACAACCTTTGGATTTTGTTTTAAATTCACTTCTTTTTCTGTGTAGCCCATTCTGCAGCACTTTAGAGTTCTTTGGTGTACAGATACTCCTTGTTTAACAACCTGTCTGTTTAACAACTATTTGAACTTAAAACCAAGGTGTGGTGTTCAGACTTGTGACTCATCCATTTTTTTCTACAGTTCTGTACATCTTGTTTATAGAGCCCCAATGTCTTTTTTTGTACAGTATACCTTGTTTATACAGGGCTGTAATTTTTGCTGATTTTACTGTATAGCACAGTACAGTAGTTTTATGTTTTGTTATACATTACAGTACTGCATGTAAGAGTTATGCAAATAAAAGTGAATTCATCAAGTTGGAGTTTTCTTTGAACATTTCTTTGTTCTGAACATTGTAATGTACATACTATATACAATCCCTCATTTAGCAACCAATTCATTTAATGAGCAGGAGCAGAACTGATCGTTAAATGAGAAATGACTGTATTTTATTTTCTCTTCCCATTTCTTCAAAGTTCTGGGCTTACGTTATTTTTTAGCACTGACTCTTATGGTGGTCTCTTCCTCTGGCTCCTAACCATCTCAATTTCTCAAGTATTTCTAACAAAACAAAGAACATTCAAGCATTTGTCACTGTGGAAGGATGGTGTGTAGCAAACTGTGTCTCCATTTTATTCTGGGGGAAATGCAGTGAAGTCACATTGGTGCAGAAGCGAGAAAAAATGAGGGACAGTGACATCTAAATTATGATTATAAATAATGGGACCTGTGTTCATGGTCACCTGAAAACCGCCAACTAACACCACATACTATGATCATTGACTTTTCAGAAATTAGTTATGAAGACAATCAGAATAAAATTTGACAGGCAAGTTTATTGAATCTCTTAAAATCATTATGACTCACACAAATTAGACTGTTCTAGCTGAATGGGGCCACATACATACCTCATGCTTCAGAAAAATCTGAGGCAGTTTGGGTGGGATAACTAGTACTAGGTTCACCTATGCCTGAGAGGAAACCTGGTATGCAGTTTGAGTTTCTGAATATCTTAGTCCTGCCCTCTATTCATTCCCTCAGTCTCTTGTAGAAAATTTCACTTTTGGAGCAGAAGGCGATGATTTGTTGTTAGGAACAAAAGAGAAATATATACTCACTGCTTATAATTTTCCATCTATCTTTAAGTAAATGAATGAGATTCAATGACCTGATTTTTCATTTTTAAAATGTTTGGCTATATTTTTAAAAGAAAGATAAAGTGGATGGTGTGTTCTTATCTTAATTTGATCACTTCTCAATTCTGACTTGCTGAACACTAGAAGGGCAGCTTCTTGATATGTATCATTGATTTAGTCCAAACAGATACAGGAGTGTTACCAAAATTGTAGCCCAGCATTGTCTACTGAAAAAAAAAAAAATAACAATGGCTTTGGAGGTGGAGTTGCCTCCTGGTTCTCCATCACATCTGCATTGCCTTTTCTGTGTTCTACTGTTTCACATCTTAATAAAGAGAAACAATTCATTTGGTAAATAATCTATAATACAATTTACAGAGAGTACTCTGCCATTTCTCAACTGCCAGATATATTTTATTTTTACTCTGCATGTAACCAAGGAAAACAAAGTTGCAAAATGATGCCAGCTTATGCTTTTCAACTGCAAGATGTCAATAGCCCTTGATTTTGTTGCTGTCACTAATTTCTGCAAGTTCAAAAAAAGTGTCATAAAAACAAATTGCTTTTAAAAAACTTAGCGTTATTCACACAACATTCTTATGAGAGGACTTTCAATATATTTGCCATAGTTTGTGAAATCACTTTTAATCATTCATATCCAGGCCTCTAGCAAAGGTAGCTCAGACTCTGTTTTTTATTTGAGATTTTTTCCTGTTTTTGTGTTTTAATGCTGACATTTTTACTATAACGTCTCATTTTCATCTAAGATAAGAGCAACTTGTTTTTAAAGCAAACAAACATGAGACAATTTGTTTTGAAAATATGTGGGATTATGACATAGTCTTAAGAATTTCAGAGATATGTCAGTGCTCGTGTCAAGAGTGCCAGTTCTCATGCGTTTCTTACATGAAAATTAAATTTGGTACCTTATATACTGACGACCTCCACACTGTGCAGAAGTTTCTTTGTTTTTTGCTGGGCATTGTCTTCCTCTTTTCACTGTAAGCCCATTTGATGGTTTTGGAAGACCAATTCTACTTTGCCATGAATGTGTCTCTTAACCTTTTCCCTAGAAACTGAAACAGGCTACAAGTGAGTCACACAAAAGGAGGGATTTTAATATTAACAGCAAGGAAAGAAAGAGTTATATTATAATTCACCTAGAAAAGAGCATTTTCACTAATCAGTACCCATATCATACATTTGTAAAAATGACTGTCTGACAGGTGAAAAATCTATTTTTTTTGACAAGGTACATTTAGTCTTAAATCAATCCAATACAATAGTTCCTTTTCTTGCTTTACACAAACTCTCTTTCACCTCTTGATAAACTGTACCCCTGTGAGCCATAGACTGTTTCAGACTCCTACCCTTTTCTGTGTTGCAGCAATATTTAGAAGGCAATGCAAAGCAGATTCAATTGGCAGAATGTTTTTACATGCATAACCGTGCAAATCTAGGATTTAATAATTTTGTGGATTAAAGGCTCAGTGCAAAACTTTGTGATATGATATGAAATACCTGCAGTGTGAACTGGACTCATGACCCGCTGAAGTCTCTCTGAGGTATTTTATTTTAACTGGGTATATAGAGCACAATGGTGATAAATCTTGAAGCAGATTAAGTAATTTCTCCATAGTAGTGTGTCTATTGGAGTGTCAAATAACTCAGCATAGGTATTCAAAGTCTTGATATATTTGGATATTTTGGACTGTATCGCCTCTGTATAAAAAAAGTTTCTGGTAGGACAGTATCATTCACTTTGATAGCCTTATAAGTGTGTAAATGGTTGCCCACTGAACTGAGTGAATATTAATTGTTTGCTCCTGAATCCTTAAAAAAAAAGGAAGAAAAGAAAGAGAAGAAAAAATTATCCATTTGCCTGCTAAATATATGCTGAGGATTGTATGAAACAGAAGTTTAAGACATTCTGACACTCTCAGGTCTCACTCAGGATACCATTGGAGATTTGATTTACTTTTCTCTTTTGCTGGAGGTATTCTTTGGCCTAGGAATTTTGGCTAGAAAAATCTTTGAGGCTCACCTGAGATGGCATTCATGAACGTCAGTATGCCAGGGCAGCCAGAGAATATTGTGCCTGGCTCAGAGGTGGGGGTTGTCTACTCTTTTGGCGCAAAGTTCTCTTAATGTCTTCTCAGTGCCAATGGCTTTGTGAAACAAAGGTCAGATCTACATAATAAAACAAAAAGGGGGTCCGGTCAGGGAGACCAGTTTAATCCAGGAGACCAATGAACTTCTGAGATTGGATGGAAATCCCACATGCTTTCCTGGTGATAAATGTTTAATTAGTATGGAAAATCTAAATGTGCCCATGACTCTTTTTGTCCTTTTCCACAAATAACAAGTCCTCTCATTAAACACATTTTAAAAATCAAAAACTATGGGTTCAAGATGAACAATGTACAGGACACTCTTTTACCTATCTCTGTAAAGTAAAGAACTCTTGACAATATTGTCAATATAAGAAGAGAAGACTTGGCGATATTGTGCTGACTGCACATTAAAGGAGATAACCAAGAGAAATACACCAGGAGAGAACAGGTCTCAAGAGTAGTCACTGCTACCCAGTTTGAAGCATAAGGACTTCCTAGTGGCTAGTGGAGTTGGGAGTAGGTGTACAATCCAGGCAAAGAACAGATGTGCTTCTGTCTGTCCAATTAGTTATGTTTCCCTGGTTGTATTGTGGGAGGGAAGGTGTTTGTGTTTGCACGCAGTGTGTGTGAGGGTGTGTATGCACATCATTTTGTACAAGGCACCTTGTACATATAGTTAAGTACTTATGTGTGGTGGGAGTATAGACAACATGTCCCTGTTTTAAAAAATTATATACCACTATCCTTACTAAAATGATATATACCACTATCCATATTAAAATAATAAAACAACTCCTACCTCCCCCTGCCTCTCAAACTGTCTGTGACTGTCTCCTTTTAGTTATTGCAGTTTGTCACCATGGAAAACAAACAAACAGAAAAAGAAATAGAAATGCTTATCCCTCTTCATGTCAGTAAATACGATTGTTCCCATCATGATTTGTGATGGAAGCATCATGGGGCAGAGCTCACAGTGGCCCAAATATGTGCTTATACACACAGACTTGAGGGAAATGCGAGCCCATGTTGAGTCGATGCCAGTCAACATCACATGTAAATGATGTGTCTAAGTTGCCCTATTTCCCCTCTTCATTCTTTTTTGGTCTCCGGGTTATACCATCCCAGTGATTCTTTCTCTATGGACGCTCTTTCTTCATAGTCTCATGCCCCTCTTGGAGCTTTCTAGCATGACCTGCATTTATTTTTCCTCACTATATGTCTCTAATTTACAAATAGGGTACTAAAAATTCAGTATGCCAGAACTCTAGACTTTAGGCTTAGATTTATAGCAAGTTAAAAGCAGACAGAATCTTGCAGGTCAGTCTCCTTATTTACAAATGAGCATATTTATAGTAGATTCCTAGAGAATTGTGGGCCGTGGGTCTGATCAAGCAGGCGATACCGAGCGTTGACAAGAACATTTCACTCTAAGTCCAGGTAATCTATGACATGGTAGTGACTAGAAGCAAAACAAAAGGCACTTCCTATAGAAGGTTACACATGATAATTTACATTTGGGGAAGTGCTATGTGAACTCTAAAGTGGGAAATGTATAAAGGGTAAGTTGTTTCTCTTTTTTTTTCTTTTTATAACTAATAATGTACTGGGTGAAAGTTGTACCATGACTTTTAAGACTACAAAGCCTGAAAGTTAAACAACCTAGGGGCTTATTCCAAAGAAATCTTCTATTGTGTCTAAAAGTTTTTTAATAGTCTTTAGAAAGTTGATTTGAACATTCAGCACTTTAGGCAAGAAGGAGTCATTATTCATAGAGGTACAGAGAAAAAACACTGGACTGGGGGTTTGCAGACCTAGATTCCAGTCTGGCTTTGAGATTTGTCCTTGTTTATTCACTTGGTGACTGAAAAGACTGTTAATTATTCAACTTGTACAAATAGACTCATCATTTCTCTCACCTAAATGTGATTCTCATCTGTGGTCTATTACAATGAGTAAGTCTATGGTAATCTCAACAAGAAATGTGAGAAGCCACATTTTACCCCATTTCTTTCTGCTCCTCCTTCTCCTTTCTCCAGTCCTTTCTATCACCAGTCAGTCAATCTCACTCCTGTATATCTCTTTAACTGCTCTCACAAAGGTTACTTCATCCTTATCTCCTTTCTTGACGTGGTTCTAATTGATCTCTTTCTCCAGATTTGCTTAGTGCTTATTCCTCAGAGCTAGCCAGATTAATCTTACATATCATAAATTCGATTAGCTCATTCCTCTGTGTAACACCCTCAGTGACTTCAGAATATCCTGGGGAGGTTCAGACTTGTCCCTTCAAACCATACCTCTGCGCTTTTCTCTAACTTCCCAGTTCACAGCCCACACTCTACTGTCCATGAGCTAGTTTTGTTTCTTGAACACACCATCTTGCCTCTTCACATGCCATGCTTTTTGCTGAAAACCAAACTTTAATCTCTGTTTTCTTATTCCATCTCCATTACTCAAATCCGTTCTATCCTTCTAGTCTCATTGTGTTTTAAATTTCCTTTCTTTGGAGGCCTTCTCTGACTTTTCCCAAATCAGATCGCACTACCATGTCTACTTGTCTCATTATGGCACTCATTGTAAATTATTGAACAGTGTATGTTCCACACAGGATGCAGAGCTATGCATGATTAGGGACCAAGTACCTGTGATTTGTATACCTTTAGGGCTTGCTCCAGTGTTTCACACATACAATATGTTCAAATGAATGTATGTTGAATAAATGAAGGCATAGATGTCAGTGACTTATTATGTGATCTCGAATAAGTCATTTATCTTATTAGAGTCTCTATTTTATTTATGACTAACATAAGAATGCTGAATTAAAGTGGCATGAAGATGAATTCCAGTTTTAAAGTTATATGAATGTGTAATTATGTTTATTGTTATCCAAAGAGTGTGCTAGAGATTTCAAAATAGCTATGAGATGGTGAAACTTGCTATCTTTGATTTGAATGTGTGCATGGAAGCCTTTGTTGCACATGGATCCCATCTTCTGAGAAATACCTTCTTAAGTCAGACAATAGTCACCACTAGTACCTGAGATCAGGGTAAGCTCTCACCCTTAAAATTTGGGGTCTTGCAAACTTATGGACATGAGCAAAGAAGATGAAAGAAATATATTCTTGAAAAAGTTGTGTCTGGTCTAAATGAGATGAAATGATTCAGAAGAAAATGATTTTTCTTTTATTCTTAAGGTTAATGAAATAGTTACTTAAATACAATAGGCTAAAGAAGGGCACCAGTGTTTCTCTAACTAAAATGAAAGTTTGGAAGTTGAATCGTTGCTCCTAATATAATGGATAGGTCTTAGGTATTTCATTTTATTCCTAATTCAAAAAATACCAATTTTGGTGGGTTTACAGCTCACTTGCATGAAAAAGCAGTTAAGATAATGTTGACAACAAAGAGAAGTCACAAGAAGTTTAACATAAAATATGCAGAAAAGAAAAATTTGAACTTCTTGTTCTTAGTTTTTGGATGATCCCAAAAGTGAGAAAGGCACACAATAGACTGTCAGTGGGAGCCAGTTTTGGGAGAGCCATAATGCAAATCAACAGGCACAGACACCAGGTTTCTCCCCAGAGAAGCAGAGAAAAGGTCAAAACTTTATACTGGGAGAATGATCCGATTAAATACGAATAAGAAGCCAGTACACTATTCCCACCTCCCCCACAAAAACCAAAGCAATAACAACAACAACAACAACAACAAAAAGCTAGCTATGCATTCTTATCAGTATCTCCTTAAAACCTTCTCCAGCTTGACCATGTATAATTCTTTACTTTTTATGATTCCAAAATATCACCAACTTTCTAAGCTTTTTGTCCTTGACTTGTCATTGATTTTTTACCCTTTTCTGTTTTGTGCTTATGTTTTAGCATATCTGCTCTGTGGTATTGTAGTACAGGAATTAAAACTCTACAGTAAAGATAATTTTCCAATTTATTGCCTTCTCAGACAAAAATTTATTCCTTAGACTCCTGTCAATCTGCACTTCTTAGTAAATGGTTTTCTACTGGTTTGAAGAGTTAGATACTTTTAGATGGGGTCAGAAAATCATGAAAGGCCAAGGATTTTGATCTGAAACTAAAATTCAGGCAAAGTATAGCTGGTGTTATTTGAGCAGACAGTGTACCAACATGGCTGTACATTAGGCACAAGTGCCAGCTTACAGCAAGCAGGAGACAAACTAAGGAACAAAATAAAACTAGACCTACCTCTGCTTATTCAAAAACCACCCACAACTTCCTAGGAGACGAACATATGCAGAGCATATTTGAAAACATTATAAGGCATGCATAAAGTACAATATTAGTCAATTTTATATGCTCAGTTGCATGAAATCTGTGTGTTTAAAAAATATAATAATTTGCATTTCATGGCTTTTGATAACCTCAGGAGTGCACTTGAAATTCAGCACATGCCCACAGCACCTCCCAGCTCACCCCATTTTTAACTGAAGACCAATGGTTTCTATTAAGGGATCAGGCAGGGCCTCTGACAAGCCAGTCAATAACTATGTGAGGTTACTTCATTAATGCTATAATGGCTGATAGAGTGAGAGGCAAAAAACAGGTTCCTGACAGCAGCAAATGAAAATGATAGAGATTCCTGAAGCAATGCGCCTTTCCTTTGTCATTGTCTTTTGCTTCGCTTATTCAAAATGTGGCATTTATGTATTCAGTCTTGATGAATGTTGCAGGCTTTAAGTACTTTTTCCATCTCTAATGCAGTGCCGATTGCACATTGTTCTCTCTTTCTCTCTCTCCCTCTCCCTCTCTCCCTCTCTCTCTCTCTCTTTTTCCTATAACCTCTGCTGTCAAGGCGTTGCAGGCTGAAGGGTTGCAGGCACTGGCTAAATAGCTTTTGTGCTGTAAATGGTGAAGGTGATAGGACAATGCATCATAAGCGCTGACTGGGTCACAGAGCAAAGTGGGTGGTGGGAGCTGGACCTTGCAGCTAATGTGGTAAGGTCTCACTGGCCCTGTCACTTTCTTACCTTTGGAAGCCCAGCAGCAACCTGCAAAGGAAGTGCAGACCTCTCTGTGCAGCTCATACAGGATATGATTAGGAAATGAAAACTCACTGCAGGTGAATCAGGAAGACAAGTCTCAAAAGGGTGCTGCAGTTAGCCATGTTCACCCAAGTCTGGCAAAAGTGCACTGATCAGTGTCTGGCTGTGAGAGGCTGAACTTCTTCCCAGTTCCTAAGTGCCTGGGGATAAGTTGACTGCTGGTCCTTGAGGAGGATTTTGCACTTCGCTTCATGGAGTAAGAGGGAATACAGACTAGCGTTTCTCTGGCATTAGTTACAATAAGCCTAGGGAAGCCAGGGTGAAAAGTATAGGCATTTCCCCAAATTGCTGCTGGTTACCTTCTTTGATGAAGAGCAGTATCAGGCAAAGGAGACACATGCAAGGAGTCAAGAGTTGAGAGCTTCTTGGTGCCCATCCCCCCCCATACACCTTTTTTTTTCCTAGCATAAGGAACCAAATTTTCAGCATCTCTAAAACTTTACGTGTCATGAAAACTATGAGCTATTTCAAAGGGGGAAAATGTGATAAAATCAACTGATAATATGTGTATCTTTAATTCCAACAGCCTTCACCAGTGAATTGATCTGCTTCATATGAGTTTGGCTTATGCTTGCAGAACCTCAGAACAACATCAACATGGTCAGACACAAGGCCAGAAGGAATGAAAAAATGTGATGGCCTGAACTCTCTGGGGGTTTCCCTATACAACTTGAATGGTGGGACATAGCTTCAAATTGCCACCCTATATTTAAAGAACTAATCCAAATACTTTGTGGAAGAGCTTGTACTCAGATGTAAGCAAACAAAGCTCAGCTACTTTACCACTACATGTATGATTACAGTCTGGGTGCACAGGTAATTTACATGGCCAAAGTCACCTTAGTGGAAACAACAGACCATTATTTTTCTATGTCCATCAGAGGATATGCCAATGCTCTTCTATCTTTGTTTACTGAAGAGGATCAAAGTAGGAATTGTTGTGTATTTGCAGACTGAAGTGGCCTCAGATTCACAGTATTATAGTGTGGGCAGTCTCAGTTACTTTGTAACTGCATAATTCTGTTTTTTTTTTATTGTGCTTTTCTTCCTTTGATCTTACCCATTATTTACATGCTAGACGTTATTCTCTCTAAATATGGTAAGTTTCATGTGCTGAATCATGATTCCTCACTCCTTCTAAATTCATGCTAATATCCTAACCCCTAGTGCCTCAGAATGTGACAGTATTTGGAAATAGTCTTTCAGGAGATAATCAAATAAGATCCTTAAAATGGGCTCTAATTCAATACAACTGTTGTCTTTAAATAAGAGAAAATTAGAACTCAGACAAGTGCAAACAGAATACCATATGAAGATACAGGAAGAAGGAGACCACCTACAAGTCAGGGGAGAGGCCTCAGAAAGAACCAACCCTGCCAATGCTTGGATCTCTGACTTCAAACCCCCAGATTTTTGAACAAATAGGTAACTTAGCCACTCAGTCTATGGCATGATATTTAATGATAGTCTTGATTACTACAGGAAATAAGAAACGTGATGCAACTTGACCAGAGCATCTTACTTAGTCTAACTCTCCATCATTTATCCCCAGTGATCATCATCTTAATGAAACGAATATTCTTTGCATCCAAGTTTTTACTTCTTACTTCCAAGTTATTAAGTATCTATAAATAATATGTAGAACTAAATTTTGTGGTTTGAAGAGATCACATAAAAGGTTTCATATTGCTATGATATTGCATAACCTGCTCTATTTTACTATTATAATTCTGACATTTCTTTTTATAAATATAGAAATAATCCATTCATTTTAGCTGTTCTATCAAGCTTTATTGCATAAATGTACCACTATTAATTTGTCTGTTTCCTTACTGAAAGAATTTGAGAATGTTCCTCTTTCTCATTATAATTAACAGGGCCGCCTTGAACATTCTTGTGCACGTTTCTTAGAGTACTGATATGTTCCTAGATGGCATCATAGCACATATATATTTTCAACCTAAAGAGATATTATCATAGTGCTTGCCAAACAGTCATAACAGTGTTCTCCCCCAGAGTATGAACTATGCTTTTTTTCCATAATCTCACCAACATTCCGTACTGTTGGGGTTTGATATTTTTTTGTAGTCGGATGAGAGTGAATGGTCTCTCATAGTTGAAGGGACTGTCCTGTTTGTAACCACCATCACAAGTAGGCATAGTTATTATTACCAACATTTTGCAGAAGCAGAAACTAAACTTTATAAAGATTACTTTATTGGTCAAGACCAAGCAGCTACCAAATGATTAAGCAAGGTTTAACATCTATCTGATTCCAGAATTTGTGTTATTTTGGGTTTCTGTAAAAGCAGACTCTGTGACAAAGAATTTAGGTGCTAGTAGTGTGTTGGGGAAGTGGATTCCAGGAAAAGCACAGTATCTTAGGCTACAGAGATGTTAACGAGCAATTACCACTATGAGGAATTGGGGCTCTGTTTTTTTGGAGGATTCTCTTAAGGTTAGAGCAACCGAGAATTGTCTTATCTACTTAAGAAGAGGAATCTGAGGATTCCCATTCCTTATTGGTTGAATTTTGGACATTCTGCTAAAGGACTGAGCAAGCTCCCCTAGGCCAAAGAAAGTCCATAGCCAGAGGAGAGAGCCGTGAGTCCTTGAGACCCATTGCAACGTCAAGGAAACAGAGACAGGCAAATCTACTGGGAGAGGCATGAATGCCCACACTGTTTCCAGCAATTTTGCCATCTGCCAAAGCAGTAGAAATCTCTGCTTCAGGACCCCCACAACTGCATTTTAATACATGAACTGTGGGTTAGTTTGTAACTGATGAGGTTTTTCCTACAGAATTTGATCACAATATTGCACTTCACCAAAATTGTTTTACTTGGTATGTGATGGATTTTTTTGTGTGTGTCACATGTATTCTTTCTTGATTTTAATTACTTTGTATGTGATTATAAGACTCCTCACGTACTTTTGATAAAGTGGGGAAGATGTCAATTTTCTCACTGCTTTCTTGGGAAATTTATAAAATAAATCTCATCTCTAAACTCTGAAGTGGTTTCTATATCTATAAAGATGTTTTTTTCATTCTACAAAAGCTTCAATAAGGTCATGGATATAAAACCAGCCTATAAATAAAAATTTCACAGAAATCTGACTGGAGACAGAGAAAACAAAGTGTGTTTAAAATAAACAATAATAGTCATTTAGATTTGTATGGTTTGGGTACTTTAAAGCATTTCACATTGTCTCACACAAACTGCTGAACAAGAAAATAATGTGTGCTAGAATCTCATTATTCTCTTCCACAGATGTAAAGGCGAAGGTTCAGAATGCCAGGATTATGCTGGGAATTGTTAACCATAGGGGAACTTGAGCTCTGGATTGCAAAACCCCAAGGCTTGCCTGTTGACCCATGTTAAAGTTTTCTTCCTTCCTTCCTTTCTTTCTTTCTTTCTTTCTTTCTTTCTTTCTTTCTTTCTTTCTTTCTTTCTTTCTTTCTTTTATTTTTCTTTTGTTTCATTTGTTTATCCATGTTAAAGTTTTCTTTCTTTCTTTTTTTTTTTTTTTTTTTTTTTTTTTTTTTTTTTTTTTTTTTTTTTTTTTTTTTTTTTTTTTTTTTTTTTTTTTTTTTTTTTTTTTTTTTTTTTTTTTTTTTTTTTTTTTTTTTTTTTTTTTTGTACCGGTAATTGATCTCGTGATCTTGCAATTTGCCAGTCAGGTGCTTGTGTCACTGAACTAAATCCTCGACCCTATTTATTTTTTATTTTTTAAATTTGTTTTGGTACTGGGAATTGAACTCAGTACGTTATGCTTGCCAGGCAGGCTTTTCTGCCGCTAAGCTATATCATAAAGTTTTCAAGATGTGGTTCAGAAAATGTGGTCAAAATTGCTTGGTGAAATTTTTAAATAGCTAAGTCCTGGGTCACACTTAGGAAACAGGCCTGATAAAATTTTCCAGATGCCCTTAAGCAAAGGTGCCAAACATCGATATGGCCATCTGTTGACACTAGGATGCTTAGATGCCATGAATGTCTTGACATTCTCAACACCATTAGAAATGATCTGAGTAGAGTGTGAGTCTCCCATGATTTACTGCTCATGCTTCAGAAATGTCTTCACACAACCAAACAGCCCTGCCCTTAACAGCAGAAAGTTTTTGTATCTACCCATGGTCATCATCATGTCAATGCATATAGACCAAAATTACTACAGGAGGAAGAGTGTATTTGTGGTATGTTTCACTGTCAATGATCTCTTCAACCATAACAGATTCACACAGACAAGTTGATTTATCTAGGCAAATCTGGGTAACCTTCTACTTCCCCTCCTTCTAAAAAAAATTGACAAATGAGTTCTAATAGCATGTTTGCAGTATAAAGAACTACTTACTATAGCACTGATGAAGTGTCACTTAAGGAGTTTTCAGTACTTCCTGTAAATCTTCTAGTGTTTTAAGAGGCCGAACTATTCAGTTTTATTTTCTCTGCCTATAAAAGCTGTACTAGGGTCCTCTAAAACCTTTTTGGGGGACTTGAGTTGCTTTCTACACTGTCAAAAACAATTGGAGATGAGATAGTCATAGTACTCCCTTGATATCCAGGATTATTGCCAGAGGCCGTGGCAGTTGTCCAAGTTAGAGATGATAGGAGTTTAGACATTCATGCAGCAGCAGCAGTGGTCAGAAGAAATTTGACTTTATATATTTTGGAAGTAAAAGCAACAGAATTTCCTAATGGATCAAATGACAGTATCAAGAGAAAGACAGGGATGAAGGATGATGCCAAAATTTTCTCCCAGAGTCAACAGAATGATGAAATTGCAATAAACCAAGACAAGAAAGCTACTGATATTTCAGGTTTTATGAAGAAGACCAGGTGACATATTTCATATTTGAGAACTTCTTAGCCATTCAGATAGCAATGCTAAGTAAACTCTTGGGGGATGTGAATTCAGACTTTTGGAGACAACCTGGGTTGAAGATAAAAATTCGGGCATCTTCAGCATATCATTCAAATGGAAAGCTACAAAAATACATACAGTTACTATTAGAGGGAGTTGTAGATTGGGAAGAGTAAATGAACTAGGACTAAATTCCTGGGCACTAGGTAATATAGGAAAAAAGGGAGAATCAGCCAAGTTGACTGAGAAGGAACAAGGACAGATGTTTGACGTCTTGAACATCAAGTGAATAATAGTTAGAACAGATGTTGAGGCAGAAGGAATGTCCCCCTGTTAAATATTACTGAAAACTTTCCATTGCTTTTAGTGAGGAAAAATGTATTGGTGACTTTTATAAAGGGAGTTTCTATGAAAGACAGAAACAAAAGGAGGAGAGGAACTTGTGCCTTTTTAACCTTGTCCCTGTAACTTCTCTCCTGCAGGGTTGGCTCTGCAGCAGCGTTGGCCTTCTGTTAATGCTGGTCCAGAATCACAGGCACATGGTATTAAGACCAACAAGGTAACTATTTGAAAAAATTGCCAAAAAACTAGAGAGACTTCAGATGACTGGTTTTACCTTTTGATGATTCCCAGCCATCACCTAGAAGTGCTTCCCTCTGTTTGTGGGGAAGATGATAACAATTGGTCCCAAAATAGCTTATTTGGCACCCAGCACAGAGCCTCATACATAGTCAGTATTTAATAGCTTTTTGTGGTCTGAATGGATTTGTAAAAGAATGAATGTGCTTGGGTATATTTGGAGCAAATTATCCATGTTTGGTCAATCTTCTTTTTCAAATAAAAGATCTACAAATGATTGCTAGCAAAAATAAATAAATAAAGCCAGGGTGGAGAAAAAAGAAACTATTTTAGACAAACACATTGTGTCTTGAAAGATCTATTCTGTCATGCCAGCAGTCTCATTGGCTGTGATTTGTATATTAAGAAGATTTTAATTGCTCAGGTAAGTGCCTGCACCTGCTAAGACATTGTGTATTAGAGTACTTTATTCTAATCTTTTACAATACAGGCCACACTTCACCCATAAAATTATTCTCTGAACAATTAGCACTCTGTTTTACTGAGGTAGAAAATACAACTTAACACTTTGGGTTTCACTCATTATTATTAAAATCATGGAAATTAGGATCACTGGGCAATGGTTGTATAGTTAACTACTGAATTGTCCTGTCCTTTCTATACCTCTTCGCCTTGCACCAATGAGCAGGAGTTGAGTGAGTTTTTACTTTCTGCAAGCGCAGTGGGGGCCTGATTGTTTTCAGCATAAAAGGTGTTAGAAACACCAAACACAGCTTTTCTGCTAGGGCCCAGGGAACATATGAACTAGATGACTTTCATCTTTATTTTTAAAATCATATTTTTCTGCTTATAAAAGAATTATAAAAAGAATATTAAAAATAATTACATGTAGGGCATAGGGAAAAATTAGAAAATTTAGGGGAAACATGAAAACTATTCATAGTCAATTATTTTTCATCTGTTTTTCATGTATTTTATTTCAGTTTGTATATAAACACATTGAATACATAAAAGACAGATATACTCATATATCCATACAAAAAAAGACTCAGATTGGAATAAAAGCAAAAGAGTAGTTATTTATTGTTTTTCCTAAGATAAACAACTACAGGGGTTGACAAACTGAAGCCTGCAAACCATTGCTTGCCTGTTATAAATAACATTTTATTAGAATCTACTTATACCCAGTTGTTTATACATCTTTGACTACATTTATGTAACGCTAGAGTTGAGCATTTGTAGTAGAAGCCATATAGCCTGCACAACCTAAAAGATTTCCTATTAGCCATTTTACATTAAAAAAAAGTCTATCAACTCAGAATTGTTACAGAAATATCTTGCCACTCACCTTGCACTGAGAACCAGGTGTTTTGTTCCTGGCGTGGTTGGGAATGTTGCTGGGGAGTTTGCCTTACAACTTCCTCTGGAGGCCAACATTCCAATGCTATGTCCTGATTTGGTCTGGTCTGATCCAGCTTATTTATATAATACACCCATGCTAAGGTAGAAGGTCATTCTTTCATTTACTTTTACCCATTTTTTTGAGGTACGGCACTGTCTCTCAGTGCTCAGGCAACCAATAGTTGTAATCTAAGGATGACGCAAGAACTGCCTTCTCTTTCTCCTAGAACACTAAGATCAAACAGCATCCTACCTCACTGGGTGTACCAAGAGGACTCATGAATTTGCATTTTAAACAAGCATCCCTTGTGATTTCTTGAGGCAGTTTGCCCATAATACTTGATTTTGAGAAACACTGCCACACAGTCCTTTTCTTTTCTTTCCACTTGCCTTACCAAACTTATGTGTTCTCTCTTCCAACCACCTAGGATTGTACTTTTCGAAAAAAAATTGAGAAGTCCATTGGGAGTGAAAAGGTTAACATAAAATCCTAAAAGAGTATGCTTTCCACATTTTAAAATATCTAAGATGTGAGTATGAAAGCCTGGAGTTGAAGCAGCTCTGTTGAACACTGATTGTTTAATAGGTGCTACATAAATTAACGAGATACCCTAATTACTAAGCAAACAAAGTCAAACAGTGAGTTGACACATAAGGCCAATCTTTTTTGATCAGAGGTTGTTAATATTCATCTTAGTTTCTGTAGTTTATATTTTCTTTCGTTTCATCTAGCAGCTTCTATTTTTCAACACTGATACCTTCCAAAACCTCTTTGGATACAATTCAGACTCTAGTTTGGTGTGAACATTGATTTGTAGTTATAACAGCATTATTTAGGCTACAGTGAAGTAACTTTTTTGTCAAAAGCCTAAATAAGTTTTCCTGTTTGAGAGTTCCATCTTTGAACACTGACTGTACGTATTAAATGAAATGGATTCTTCTCATCTCTGACATATGACCATGTCTTTATCATCTTTTATAGATTTGTTAGAACTACAAGACCTCAGGTTAATATGTATTTTCTCCATTGCCCTGCCTTTATGCAGCACAGCCCTGGAAAGCAATCTTTTGAACAATTACTATTTTTTTGAAAACCCAAGTACATCTAGGATTGGTATAGTCATGGTGGGATGATACAGAAGTACAAAGAAGTAGAGTGATTGTCTAGGAAGCAGTTATAATATGATTAAGAAGAAAATTAATTATGTCACTTACAGTTGGAGTACAACTCAGAGCAGTAGAGTCAGACTCTTGGTGTTCAATGTTTTAACATTTATTTGCTCAGTAAGTATTGGGTTGTCTGCTATGCAGAGGCACTCTAGTAATAATGAACAAAACAGACAAAAACTTCACAGCTCCTTACTCTTAGGAAGGTTGTATTCTAGCGGAGAAGACAGACATGAAAAAATAAGATGTTGAGTCGTAAGCACAAAGGAGAACAACAATAAAATAGACAAAGGGGTCAGAGAGTGTGTGTGAGGGGTAAGGGGCTGGAATTATGCTTACTCTATGGGTAAGCTACGTCCATCATATAAATTTGCATCTCATGAGCTGAGACCTTAGTTTAGATCCTAACCTTTAAGTCCCTGGTTCAACATCGTGAGGCAGCTGTGTTGTTCTGCATTCTGTATCATGAGGGCAAAGATTCTACTTAGGTGATAAAATCATTATCCCTTTACAAAGCATAATCTAAAAAGGGAAGGTGTAATCCTTATATATGTAGACTTTTGGGAAATTGTCAGTGTCGAAATATATAACCGAGTTCTAAGAGGGTGTTTGGGGATTTTCTGGCTAGACTTCTACACGTTTTGTTCCTTATATTTTTGATCCCAACTCCTAAGAAAGTTCTCCCCTGATCATCCATTTAATTACTCCCTTCACCACGTTACCTGGTTTCACAATATTTCAATAGCACCTATCACTAATTCATATTTATAAGTTTATATTCTAACAGAAAGAAAGACCTAAGAAAGCAGGGAATTCATTTTGGCCCTAGAGTATAGTAAGTTCTCAGTAAGTACTTTTTGAATGAAAGAAGATTGTCAAGAGTAAGCCACATCCAACTATAGGCAAGGAAGAGAGAAAAGTCTTCCAACAATTTAACTTTTAAGAAATTATCTCATCCTAATTTAAGGTTGTACTCTACCTTAAAAAAACTTATTTTAATTGCAGTAATTTATTCATTTGGAACAATTCTAAGTACAGCAATTATTTTAGTGAAGTTTTTGAATTATCTAGCTGATTTCCAGGCACATAAATATGCTTTTACTTTATGAGACCATTGTGGAAAAAGTTACAACTAAGGCAAAACCCCTTATTGTTTGAGAAAGTAATGTGCTTACACTTTTTTATTTAATAAAGCTCACAAAATGCATTTACCTTGCATGTGAATGTTTCTATTCAAAGAACCTAATTTTATGTATGTCATTGAAAGAATTATTTCTCTATATTATGAAACAATTCAATTATATTTCAGCAAAATATACAGAATAATAAGCATCTGTGTACTCACTAACCAGATTTTTCAAATCTTAATATTTTTCCATATTTTCTTCCTATTTCTGTTTTAGATAAACATTTCTAATAAATTTAAAACCCCTTGCAATACTATCTCTTATCCTGTCCTTGTTTTCTTTCTCCTGGAGATCATAATTATCTTGATTTGGTTTGCGAACTTTTTGTATTAGAGTACTGATTAGGGTTCTCTAGAGGAACATAACTAATTATTATTATTATTATTATTATTATGTTGTACCAGGAATTGAACTCAGGACTTTGCATTTACCAGGCAGGCACGGTGCCACTGAGTTATATTCCCAGTCCCAAAACTGATTATTTATATCTATATTTACATATCTATATAAAAAATTATCTGTGTATATATAACTAAGGGTGTTTAGGTGGCTCTATAGGATCAGAGTCCACAATGGCCATCTGCACACCAAAGAAACAGAGGATCCAGTGGATGTTTTGTCAAAGACCCTAAAAGCCTCAGAGCAAGAGAAATCAAGGATGCAGTACCAAAGGCCTGGAAGTAGCTAGAGCATTGCTGGTATGAATCTGCATTGAAAGGATAAAGACACCAGAGTCTGATGTCCGCAGGTGATGGCGACAAAAGATGCACTCCCTAAAGCACACCCGTACTTCTTTCTCTTTTATTCCATGAAGGCTGTAAGGCTAATGGATGCTACTCACAATTGGTGTAGTTCTTCCCCTCTTGGTTTGCTGCCCTAGATACCAGTCATCCATGGAAACAAGTTGATAGAGTTAAGCTCACTCATCATGCAGAAATAACATCAGTGTTAGATATAATCAAGCTCTCAAAATTTAAAATGGGGGACTTTTAGAAAATAGGAGTACTAATCTCATTCTCCATCTTCACGTCTAAGTGTTTCCCAAAGTCTTACCTCCAAAGACCATTACACTGATCATAAAGTTTCAATCTATGAATTTCAGAAACATAACCATTTGGTACACTATACTTTTTACTGGTCATTTTAGATTAGAAAGTGTTTATAAAGACTTAGCAGAATATCTCTAACATAAAACTCTTAACAAAATTATGTAATATCACTATTACTATTACATTAAAATAAGCCTTGACATTTTTATTCTTGTTCTTTTTCCTCAAAAAGATTGACTCATTGTGCTCCAAAATAACTTACTGTGATTTTAATTGGAATTGTATTGAAATATACATTTTTTATAACTGAATCTACCCGTGTTTGTTATTCAGCTTTCCATTACTATGTCAAAGTACTTGAGATAATCAACTTACAAGGAGAAAAAGCTTAGTTTGACTCACAGTTTCAGAGGTTTTAGTCCACACAGTCAGTTGGCCACTGGGGTCTCTGGTGAGGTGATATATCATGGCAGGAACACATGGCAAAGAAAGTCTGGTTTCCTCAAGCTGGCCAAGAAGCAAAGAAAGAGAAAAGAAGGGGACAGACTCCCCATATTGTCTTCAGGAGCTAATTCCAATGGTCTAACTTCCATCACTAGCCCCACCTCTAAGAAGCTCCACTGTTTCTCAATAGCCCCAGAGGTTAGAGACCACTCCTTTTGGTAAATGGGCCTTTGGTGGACATTATGCATCCAAACTGTACCACTTATCATGAATGTAGCATGTATTTTTATTTAATTAAATCTTTTAGGTTTCTCAGTACCATTAAAAATAGGGGAGGGAGGAGAGGCAAAAAGGACATAAAAGGAATTAAGATGCATTATGTACATGAACCAATTCTCTATGATAAATGTAATCAGTATATATTGTAAACATGTACTAATAAAAATAAAATTTAAAAAATATCCTCTAAAAAGGACTTGTGCATGCTTTACCAGACTTAGTGTGAACTTATTCCAACTAACTCCAGAAAGAATGGCTACCATCAAGAAATCAACCAATAACAAATGCTGGTGGGGCTGTGTGGAAAAAGGAATCCCTCTTCACTGTTGGTAAGAGTGTAGACTGGTGCAACCACTGTGGAAATCAGTGTGGAGATTCCTCAAAAAACTAGGACTGTAGGTCCCATTTGATCCAGCTATTCCCCTTCTCAGTATATTCGCAGAAGAATTGAAAACATCATACCACGGAGATATATGTACACCCATGTTTATAACAGAACAATTTGTAATAGCTAAATCTTGGAAACAAACCAAATGTCCATCAACTGTGAAATGGATAAAAAAGATGTGCTATTTTTATACAGTGGAGTACTACTCAGTTATAAAGAAGATTAAACCCGAGGCTTTTATAAGTGAGTGGGTGCAACTTGAGACCATTCTTGTAAGTGAAATAAATCAGACTCACATGTGTAAACAGTATTGTCTATTTAGTGTAAAATGCTGGAAGATTAAATAAGATTCAAAATGTACTTTTGAATTATTACTTGTATGTATGAACTGAATTCATTTTATACATTAATCTTATATGTGTCTATGTTCTGGATTCTCTTTTTTAAATTCTGTGTTGTAAGCCAGGCGTGGTGACGCACGCCTTTAATCCCAGCACTCGGGAGGCTGAGGTAGGCGGAGCGTTGTGAGTTCGAGGCTGGCTTGGGCTACAACATGAGTGCAAGGCCGGCCTGAGCTACATAGTGCGACCCTGCCTCAAAAAACCAGGGCTGGGAGTTTGGCTCAGTGCCTTAAGCGCCTGAGGTTGTGAGTTCAATCCCTGGTGCCGCAAAAAAAAAAAACAAAAAAAACAAAAAAAAACATTCTGTGTTATAGCTAATTTTGGGTTTTCTATGTTGAATTGATAGTAGTGTATTGTCTGTTGTCTTCCAAACCACATAACTTTTATTTCTTTTTCTCTGACCCTTGCCTTCCCTTGCCTTCCCTTACCTTCCTTTGCTTTCCCTTCCTTTTTCTCCCCTTTCTTCTCTTTCCTTCGCTTCCTTCCCCTTCCTTCCCCTCTTCCCTTCCAGCCATAAGGGACTGGTATCTGCTAAAAAACTCCAGATGGAAATGACACAGTGAGATACTAAGTGGAGAATCTGGAATTACAATTTTCAAAAATGTTGTAATAAAAAATGACAGCCATTTTCAGTGCCTGGATTATCAATAATGTGTAAAACACCAAGAAAGATATTATGCTATATTTTTGTATTTGATGTATCAATTATCAAAGGAGGTATATGAAGTTTCACATTATGATTTTGATTGATAATTTCTACTACTAAGTCTAACTATTTTTACTTTTTCTACTGTGAGGCCATGTCACTTGGGTTATATAAATTCAAAATAGTTAAAAAAAGTTTTCTTTTATTGTATGGTGATCCTTTTATTATAAGAATTATGTTTCTTCTTGAAAATTTATTTTGTCTGATATTAAAATAGTTATACTATGCATCATTTGTATAATATTTTCCCAGTATGATTTTTGAATCCCTGTAATTTTAATTTTTATTTTATGTTTTTAGAAGTGTTGTAGTAAGGAACAGATAGCTGGCTTTTTAAAAACATTATCCAAATACTAATATTTGGATTTTTAAAATTAATAATAATAATAATGATCAGAGTAAAGCAAAACAGAGAGAACCATACTGGGCCTCGAAGACAAGACAAGAGAATCCCCCATACTTGCTACATTGCCTACTGTCACCTTCCAAAGAGATGCTCAGGTTGCTGACCAGAGGCCTGCAAAATCTATGAAACAATGCTAGCAAATAGTTGCTTGATGTTTCTTGGTTGCTATCAATTTAGCCAGACCTCTGAAACAGCAGGTTGCTGACCGGAGGTAGGGGGTGAGAGGGGGTGGGGGGGTGGGGTAGGGGTGGTGTTTGTCTCTGATTCCAAGCCCGCATGCCGGTGCCCCTTGGGCCCAGTGGGCTGGGCCCCAGAAGGGGCCATTCTTGTTCTCTTCCAGGGTCCCAAGAGGTCAGGCCCCTGGAAGCAGTTCAGTTGTGTCCTGGTCTTTGCCTGCGCTGCTCAGGCCCAGAGGGATGGGCCCCAGAAGGGGCCATTCTCATTCTCCTCTGGGGAATTTTTACATTTAATGATTTTTCAACTGATTTTTACTTTTCTAGTTTTTTTTTTTTTTTTTTTGGTTTCCGGGATCAAACTCAAAACCTTGTGCCTGCCAGGTAGGCACTTACACCACTGAGCTAAATCCCTGGCATTTTTACTTTTCTGTCATCTTAGTTATCATGATTTTTATTAGTTTAAAAAAATTTTCCCATCTTCGCTCCTATCTTGCATTTCTATTAGTTTATAAATTTTATAATTCATTCTTTGGTGTTTACTTTTAAATAGGAATTGGCCTCTGTGACCGAAACTTCAAAATTTGTTAATATTTTGATACTTCTAAGTAAAAAGATATTAGCTGTTTGTAGACCAGAACAAGAATAAGCCCTTTTGTCTTATACTTTATGACTTATACCATTAACTCCACCTTGATTTCATAGAATTCTAATTAATCTTTTTATTAATTTTCTTTCATTTAGTGAATGCTTATCTAAATACTCATTTTTTAGTCTTAATCTGTTTTTAAATGTACACCTAAGTTAGTATTGAATTTATTCTTTCTGATACACACTGTTTTGTGGTTCTAACTCTATACTCTTAAGTATTTGTCCAAAATTGACTTGCTTTGGTCTCACTTTAGAATGACAGTTTAACTGGGTATAGAATTATAAGTTGAAAGTTTTTCTCTTCTATCACTTTGTGGTTATTATTTCATTATCTTTGGGTTTTAATCTGAGAAATCCTTGGATATTCTTGTTTTTTTAAAAAGCTGGTGCCTTATGACCTTTTCTCTTGAATCGTAATAGTTACTATGATTGTTTGGTCAAGAGAGTATGATAGAAATGACACAACAGCAAATGTGGGCTCAGGGTTTGACAACTTGACAGTTTACATATCTTCTCTGTTGGGGTTCTGATGCTCAGAGAAGCAAGTTACCACTTAAAATTTTTGGCTGTCCTCTTAGTCCCATGCTATCAGGGTGCTCATGTGAATCACATGGACTGACTGCGTACGGCCAATCACCCTGTATCCAGTGACAAACATGGGCATGAAATACTCATCTTGAACATTTACTACTGCCAAGGTGCTGTAGAGAGAAGCCAAATCTGCACATACAGGGTCCCATCTTGCTCCCCCATCCTACTGCACCTGTTCAAGTCAACAGCTAAGCTTTGAGCCCATGTTTGAACAAATACAGGCTATCCACGCTGTGTTCTGCTAGAATTCCTGGCCCATGAAATCATGTGTATAAGAGAATGATGGTTGTTTTGTATAGTAAGTTTTGTGTGGGTTGTTACAAACTAATAGGTACCTGAAATTATTGCATTTTGCATTTGTAATAATAAGATCATCCTGTCAGTTTATAATTTTGTTAGTAAAAGTATTTGTTCAGCATTTATGTTTTCCAAAAATGTAGATTACCTAAAAGAAAAAAAATACAATTTGTTTTATACTTTATTCTTAGGCCCTAACTCACATAGGTGTTTAATTAATATCTGGAGGATGAATAAATATTTTTCAAAGTTTAAATGGCTCATATTTTTGTTTTAATTATTCCTTTTTAAGTTTCTTTAATTTTTAAGGTGATGTTTATCTCAACTATCATCCACTGAAAAAATAAATTAAAATAATACATAAAAACCACAAAAATTTGATTTAATCTGCAAATACAAAACTTGATTATTTTTCATGTCTTAAGACTTAGTGGCACATTCTATAGAGGTAAGTCTCCTAGCCACAGATAATCAAAGAAGTTGATGAACAAAGAAAGGTGGGATGAGTAAGTAGAGCACACACTGAAAAATTTAAGTTTGAAGATTACTTAATCACTTTTATTTTAGAATCTGGGAAGCATCAAAATGCTTCCCTCAAATGAGTCTTGGCTCTGCTGTATTTGATATGATGATGTGGCTACACGATGGTTTTCTGACATCTGTTGTTCCAAGTCTTCATGGACAGCAGTTGAGGGTCTGGTCTGTTTATTGTCCTTGTCCCTTGGCTATTTCTGCTTTCATTCTCTAAAGATAATTCCTTTGCAATGAACATTTCTTAAAATAGAAACTTTTGGGTAAACAACTTTATTTACTTTTCATTCATTCATTCATTCATTCAGACACCGCTGTTTTAAAAATTCAAAATAGTTTTGTGAGCACACAAAATGTGGTTTAAAAAATAGTTTTAAAATACAGAGAAGAAAGGAAAGGAAAGAAATAAAAGAATGAAAATAAAGGGCACAATACAGTGCTTGTATAAGATTTAGAAACTAGAATGAGCATTTTTTAAAATTTTACTTATTTATTTATTTATTGAGTACCTGGGATCAAACTCATGACCTTGCACCTCCTGAGCTACATCCCTGACCCCAGAATGATCATTTTTATTGGTTAACATTGGGCCAACATTTGTCTCTAACTGTCCCAGGAAAGGAGAAACTGGTTACATGATTCCCTGTGTTCTTAGTTCCTATACCAGACAATAATTTCTCCCAGGTTCCTCATAAAAGGGATCTAGGAGGAAGAAAATAGATTCAGCTGAATTATGCTTTAGAATAAAATAGTGTTCAGGAGAGATTGTAAGCAACTGAAGAATTCGTCAGAGAGAGGTTGCATTTATATTTGTATTCTTAGTTATTTACAGGGCAAGGCACATTGTAGGTGCTTAGTGAATCTTCCTCAATGGGATGAAAACACAAAATGAAAAGTTTGTGATTTATTAATGATCCTTAACAGAAAGTTATCTGGAAGAACATTCTTCAAAGGACCCAATGTGATCCCTGGCAGCATTTCCATCGCCCTCCCCATAAGGGTTACTATGGAAAGGATACATCTTGAGCAAAGTAGTGGGTACCACTGAGAGTTAAACAAGTATTACTTGCATAGAACTAAGGGCTGCTGCTGTGGGTTTGGACACCTTGGAGGAAATCTCTATTTACTTTCTGTAGTCCTCACTATAGTTCTGAGAAGCAGAAAGGCGAGCAGTGAGCTTAGCTTGCATCTCTCTACTACACGGGGCAACTGGTCAATCATTTTCCTTTATTCCCCCATCCATTTCTCTCACCTTAAATTCGGTTTACTTTAACAAAAATCTATTTTTTTCATCTCTTCATTTTCTGGAATAAATCTTCATATGTCTCTGTTTATATAGTTGATGTTAAAGTTTACTTTTTTGAGAGGGTTTTCCTCTCTACCAACCCTTGTATCTACTGAACAATAATTATACTGAGGCCTGAAAGACACAGTGTTATTGTATGGGTTAAATGCAGAGTATAAAGGGGAGGGAGTGCATAACAATAAGCCTATAGTATTCTTTACTGCATTAAAATTGTCCATCTAAGTTATGTGAGAAGACCTAAAGGTAAGGCCAAGTCACAAAAAATAGGTTGCTTTATTACCACATGACTCCACCCTTGGAAGTGTATTACTTCAATTAGAACAATGCTACACATTTTGTGTTGGTAAAGAATAATACCATTTCCACTTTCTTTGCTCAACATTTTCTTTATTTGGAAAAGCAGTCTCTGTGCAAAAAGGTAGGAAACAAAGCACTATCTTTTGGACTTTACTTTTTACCTCTGCCAATGAGAAGTCACAGTATTCTAGTGGGCAAGGCTCTCATGGTGGCATTTTCCGCCATTGCAATCTGGCAGTTTGGCCACTGAAATGAGGAGTCTTGATTTCCTTCATGTCCCTAACCTTTATTTTATTCCCAGAATTTGCTTTTATCAAAGAGTGGTAAACATTTCACTGTACAGCGCACATCCACCACAAAGGGGAGAGGAAGGGAGCTAGCAAACAGAGGTGTTTACCACTGCTCGGCTGTCAAAGCTGCATGGCAGGTGTTAAGAAAATCTGAGTGCATGTGACTTGACAGGAAAAAGTCCTTGTTTGGTGGTGCTCCCGTGAGCAGCCTGTAAGGAGAACTGTGTCATTCTGTATCATTCAGGGAGTCTCATCGTCTTGAAGGCTTCAAGGTCGCAGACTCTGCCATATAATGTAAACTTTGCCAAGTGCAATCTCTTGACTCACGGACATTTACTTTTGGCAAGACCTAAAAGTAGAATTGGGTGTCCTTTCACTTATCTGAAGGCATCAGACCACAGGAAATGGTTGGGGGAATCAGTGCCTAACACATTCTATTTTGATTTTATGATCAAGTTGTCTCCACTTTGATGGTCCTTGTACATGCCAAGAGTAGGTTGAGGGGTGAGGATAATGTGATTTTCTCTAAACCAGCCACAATCAATTCTGGCTAGTTGGCCTCAGCACAATTCTATGCACTGAACTGGTGTTCAGCCTTGTACAGAACTGCAGAATCTGAAGAGAATGAGAGGAGTGTAGGAGAGAGCTGCAACAGCTGAGCACCTACTCTTGCTTGTCTTGCACTTAGAAATGTGTACCTACAGGAGGGATGGTGAGGTAAAGGCAGCTTGAGATAATCAGGGTCACCTGGGCTTTCTATGGAGCAGTCTAGGGTAAAAGAAATAGAGCTAATCTGAAATTAGATTAGAAAACAGGAGTTTAAACCAATGACTCTGTCTAGCTGTACTGCCTTGAATAAGTGGTTGTACCTTTCTGAACCCCTATAGTCTCATCTATAAATGTAGGTATCTCAAAGGGCTATGAGAGTCAAACAAGATGCTGTATATTTAAGTGCCTAACTAGTCATTGGTAATATTACTATTCTCTTTATTATCATTTTTCTTTTCTTTATGCTTACTCATTTTGTTCTCTTATGCGCATGTCCTTAAACATTATTGTTATAATTAAATATCACTGAGAACATCTTGTATGTCATTGATCAACATAGTTGCAAAGCAAAAATATTAATGTATTTCCTCTTCAAAACTGAAATTATTTTCAAAAAGGCTAGAGAAAACATGTTTTAATTTATTTAATACTTAGTTAACAGTTACTCAAAATAGTACCTTAGTTTATAGATCTTTCCTTTAGGAAACAGTTTTGTAAGGTCCAGTCTCTCCAAACCTAGCAGTGTAGCATTTAGAAAGTCATGTCTTTCTTTGTTGGATCTCATTTTCTTCGTTTATACATGAAGTCCTTCTAGTTCTCATCTACTATGCTCAGTTCACCTGAGCCTGATAAAATCCCAATGAGTTTCCAAAGCTAGGAATTACCTCCTTTATTTTATGGATTAACTAAAACATTTAAAGAAATCACATGGTTTGTCAAGGTCACCATTAGTAAGTAATAAAGGTCTAGGACTCAAACCATGAACTTCTGGTTCTAAGGATAGTATTCTACTCACCATGCCTTCAGTCACATAAAAGCAATGACAAATCTCTGAAATAATTTCAACACATCAAAGCCTGCTAACTACACTGTTCCACTTGTATTTTACAAGTACCTAACAATTTTATAGTTCTTTACTATTATTGCATAATAGTACTTATCACCATTAGAATCAGTGATTATCATTCAGTTCTAAAGAAATTGGGCAGAATCTGTATTGGCCCCATAATATCCTTAGGATGCTGCCTCTTAGCACAAAGTAAATAATTATTTGATATGCCCAATAGTATTCATTGTCTTAGATGTTTGTGAGCACCTGCTAAGTACCGGGCACAGTGTTGATGTTGAAGGGATAGTAGTGAATAAGACACAGGTCTCTGCATGTGGATGGAAGACGGGAATAGTCTCAGGAGAGAGGATAGTAGGCAGAATTGTCCAGCTGCTTCCACATGCAGTTGTATATCTGAATCCAGGAAAATGGAAGCACTGTTTGTGGACACAATTTGACTTTTTCTTGGTTTAACTACTCACTTCTTATTTGATTGCTTTGGTCTCTTTAGAATTTGTAAACTAAGAACTTAACTGATTTCCTTACCTCCAGGTAGTTACTTGGAACTGATACAGGATAGTTGGCACTGGCATGTCAACTCCAGTATTTCTGATTCTAAATACTTTAGGATCCTATCATTTTGAGTAAGAACATTAAAATAAGAATTTTGCCACCATTGATTAAAGTGTGTTGAAAAAGAAATTTAAAGAGCACATTCCTTCCAGTAAATTTAGTTCATTGATCAATTTTCAACGGGACCTAGTCAAATCATTTTTTCTTTCCATTCTTATATTAATGTTATTAAATTATTTTTAACCAGAATCAGTTTTTTCCATTCAAATTTTACAGTAAATATTTGATTTAATGATCAGTTTGCTTCTTTAACAATTTTAGTAGATATTATTGACAAATATTGTAGATTTTCTCTTATAGGCCTTATTTTTATTTAGTGTATTTTCCCCAAATTTACTTTGTGTATTTTCACAAAATATTGCATTTTCCATCATACTCTATTTTGCTTTTTTAGGGAAAGTTTTACTTGCACATTTTTGGCTGTCATCAGTTTTTTTTAGCAGAGTTTTTTCATGTCTTTATATGAAATAACATATTCATGTTTATTTTCTAGCTCACCCATAAATAATATATGGGAAGAGAAAGAATAACCCAGGCCATGATGAAATTGAGAACCGGTAAGTAAAGGGAAAGCAAAGTGAAAGACAATGGAAAGACGGATAAATGAAAAGAAAAGAGTACTAGAGGAGGAAATCAGCCCAGGATGTGAGAGAGGAAGTAAAAATAACCTCCCGTGAAAATGAGGGAGTCAAAAACCATAGGTTCCAAGCAGCGAGGAGTCAGTAACCTGTACTTCTCGATACTAATTCAACACTGCTGTGCTACATTTGAAAATACATTAGATGACCCATTGGCATTTAAAATGATAGTGAATTTTTTACCTTTGACAGATCCACCTGTTTTGTCATTTTATTCTTTCATAGTAATCAGAGAATACTCCAGTTGTCTGTTTCTTTTCCCCACTGTGTGGTTCATGATTTCTATGGACATTTGTAGAGTTGCACTCGTCCCACCACAGCTTAAGTTAAAATGTAATCTTTGCTTGGAAGTTAAGTATTAAAAGGTAAAGCCAGGAGGTATCTTTCAGATGGTATCTACACAGAAATGAGTAGTAGAAACAATAGAAAAGGCTGTGCCTTCATGGGAATTAATAAGCTAATAAATTCTCTCCAGAGTGGATTTATTATAAAGGCTAGATTGATTTACTTGTATGTGTCCATGCTGATGATATTTGGGCCTTCTTCCTGCCGAGAATCCCCACCAGCAAGAAGGCGCTCAGCAGATGCAAGACTTTTACCTTGGACCTCCCAGAACGATGAGCTGAATAAACCGTCATTCTTTATAAATTACCCAATCTCTGGTATCTTGTTATAGCAATAGAAAACAAACCTTTCGATGGAAATTTGGCTAGTGAGAATGTATTCAGATTTGCCTAATAAGGCATTTGGGGAAATGCAGCATTACTTGGAATATTATGTGCTCCTGACAGAACATCTTCTCATGAGGCAGGGAACTTACTCTTTTTGTGAAATTCCATGTGAGTCCTCACTATTACCCTAACTGAAGTGAAATGAAATGATTCTCAAGACAGTATTGGTAAAACTCCATACAGACCACAAAATCATTTGCAACTACCAAGGTCATCTCGTCAGAACTAGTAACTGGAAACTAAAGCCTGACTTGGCTTGGAAAGGGAGAGTAAAGTACTGTCCATCTGCAACTGCTGCCAGCAAGAATTTTCCAAGAGTCTTTGAATTCATTCTCCATAATCTCATCCCCGCTTGTTACTGAGTATTGAGTTTTGGGTTTACTAGTTTCATGTTTCCTTTAACTAGAAACCATAAGCTCCAAGAAGAAAAGAATGAGGCCTGTTTTGTTCATCACTCTGTATGGGTGTATTTTTAAACACTGGTACATAACAGGTGCTTAATTCACATTTACTGAAAAAAATTGAATGAGTGAATAATTTAGAGCTTCTGAACTTGGTACAAACCAGAGTTCCCTTTAGGAATCTTCCCCTCAATTTCTTTGTGTGGATATAAAAAGGCAAGAGGAAGAGTGCAGAAAAAAAAATGGACCAGGGTGCTTTTATTCTTGCCTCCAACTTTCTGTATCTTAATAACAATTATCTACCCTTGTGTTTCCCTGGCAACAGTCCAAGATTGAATCCAGAGTTGGATTTCTTGCTTCCTTCAACAATGGAGCTGGCTTCCATAAGGTATCAGTTCCAACCTCTTCCAAGGGACATTGGTAGAAGTAGAAAACTACAGAGTCTAGATCTGCCTCATGAGAACAAGCTGAGAGAAGAATAAGATGAGGAAGGGAAGACAAAGTAAAACTAAGAATGTGTCATTATTATTTGAATACTGGAGTTTTTCAGATGTTTAAAGGGCACTAACATCCAGTGTACAGAAAATGGAATTGTTTTCAAATGAGAATTCTAATTATAAAAAACTGGGCATAATTCACTTAATTTAGGTAGTAAATTCATACGAGGGTTACTCTTGCCTCTCTGAGCTGGTATTGCACTTCTTTTTTTTTTTAATTCCTTACACTGCATCAACATAGCCACCTTTCTATTCCTTGGGAAACCAACCTTGCTGTTGACTCTAGGCCTTTGTGTTTTATGTTCCTTTTGCCTATAATACTTTTCCTTAGCCTCCTCAGATGACTAGTACATGTGTCAATCAGTTCTCTGCTTAAATTTTTCTTTCTCATATTTTATCATCCTGCCTAAAGTATACTCCTACATGATTCCTTTTTACATTTTTTCCCTAAGAGTCACCTATATCTGTAATTTTCTTGCTTTTTCTCATTCTTTCTGTTTTGTTGTGTTCAGTGTGGAATTTCTAGTCTCTAGATTATCATCTGATACTTTGGAGGCATTTACTATATTCTTACTGAATAAATAAATGAATGAGTTGAGGACTGGAGAAGTCCAGAAATGTAAGTATGTACTAGATTGCATAGACTAGTGAGGATTACATGAAGGAATTTGGATCTTATCCTAGTGTAGTATATTAGTGAGGATTCCACATTACTAACATCAGAATGCACTCATGCTAGCTCAGGCAAAAAAGAAACGTACTAAAAAGATGCTATGTGGTCCCCAAGTCATGGTTGCCTATCAGGTGTATGTGCCCCAGGCAAGTATTTTGTTCTAAGTGCTCTATGACGGTTAACTAGAAGTGATAAATTTTATCTATGAACATTTAAGTGACTGGATGAAAATGCAAAATAAGAGGGATATGTTACATGAAGACAGATAATTTTTAGCTAGATAAAGATCTATTACTTTTTTTTTTGTACCAGGGGTCGAACTCACAACCTTGCGCTTGCAAGGCAAGTACTTGCACCTCTGAGCTAAATTCCCAGCCCGATCTATTGCTATTGAAATAAAGAACTATCTAATCTAGGACAATTGACTGGCTTATTTAGGTGCATTCAGGCATTCTCTTTATTAATCAACTTTCATATTTCATTGCTGAAACAAAATATATGATATACATGATTTAAAGGAAGAAAGGTTTGTTTTGGCTCATGGTTTCATAGTCAATTCATGGCTACCAGCCTCCAAGGTGGAAACATCCTGGTAGAAGGGCATAGTGGAAGAGAGCATTGTAACCAGGAAGCAGAAAGCAATGAAAGAGTCAGATAGTTTAGGGATATATGGACCAGACATAGTCCCTGAGGTCATATCCCCTGACCCATCCAGAAACACCCAGAAGTATGCTTTACTAATCTCCTACATCTCTAAGTCAACCAATTTGACAGTCAAGGCTAACCATTACATTCCTATATCTTGTACAAATAAGATAGTGCATACACTGAGTTGTGAGATCACCTATTACTTTGCATTTCTTTCTGAGTGTTTTTAATCATTTCATTTGTTAACCTTAATTTTTTATGGGATTATGATGAAACAGGTTGTTTAAAAGATGGGGGTCCCAGACTAAGGGCAAAGGAAGGAGTCTTATTTGTTCGTCTCCAAGAGTGGTGCTGCTTATAAAATCACTAGAAAAAGTCAGGAGTCAAGCTCGGAGGATATGCCATAGGGATTCACAGCTGAGCACAGCATGAAGACTACTCTAGTGAAACCCCCCTTTCTCTTTGACACCAATAATACTTGAGTCAGGATGCCAGGAATCTTGGCACCTTGACTCTCAGAGGGCCAGGCACCATCCTACCATGCTCTGTGTGAAACTCCTTTTCATATCGCTCAACCCTACACCGCTTCTCCTTCAATATATTCTGATGGCTTGAAGAATTGTTTTTAGGAGATCCAATTATGAATGATGGAATGAAAATGAGTGAAGTAAAATTTGAGCTGAACACCAAAGAATATTCCCTTCAAAAGGGTCACCTTTGTGGTGAAAGAACAAATCTTGTCCTCTCTCCAAACAGGTTTAGTCAGCACACTCGGTCTGCAAGACAGCCAGATCCCAGCCTGGCCAGCTTATGGATCACATGGGGAAGAGGTCCTTTCCTTTCAAGGCTATCTGTGAGCAGAAGTGATGACTAGATGAGAGATTAATTTCAGAACAGATTTAGAGGGTTTGCACAGAGCACCCAGGAATGTCAAGGCTCCTCTCATACTTCCATTGCTATTTGACAGTAGAGGTGAAGCAGAATGCAGCTGATGATCACCCACAGGAAACAAGCCCTTTATCATGACAACAAGCTATTCTAAGGAAATTATTGCTGTTATAATCATAATTTATTGATATACAATGTAACAATTTTATTCTAAACAGTGGCTGGCTGACTGGTAGAATGTCTTCATTAACCATGAAATGGGTGTTCCCAATGATATACTGGGAAACACGTTGAGTGAGGCTCATAATTTGCCATCCAAAAAAATAATTTGCCACATTAGGAAAGGAGGGCTACATTTTAAGCAGAATGTTTATATTTCCCGCCCTGACATTTCATATCTAAGACTGGAAAGTTTATAGATCTTGTGTGTTTGGGATTTTGTGGTTAGATTCAAAGGAAAAACTAAAACCTTGCAAACGAGCTTAAGTGAGTGAATCCATTTTTCTTTCTTCTGCATTTTATCCTCAGAGAGAGCAAGATACATGTAGGAACATAGGTCAGAGGAAAGCTGTTGCTGATTCTCATGAAATACAGATTGGGACAATAGGGACTTTCCTGTCAGCGATCACCGCTGCACTCAAACTGCAGCACTGCTGAGCAAAGAACAGAAAGTCAAATCAAAGGGGACTAGCAATGTCCACAGGTGAGACTTGGTGGGATTCAGTGACCACTTCTTCCCACATTCATCCATAGATCAGATTCAATCTCAATTAAAATCACAGTGACTTTATTGAAATTGAAATGCTGATTCCAAGTTTGATATGGAAATTAAAAGTCCTAGAATAGCCAAAACCACTTTGAAAAGAGTTAGAAAGCAAATAGTCTCTGATTTCAAGACTTATTCCAATGCTACAGTAATTATAGCAATATGATATTGATGTAAAGCAGGAATAGACAAATTTCTTATGTAAAGAGTCAGCTAGTAAATATTTTAGGCTTTGTGGGCCATACTGTCTCTGTCACAACTACTCAACTCTGCTATGAAAACATGCCATATGAATTACCCAATATGTAAAAGAATGACTGCAGTTGAGTTTCAATTTCAATAAGACTTTATTTAAAGACATTGAAATTTAAATTTATGTCATTTAAACATGTTATCTAAAAATGTTCGTTTGATTTTTTGACCTTTTTTACATGTAAAAATTACTCTTTGTACATGGCTTGTACATAATAAGCAGTGGACCATGGTTGCTCTGTGAGTGGTTATTTGCTGAACCCTGCTATAAGGAGTGACAAAACGACAAGTAGAACAGAAGTGAGAGTCAAGAAATATGCCCACATAGATATCAGTACTTAGATTTGACAAAGGTACATAGACAGTGCTGTGCACAAGGATGACCAAATGAGGTTATTAATGTACATATGAAAGGGAAAAGAGAACTTTGATATATACTCTATGTCTTAGTTGCTTTTTACTCATTGTCAAGACAAAATACCTGATGCCCAAAATTAGGGAAGGCAAAGTTTATTTCTTACAGTTTCTCAGGAGTTTCAGTCCATACTTAGTTGGATCCAAGGCAGTACGGTGTGGTGGGGCAGCCATTCATGGCAGCGGCCAAAATAGCAAGGTGTGCTGGCAAGAGAGAGAGAGAGACAGAGAGAGGACAGAAGTGCTGAAGCAAGCAACAGGAAGACCCACCTCCTTTACACTGTATCCCAGCTCCACCCCTGGGCAGGTGCAGCACTCACATCACCATCAAAATTATATGAGGACTTGGGGGTACATAGTATCACCCAATACACTCTATGTGTAAATATTGAATCCAAATAGGTAATCTAATACCTAAAATTACTAAAATTCTAGAATATAGAAGTAATTCCTTGTGGGTTTGATTTAAAAGGGATTTCTTAGAATACAAAAAGAATGATATACAAAAGAATAAATTTTTACATTGGACCATATCAAAATAACAATAACATCATGAGATACCTGCTCTTGGGAAGACATTATTATTACAATGAAATATTCACAAACATAAAAGTACATAAATTATTGTGGTATATCTATATATTAGATCAGTAAGGAGTGAATTATTGATGTGTGCTACCACATGGATGAAACTCATAATAATTTAGGTTAAATACTCTAAACAAAAATAATATATACTATATAATGTTTAAAACTGCAAACTGATCTTTAGAGATATACATTAAGTGAATGGTTTTGGGGATAAAGATGGGTATAAGTAGAAACATCAGGGAAAGATCACAAATGGGCAAGAAGAAACTTTTGTAGGTGATGGATACCTTTATTAGCTTGATCATGGCAATGATTTTTCAGGGGAATGTAGATGTTAAAACCTATTAAATAGTGCATTTTAAATATATGTGATTTATTGTATGCTTATTATTTATCAATAAAACATTATAAAAATATAATATAAATAAACTCACAGATAATATAGGTATTACAATTATTACACAAGGCTTTAAACAATTCATGTTCATTAATCAAGAAAATGGAAGATATAGTGAAGATATTTTTATTATACAAATACTATTTATTCTAAATAAAAATATAAGAACAGAAAAATACAATTTCTAAAATTATGATTGAATTAAGTTCAACAGATAAGACAAATCAGAAGAGGGAATTTATTAATTAGAATATAATTTATATACTAGTTATTTATTCAATGCTAAAAAACATAAAAAGCACATAAAACGTTCGTGTTGTTCATTGGTTTGCAGCCCATCTATGCAGATCATTGACCATGGCCATGGGTTTTCAACCTAAAGTTTCACCTTAGGTTGCAATTTCAGGTGTTATTGTGTTCAGGTCACAGGTTTGTGGGTTGGCCTAGGTCCCCAAACTCCATGTGTCCAGGAAACTGGGAAGGAGCCCCTGAGCCCCATGTGCTCAGGGCAAAGCAGCTATATTCTCAAGAATTTTAAATGAAATAGATAATTCTGACCCAATTATCAAATTACCAAAACCAACTCAAGAAGTAAAAATATGAACAATACCAAATCTATTACAGAAATTGAATCTAGTATTTAAAACAATCTCATATGAAGGTTCATATTCAGGCAACTTCTAAGTGAAGTTTTTCAAGTGTTTAAAGGAGGAATAAAATCAGTCTTACATCAACTATTTGGAAGAATAGGAAAAAAGGGAGACATTTTTCAACTTTTTCTATGATGCCAACTGCAAAACTTCATAACAGGATATTAGCAAAAAATACAGAATGCCTAACACTGGCTTATTTCAAGAAAGCGATGCTTATTTGACAAGTAACAATCAGAGCCTTAAAAGCACACATGGGAAAAATCATAAAATCATTTTAATAAATGAAGAGATAAAATTCAAATGTTTCATGATAATATAACATTTTCTTAGCTTATTAAAAAGAATATAGAAAGCATCTACAGTGATCTTTACACTTAATTGTGAAATATTACAGGTTCTACCCTAAGGTTGAAGAAAGAAGGAAATCTGATCTGTTCAATTCTATTTTACCTCGTACTACAGGTCATAGTGAAGACAATAAGAAAAAAAAGAATTAAAAAGCATACAAATTAAGGAGCAAGAAGTAAAACTGTCATTATTCACAAGCAACATGAGTTTGTATGTAGAAAATCCAAAAGAACTGAAGACAACTTATTAAAATTAATAAGGGAATGTAGTAAAAATCAATTGAGTTTTTAGTACAATGCAATAAACCTTCACAGTTCATAAAGTTCTAAGTGATGAATGTATGCATGGTTACTGTACAAAAAATGTTAGGGTCCAATGCCAAAGATCTCTGAGGTTAAGGTTTTTATTAATTTTTTTTGATGTATTATTAAGGACCCTAAATTATCAAATTCCAAGAATATGGCAGTGAACTAGGAAGTTAAAATATAAGGAATGATTACATTTGGTATAACTGTCAATTACTAAATAAATCTGATAAAAGATTTATAAAATTTCTATGAGGAACATTCTAAAGTATTGAAAAAAGGTATAAATTAGTCATGTTTTGGGATCAACATACTCGACATTATGAATATATCAGTTCTTTCCAAATTTACCTATTGATTCAATGCCACACCAATAAAAATCTGGCAGATTTTTAAAATAGAAATTAGCAAGATGATTCTAAAATTCATATGAAAATTCACATGGAAAGAATTCCTAATCATGAAGAAGTTGGAAGATTTACACTATCAGACATCAAAAGTCACTATACTTATTGTTAGACTTACTATAAAAAAGTCACTACAATGAAATGGAAAAAATAATCATTGGATGTCTGTAAAGAAGAACTGTGAATCAATTTCAAGTGCACCATATTCTTGACTATGATAGGAAAAACTTTTCAAATTTAACATAAGAGAATTTCTTCATAACATTTTAGTGGTGAATTAATCCTGTTTTGCTCTGAGCATTTCTCACCCAGAAACTAGCACAAGAGTGTGAAGCAAACTATTGAATATGCTGCTTGTCTGACCATTTCAAGGTTATGGCTTCCATATCTTGATTGCGAATGGTCAGTTGAAGTCCCTTTATGTCTCTCTGTAACAAAGACAATGAAGGGAATAAATGTGGAAACTCTGAACTATATGTTGTTAACTATATAGTAACTGAAAGTATAAATCCATATAGCAAACTATTAGTAATTTACAGAGTTATAATGTTTATTTCCAAATCCACTTTCAATAATTAAATGAAAACCCTTTTTTTCCTTTCTCTCATTATGATTCTGATTTCTTCTTTTTGTATCATGTGGGTCCTGCTCAGGTTTTGCAGTCCATACCAAGTTGGAGAGGTTGGTTGTGGTGACAGTAATCAGGACAACCACAATACCAAAGTGACATAAAGTATAATTAGGAACACAGGCTTCAGAATCAACTTTTTCTGGCATCTCACCATGGATGCTCAGAAACTGTCTAAATTTGGGCAGGACAGTAACACTCTCTCTGAGCCTGTACTCACAGGCTTCTGAGGACTAAATGCAGAAGGCATTTGTGAAAACCTTGACCTGTTGCCCAGTTCATAACAGTTGGTCAAAAACAGAGGCTGATTTTTCACTTCCTGTTAGTGTGACTCTTACTGGTTTTTAAAAGGAATTCTTAATCTCTAAAGCATCAATGATTCAAAATTTAGATTTCAAAGAGAGTTCATATTATCAGATTTTCTAACATTGCTTTTGCTTTTACTAAATACACTCTATGAATTCTATGCAATTAGTTATTCAAAGTTGCTTTCTTTCTCTTTCTCCTTGTAGCCACAGTATTCGTTTTCTGTACTCTGCCCAACCCGGGTAACAAAAAAAGGAGAGGTTTTATGTGATTTGAGGATTTTTACTAGCAGGACAAATCCTAGACTGGACCTGAAGTAAAAACGGGTTCTCCATTGTGCAGAAATGATGAGTCCCATGATACTGTGCACAACCTTCTCAGTGTTGTGGGATTTCACATTTTACTGTTTAAAAACATGTGGCATAAATTATGTCGTAGGCTCAAGTTATTCATGAGCAGATCCTTGCTGTTTCCCCCGCCCGCACCCGGGACTGTGTGCGGCTAGGTTCTTGTTTTACTTGTGAACACTGGCACATACAGCAATAGTTGGAATCTCTTCTTCTTAGCTATCCCGTGGATACCAACTCTTGTCTGTCCCTTGGATGTCCTATTATTGAAGAATAGGGTTTTTTTATTTACAAATGTGAAAACCTGCAGCCAGGCATATCTTTTTTACAAAGCAGTGAACCTTCCAAACCCTTGTCTTAGTCTCTTGGAACCAAACAAATTACATGCCATACTGTGCTGTATATCACAGCTAGAATGTTTATAACATCTAGCTGAGTGGAGTTAGGGAATGAGCTTCTCTGGTGAGCTGGAGCAGATTGGGCCTTTGACTGACAAGCTGCCATTTTCTTGAAATTTGACAGTTTGAGGTCCTTCACCTACCCATGCAAAAAAAAACCTTAACCTCAGAGATCTTTGGCTTTTGACCCCAATATTTTTATACAGTAACCATACATACATTTATCACACTGAGCTTTATGAACAGTGAAGGTTTATTACACTGCACTCAAACCTCATTTAACCTTTTCTCTTGAAGCAATACTTTAAAAAAGAGTTGTGAGAGTTTGTACAATCAAGGCTGGTTGGTTGACTCCTTGTGCTTTATTAGAGAAGCTTTTGGCATAGAAGCTTGTGGTCAATAGATGTCTCTCATAACCTTGTATAAAGGAACACAAAGTGCTTGACAACTTTTTGGTTGGTGAGAGTTTCCTAATGGGAAGAACTCAGAATTTATTGGTAACAATAAATGATCAGATCTGTACCTAAGGTACACCTTGATGCTCCCATCTCTGAGCATTTTGTCCTTTTATTCTCTTTCCAAATTCGCGCATCAGCCATTACACATGAGCCATGTCAAAATCAGTGACTATTGCTTCTCTTCTTACTGTTCTGACTCATGTGAAACTCTATTCTCTAAAATTTTCTTCTTGCTTAAATCACAAATTTAACATTTCAGATTATTTTCTGAATTTTATTTATACAAATATTGCTTTCTCAACTTGGTTGTTAGTTCCCTGAAGACTGGAACTATATGCCGTACTGGTGAACTCCAAAGTGAGCACCATGCCCAAACTTTAGTAGGAGGACAGTCTCAGCTGAAGGAATATGTTTTCATATAGTAGTTTTTAAAAATAAACATTCCTGTCTCAAGATAAATATACCTTAGTTAATGGGCAATAATTTAAAATGGGGCAGAATTTCCTGCCTTGAAGGTTCAACTTATTTGGATCTCATATCTGAGAGCAGTTAGCATGTTGCTTCATGTACCTAGAGGCAATATTTTGAATCATTTACTTTCTTCTCTTTCTTTTCAATTCCAGTTGAAGTGCAGTGGCTATCTGCAGTTTTGAGTTGTCAAGTGAGGTTTGAAGCTTGAGAAACAGGGCCAGGGCTACACAGGAAAAGTAAACAGAAGTACATGTTGTATGTCTTTCCTATAATGTAGATCTCAAAACCAGGCCTGAGAGCTAATGCTGTGCTTGCTGCTGGTGTTACTTTTGTCATTTAGGTGACTAATTGAAACTAGTGCCAATCAACAGTCATAACTTTTCTCTCTTTTGGGGGGAAATGGAAAATGCTGACTCTGATTTCAGGTGGATCTCTGGACATTCAATAATAATAGAAAGAATCATTCTGGTTCATCTTTTGCATTTTATTCAACCAAGCAAATGTTTCTCTTTCTGTCCTTGCTTCCATTCTGAGCTTTCAAAGCATTTTTATGATTTATGACACTGTTTAGGGCTTACTGTCACTATGTACTTTGTTTTTCTGGTGTTTTGGGGATAGAAGAAACAGGTAGCAACAAGCAGAGATGGCAAATACTTCAGCTAGTTGGTTTATAATACCAAAAATACCAGAAAATATATTCTGAACTCCAGTATCTTTTTATTTATGTGGTATTTGTGGGTACTTAAAACCCATCAAACACTATTCTAGGTGCTCTCTATATATTAAAATGCTTAATGCTTTTCATGACCCTCTGAGGTGGGTACCAGAATAATTCCTCTTGGAAAACTGAAGCATGAAGAATTTCCAATTATTTTGCCTAGGGTCATATAGTAAATGTCAGGCATGAGATTTGAGTCTACTTCCAGAGTCTACACTTTTAGGTGCTATGCTTCAGTAATTATGTTTTGTGTATTTTATTCTTGTTTACCAGATACTTGTGGTGTGCCTCATGCTCAGAGAATTATGTAAAACAACTTAAGGAATATGGAGAAGAGGACCCAGTGACTGTCTCCAGCACTCAAGAGGAGTGAAGGTTGTGTCCAGCTCTGCACAATATAGGCATGTCATTCTGTCTGCCCTCAAGGACATCTGATTCTTTGCTAGGGAGAGGGAATGGACTCAGATGTTGCCAGGATTGATGACTCATTTTGCAAGGAGAACAAAGTACTTGCTGAAGTGCTTGTCCTTTGGAGGGAACTTTTAGGTGAGTTGTGCGGGATTAAAAAATAGAATTTCTTCAGCAAACATTTCTTTAGCAATGGTAAGTACAAGGCATGGCATTAAGGAGTATTAGAATATTGTAGGTTCCAACCTTTAAATAATATCGCAAAAGTCATCAATGTAGACATTATGGGAAAAAGACAGTGTAAGAAGTAATATAAATTTAGAAATTTCATGTTCAATCTGTTCCTGTACATCTATTTTTATAGGGAAGGGCCATAAGAGAAACAGGAGGGGGAAGAAAACAAAGGATTGGATGCATGCCAACTATTCTAGCACATATCCTTTAGTAGGACCGAGAGTTTCTCATTCTGCCTGTCTATGGATTTTTACTGTGGGTACCCCTGCTTGGTAAAAACTAAACCCATTTTTAACAAATTCATAGGCAGCATGAACTTGGCCAATGTACTAGTCCCTTGGGAATACTAAATGTACCCCATTATATTTATAGGAAAGAAGCGAATTTAGACAGAATGATTTTGTGTAAACCATAAACTGGATTTAACAAGGCAGGAGGCTTGGGAATCCATGGTCAGGTTGCTTGCTTTTCCTGGCACCTTGTTAAATATAGTTGAAAGTTTGCTTGCAGGGGAACAGCCCACTTTCTCTTTGTTCCCCAGAACTGCTCTAACTGACCTGGGAGGCCTGGGTGGACAGGCTGGAATCAGCTACTGTGGCTGGAAGAGAGCTCAGTGGGCCTAAACCTCTACTGCAGAGCAATACTCATGCTGGCTGGGCCCAAGGGCCTGTGTGTGAGTTCTGTATGCAAGCTCTGCAAGGAATGGAGCTGCCTGTAACACTGGCTCCAACACCTAACAAGATTTACTATCTGTATTGGGTATGCTATGTATCCCCAAGTCCTCATATACTTTCTTTTTTTTTCCTGTTTATTTTTTTTTTATTTAAGCGAAGAAAAACAAAACAAAACAAAACAAAAAAAGAGACTACATGTATAGTAAAAACAACAAGCAAAAGAGACAAATGACTAGAGTAAATACACAACATTGCAGGTTTACAAAACCGGAAGATAGAAGCTTGACAATGGTTGCAATATTGTGCATCGTTATCTTTAAAATGGTTTCTTACATTAACAGATATAGACATGCAAGATTGATCTAATCATATGAGTATTAATTGTTCTTTCTCAATAACGAATACATTCAGCAGTGTTCTTTTCAGTTATCTTACATATACTTTCGATGGGGCTGAGTCTGGCGTGGGGATTGGCAATGTGAGTGCTGTGCCCTCCCAGAGATGGAGCTGAGATACAATGTAAAGGAAGGTGGGTCTTCTGCTTCTGTGCTTCCGCCTTCTCTCTCTTGCTAGCACACCTTGTGGCTTGCAGCCGCCATGAAAGGCAGCCCCGCCATACCATACTGACTTGGAGCCAGCTCAGTATGGACTGAAACTCCCGAGAAACTGTAAGAATAAACCTTTCCTTCCCTAATTTTGGGGGTCAGGTATTTTGTCTCGGCAATGAGCGAAAAGACAAGGTCAAACCACTCTTGTTATGTCTAGATTAAATTCCTCACCTTGCAGTTCAGTGCATCTCCTTTTGTTTTGCCCCCAATAAAGATGGAGAGTAGTTGGTCAGCGTTGTTTGTGTAGAATAATTATCTAGACACTTGAAACCTATTATTAAGTTTCCTCAGAGTTTCCTTTTCACCAGAAAAATACTTGTGCTTTCTCTGATTTATTTTCCCCACTCACTCTTTTCTCTCTAGCATTAGCTCCTCCACCAGGTGCTTATTTCTTGAGGCTGCCTAGAAATCAAACTATTTTTTCCTAGTGTTATCCATGGTGGGAAACAGTGGTGGGGGTTTTGTTTTTCTTTCAGTGTCTTCATTTTCTGGTAGGGTTAGTATTTCGCAATCTCAAGATATCATCTATTGGCTTGAATTAACTGAGGAACCTTCCCTAATCTTTAAGCATTCTGGATCTCTTGCTAGCAAAGTGGTGTCATGCTCATACGAATAAATATGATTTCTCTGGACTTTTACATCTCTTCTTCAGCATTATACCATGATATAACATATACCTTTTGTGATACTGGAGATTAACCCAGGGCCTTTACACTGAGCTATAGCCCCAGATATTTTTAAAAATATTTTATTTCGAGTCAAGTTTGTAAGTCACTCAGTTGCTCAAGCTGGGCTGGAAGTTGGATTCTGCTGTCTGAATCTTCCTGAGTGCTGGGAATACCAGTATATACCAGCATATTTGGCTCTGTATGTCTCTTCTTTAAATATGGTATCAAGCCACATTTCTGCTTAAATTAGTGATGAAGTATCGCTATGGATTTATGGGTATGTATATATTTATATAGTAACTGTTTAATTTGTAACTCTGTTTAATTTGTAATCAGTGGTGAGAAAGATTCTGAGTTTCTATCTAGTTAGGTGGTAAAGAATAATGTTAATGTGACTGCATGTAGCATTAGATGTATGGGACAATAGTCTTGAAATCACTATTTCCAAGTTGTATGCCTAAATAAGTGATTAAAAAGGGAATATAGCAAGTAACTGTGAAATTTCTCCCCTGCCTGGTATTTCCCTTAGGAAACACATTACTTTTACTGATCCACCTATGCATACCATCATTAGGTAATTTCTTATTTACTCTAATTCAGCATATCCAAGAATATTTTGGGATATCGCTCACCATCAGTCCTTGTATTCTATTGGTTAGCCAGAAGTCTTGGCAAATATTTTCATTCCCATTTTTTAATCCCATTCTAGGATTTTATCAGCTCATTCTAAGGTCACTCTTACAGCCCAATAATGCATTGGTTACCTCTTTTCCCACCATTTGGCCATCCTGCCAATATCTGCTGATGTTTCCTTTATGACAGCCCATTACTCACAAATTATTGGTTCTATGTTGCTTACTGTGACCCAACTAAATACTTCTTCCTTTTTACTGACTTTTGGGGTTTTCCCAAATAGATAGCATCCAAAATTCTTAGTCCCCCCGCAACACTTCTCAGAAATCCTTTTGTTTGAAAATGTTAAGTACATTTTGCACATTCAAAGACTTTTCACCACTCACCTAAAATCTCCTCCCCTCTTTCCATCCATCTAAATCTTACCCATTGTATGAGACCCGTCATCCATGAAGCTTTTCTAAATGTAGATTGCCAGCCTTTATTGGTGTCTCCTTTCTCTAACCTCCTACTACAATTATATTCTGTCAGTTAGCCCAATTACATAGTTTTCATGCCTCACTAATTGTTCTGGGTGAACCAACTGGTCTTCTCTCTTCAGATAGACTCTGACTTTCTTCAGAAAGAAACCCTTCCTTACCTGTGGGTTTTATTCCCCTTGCTTTTATATTCAATTGCCCCCCACCCCAGCAGTGCTATATGTAGAAACAGTATTCCAAAAGTACCGTTAACACTAACCTCCAAATAACTAGTCTGGCAGCTTTTCACAATGAAGAGAATGTTTAAAAATAATTTGGCCAGTCTTTATAGCTTTGGATGAATGAATTAATATTTCAGAAGCTATAGTTACTAGTGACATTAGTAAAGAAAAATGTATCGGGGGAATCACACATAGTTAATAAATGATTCTCTTTTGAAGAAGAATAAAAGTGATTTCATTTTGACAGAACTCGAGGTATTATTAATTACACAGATGCTAATATGGTATTGAAGAATAACATGGAAAGGCATTGAAATGCAATTTCTCACCTGGCTTGCATAAAGGATGATGAGATGTTCAACACAAGATTTCTCTATATGGCAGAGTGAACATATTAAAAAATTTCCCACAACATTCAAAAGCAGAAAAAAAACCTCTCAATCAATCATTAGTAAATAATATTCACTAGCATAGTCAAGAAAAATCAGAAAGGTTACCTGTTGGCTGTGGTGTATGTCATGTCAGGATAAAGCCTCCTTCAGTTGAGGACATTTAGGAACCCAGGGAGGACACCATCGAACCTCAGCAAAGCTGCTATTCTATTCCCTGTGTATGATGGTGGAGCTTTTTGAAAGTCACCTGAGAGGCAAAGCAAAACTGAGCCATAGCATGGCATTTCTGAACCACAGCTAGTGGCTTAATTGATTTATACTTTATTCTTTTCAAAAGACAGCTGAATGTCAAAGGTCTTTCTTTTGTGTAGTACTGGAAAACTGGTTGTCAAACAACCTCTACTCATTTAATAATTTATCCCATTTTGTAACAGAAAAGCAGCTGACATGCAGTAAATCTACTCCATATTTAAATTACTACATTGAACAATAATAAGGAGAATGAAAAATCTAGTCCATTATTTAAAATTAAACATATATGAAACAGTTTTTTTCCAAATGATCACCAAAGGCTATAGTTTAAAGGCAGCACTGAAGCCCTGAGTAGAATAAAAATGCCTAACTATGATTTGCAAATGGCAGCAGAATTATTTATTCTATTTTTTCTATACATAAGGAATTGAGCTAAATGAACAATGTTTAAGCATGTCAGAATTTCATCAATTTTGCATGAGCATTCTCAAATATCCTGGTGGGGGTAATTGCTTGCAAATACATTTAAACTAATGATATGTTATATCCTTACTTGATATAAAACTATTAAAAGATACGTTATTGCATTTGACAATGCTGTGCAGCTGGGTCAGATCTTAATGACAGATTTCTGCATTTGTGAATTAAGATACACTCTGCTGGAAGCAAATATTTTGTAAAAATAAAAGCTATATAGTACGTAAGTTTGATCATTTATCTAAAATTTCCATTTCTGTTTGTTGGGAGCTATAAGAATTAGAAAAGAAGGGCTTTGTCAATTTCCTAAAATTGGAAAAGGAATCTAGAGCTATAATCAAATCCCCCTACTACCCTACTCCCTCAGGAGGAGAAAGAACTTGTAAAATCCACCATGTGGTTTTAAAGGTCCACTTAGAGTGCGGTTTTGCAACCCATATAGGCTGAGGTGACTAACATGCCTCAAACCAATTAGAGAAAGTGGCCCTGTCCCCCTATGAAAGAAAGCATATTTATTTTTAAGGGGAATTATACTAGACTGAAAGGAAATATTGGATTGGAACAATAATTCAAGAAAAATGACATAAAAGTCCACTTGCAGAAATACTTTTCGTAAAGAGAAATTGTAACAATTTGCTGCAAGGATTCTTCACTCTTTCACTTTCAAGGGAAATTGGCTTTTTTATTTTTTAGTCCTTTCTTAATTTTGCCTGAGGTCAATATATAGAGGATCCAGCTTGTATCCGTGTGGGTTAATTTGTTTGGTTCTGAGAGCAAAAGCCCAGTGTAATTTCTCTTATTGACAATGAGCTAAAATGCATATTAATTTGTCTTCAGTGCCAGGATTTGTGAGACTCCAAGACGGATTGTGAAGCAGGCATTAATGCTTATATGTGATTATGAAACTTGGGAAGCTAGCTTGGCATCCCACTGGAAGTCAGATGATGTTATGATTACAAGGAAGTATTGATATACTTCCCTAATTGTTTCTTAGGACTTTGGGTTCTATTTATGATGTCATTACAAAGCTATGCATTATCTGCATAATCACCAAGGAAAAGACTCTCTCATGAAGGGAAATGCATCCCACTGAGATAATGCCTCAAGCTACTGCTATACATTCAACAGCATATCTATGGTGTTGAAATAATAAGACAGCATGGAATAATGATGAATTCTTGTTCCCATCATGACAGAAAGCTCTCCCCAAATTATCACTATTACTGGCTTAATTGATCTACCCTCAGTGAAAGGATTTCAGCAAATGGATGGCTTTGGGACTCAATCCCTACCCCACAGCACAATTTCTGACATTATCAGCATAAGAAAGGCCAGCTATTCTTTGCAAAAGCTGAGATCTCTCTGCACGGAATGCACATTGCACCTCTGGAAGTGTGTGTGTGTGTGTGTGTGTGCACATGCACATGTACTTGTGTGAGCATGTATGAGGTCTTTTAAACAAACATGCACACAAAACATTTGATTGATGACTTGGGGTTGAATAATAAAGGTAAGATAAACTTACCTCTGGAGTAAAAGGAGGATGATTTTTCTCATGAGCGGATTTCCTCACAGAGTAAAAAAATTTACATATTATCATAGCTAGGTGCTATATATATGAAGCTCTCACCTCGTCTCTGCAGCCTGGCAAAACTATATCTTTTATATGGCAAAGAACCATACAATGTACCTTTACTGCAAGGTTTCAGTTACTCAGTAATTCTGATACATATTCTTTCCCTCTCCTTAAAAGGCACGTGTGCTCTGATTTTCAACATCATTGAAGATTGTTACAACTCCACTTCATAATATACTGTAAATTTTATTATAAAGCACCAATTCCTTGGCTCCTAAGAACAATCTTAGGCAAAGAGTGCTCTATACTTCTTACTCTTTCAGTGATGTGAGAGGAGACCTAATGAAGCTCTTTATGCAAATTTTCCAGTTATCAGGTAAAACTTCCACATAGAAAATCTGTCACATGTTGTAAAATTTCTTTATGTTATCAAATGCTAATGATGACTCAGAACACAGCCCACAGAGGATCTTTGAAATCCTTCATAAAAACTGTATTCCACCCTAATATCAGAGGCCTTGGAAATTCCTTCACTCTGAAGACATAGGTTTGTAATTAGCATGGTGCAGGCTTCTCTGCCCTCTGAAACCATAATGTTAATTACAAAAATTACACTGTGTTTAAAAGTGCAATTAAGAGACTCCACTGCACAAAGGGAATCTTGGAACCTCTTTTCACACTTTGAAGCCAGGTCATAATGTAGCCCATAAAAGGGAGGCCAAGGCTCATTCCCTTTTAAAGGCTTCAGAAGACCAGAGAGGCGATCTCAGCGAGAATTAGCTCTACTGAGCTCTGCAGTGCTCAAAATGGATAATGTTCTACCTGAAGCAAGGGACGAGGCAAAAGGAGAAAATGAGCTGAAAAATGATGGCTGTTTGACACTCATTTTGGCTGTCACCAATATCAGCAGCCAGCTTGGGGTTACCCTGGGCCAATTCTAGGGTTACTAGTTTGGTACTGGTGTCTATGTGGCTCTCAAAATGGGGCACATATATATTTCAGAAAAATAGTACGGTGGGTGAGTTTCAGTCTAGTTTTGTACTTACTTGTTGAATATAACACTATTAAGACTTACTTGAACACATACATTGGCACACACACACACACGCACACACACACACACACACACACACACACACAAACTTATATGAGGGAAGAGCTCCACTTGCTACCCTAAATTTCCTAGAGGTACTAAGGGAAAGAATTACAAAATCAAACTGATCATTTTCCTTGGTAACTCATGATAGGGCTCAGGCTACACTATTGGTGAGGTGTGCTAATGGTTAGTACTTGCAGACAGTGTAGATTAGTGAACAGCACACTACTAGAGCAAGAAAGGCAAGCCTTGGTTTAAAGTTTCCAGTCTGCAGCTGTGTGACATTTAGTAATAATTTAAATTTCAAAGACTCAGTTTTCCCACCAGGATAGTGAAAATAAAGCAGATCTTGAAGAGGATCAAAATCAGATTATCTGGAATAAAGTACTGAAAATAAAACTTCTCAGAAGTCTGTAAAATAGTCAGCAAGTACAACGTAATATTACTTTAGATGTGCCCCAAATAAGCATTATGAAAACATCAGTCAATTCTTCAGGAAGTTCTTTTTCTCACCCTATGTCATTGATTAAATTGTCCCTTCTCCCTTCATATATTGAAATCCAAATTTTCAGCATTTCAAAATATGACCATATTTGGAAATCAGATCTTGCAGATGCAATTAATTAAGATGAGCTCATTGGGAGTTCTAGTAAATATGACTTATAAAAGGGCAAATTTAGGCATGGAGACAGATACATAAAAAGGGAAGTCAATAGAAGGGGCAAGTAGAAGAGGGCCATCTAGGAGCCAAGGAGAGAGTTCCCTCACAGTTCTTAGAAGGGGCTCTTTCTACCTCTGCTACCTTATCTTACACTTCTGGCCTCTAGAACTGTATTTGTGCTGTTTAACAGATCTCTCTGTTTCTTTCTCTGCCTGCCTTTCTCTCTCTCTTTCTCTCTCAACAGTACTTTGGATTGAACCCAGCATCTTCCCACTGGGCTACATCCTGAGCCCTTTTTAAAATTTTTATTTTCAAGACACAGTTTCATTAAGCTGCTAAGTTGCTCAGGTTGAGTTCAAATTTGTGGTCCTCATGCCTCAACTTCTGAGAGTGCTGGAATTACACATGTGAGTCACCTTTTCCAGCTTTAGTGTCTCTTTCTTGGAGTCATTTTTTTTCTTCTGAAAACTGGGAACATCTTACTTGACTTTCAGAAAGATACATACACATGAGATCACATAGCCCTTTTAGACAATTCTCTATCCATCCAGAGTCAGTCTTTTTAAAGTCTTTCTTTCCCAATATGGGCCTTCATGCACATTTTTGTACTCTGGAAGCCTCTCATATTATTTGTATGCTTCCTTTTAATTTTCCTTAGGATATATCTGACGTGCCGAATTATTACTAAGATGTGTTTTTATAGGACCTGAATCAAGAAGCGACATTAAGCCCTGTGTCTAGGAAATTTGCATACACTCTCAAATTTTGATGCTTTGGGTTTGAGACAAAGAGCAACAAAAAAAAAGTGGAGAAATTGACATTCACAAGACAATTTTTGTTTCTTTTTTGAAAGTTAAAGAATGGAACAAAAATGGTGGAAGTTAGAAAGTTTCCGAAAGAGACCAGAATATCTTAGAAAGCCTGTAGACTGACAGTTCAGTGCTAATTTCTGGAGAGCATAAGTGGTGTTAGGTCTGGCACAATTCTAACATTTCGGGTGACAGTGATAGTTACTATAGAGAGAAATGTTTACATAGGAGATAAAATGTTTTTTAAAACTTGAAGGAATACTAACACCCTCTTAATCTCTCTCTCTCTCTCTGTTTCTCTCTCTCTCTGTCTCTCTCTCTTTCTCTTTCTCTGTCTCTCTCTGGTTCCTCTCTGTTTGTGGGGCACACTTACTCTATACACACATGCATATATCCATGTTAAATCTGAAATGAAGGATTTTACATCTTCTCAGTAGATTTGCATTTTGTAGTTTTTTTATAGCTTTGCAAAATCTGCAAAAATGCCTTTCTCAGGTATCTGCAGCATCTAACTTGCTGCCTAAGTAATTTCCATCAGGGAAATTTTTGATTCTATGTCCCCTGCAAATCTGGACATGTTAACCACCATTGTTTTGTACTCATGAGCTCCTATGTGGTCTCTGAGCTGGTGCACTTTACTTAATCCTTCCTTCCATTTACAGATAAGTTTCTTGTGAAGTCTAATGTGAAAATTCCCAACACTGCCCAATAAATTACCAACTTGACCTTTTGTAGAAATAGTGCAGGTTGGTATTGAAACGGACTTAAAAGATGAGAGGGGAATTCCTCCCTCACTGTACTCCCAGTCTCCAAACTCCTGCACAGTATGCTGCCCACTGGCTTGGGCTATTTGGCCTGTATGTCTGGAAAAATGCACTTCCTCCTCCTTCATCTTCTACCTGCCTGACTCGTTATAGAACCAGACAGTTTACATATGTGATCCTTCCTATTTAGAAAATTAATGGTGTTTTCTGGCTCCAAATCACAGCTTGTGGTGCTCTGCAGGCGATGAAAAACTTGGCCAGCTTCAGCAGCAAGGCAGCCATTAGAAAATTAACCCTTGGTGACCAAGGAGCAAAGGTAGGCAAGCGGGGTCCTGGAGACGTGGCAGGCTGTAGCTTTCAGGTGTCGATACATATGTTAACCATGTAGGAACAGCACACACCGGGCCCCCTGAGAGCTCCTAGCTAGCATGTTTGTGGTTGGCCACTGCAGAGAGGGCATGGACAGAGCTCTTGGCAGCCAATGCAACCAATATGCCACGTGTTTTATTAGAGCTCAGGAGAAAGCCCAGAGCCCAGCTTTGGAATCCCAGCCATCAGTGTCTTGGCTCCACCTGATTAAAAGATGTGCCATTCATTGCCATCCCTGCATGCCTCCATTTCACACCCCCGTGCTGAGCTCTCCCTGCCTGCCTCAGGAAATGGCTGGCCTCAGAAAGATGGAGTCTAAAAGCCAGGGTGAGAGAAAACTTTAAAGTGATCAATTCCACATTGATTTAAGTCTCCTCTGCTTGTTTTCTTTGTGGTTCCCTTGGCCCCTACTTGTACCCGGGAACCAGAAGAAGCTATTCTCATGTGTAGTTTTGAAGCTTTCTTATGTGTGAGTGAGTGTGTTGTGTGTGTGTATGTGTGTGTGTGTGTGTGTGTGTGTGTTAGGGGAACAAGGGTCAGGGAGAGGCCTGGAAAGCATCAAGACTAACTTTGGAAATTTGATTTCCTGAGGGAAATGTTGTTTGTAGTATTATTACAGTTTTCTATTTTCTCAGAAAAGATGCATGCTGAAGGTTCATCTCTGGTCTGGAATTTATCCCCTGTAACGTTAAAATAATTTTCTCTGCCTTGTTTCAATAAGCATCTATGATCCTCCAAATCCAGTGCACGGGGGTGTGCTTTTCTGTATTTATCTCTTAAACTGACGAGATGCAAAGACCCTGGATCCTGAGCAGTCACAGTTCCCTGAGCCCACCACCGAGGGAGAAACAGGGCAGCCTGTATAGTTGCAGTGGAGGAATGCAGACCGGAGTCTCCCTTCTCCAACTCCTGCACACCTATTATACGATCCTGAAGTTGATTCTTATTTTTAGGTTCCTGGTACAAGAAAACACAGCTGCTTATTTTACTGCTTCTGAACACTTGCTCCGTGGTATTCAGTGAAATCAGGCTATATTCATCTCTAACATTGTGTAACACTAGCTTTAATACAAACAGGGGTAAATAACAGTGGCACATTAATTACTCCTTTCTACTTTACTCTCACAAAAATGTACTAAAATGAAGACTAATATAATTATAGATGATGCATTTTCAATTAGCCTTTGTTAATACTATTAATAAGATTAATAATATATACTAAAAATGTCAATATGCTTATCTAAATAATTTTTTTAAATCACCCTTTCAAGTCCCAGCATCAAACATTAAGGCACAGCGTCTTAATTACATGGGCTCATCAACAAAGTTAAATGGATAACATCCTTCAAGTGTAGCAAAAACAGTCAGAAGCAAGCTCCAGGACTGCTGCGTGTTCACCTTCTCAGCCCAGTTCTAGTTTTCTGTAAATCGTTAGCATTTGTGGAGAGACCACAGCCAACTCAGCCAGAGTTCTGCAAAGTTCCCATATGTGAGGGCTTCTCAGGGAACAGCTTATTCTCAAACACACACACACACACGCGCACACACGCACACACACACACACTCGCACACATGACCCCTTTCTGAACTGAATGATAAAATGTGGCTTTTTTTCCTTTATAATTTTAATAATATACAGCCCAACGGTGACTGGTGTTAATGTATAGAATTAATTGCCCCAGAGAGGCATTTCTTCCAAAAAAGCAATAATAGCTGGATTCTCCTTGAGAATGTGAAAACCCTCTGGTATACTAATAAAATGAAAAAGGTTCACAAAATAATATCCTAAATAATTGGGTTCCCTGTACCAAAGGACCCCATGTCGTTTCTCTTAAGTGATCTAAAAAATGGTGATTATTCCTTTGGACTTAATAAAACATAATTGAAAAAATATCAGTGAGGATAACATAGAACAATTATATCCATGTCCCCTTAATATTTTTAAAGGTGAAATTCTTAGCACTTCTTCAATATTAAGGAGAAAAGAAATTTTGCAAGTAAACTTGATGCTTACTTGGCAGATGACATATTGATAATTTGCCCAGTCTCTTTCTCCTTCCTTTCTCATTCTCTGTCTCTCTGTCTCACTCTCTCTGTCTCTCTGTGTTTGTGTCATATACTTGATCATTAAAACTTTTCGACAGCTCCAGCTTGTAAATCCACTTGCTCTTTCCTCCTTAGAAACTGGGAAACTGCATGTGCCTACTGTGCTGTATTCATAATCAAATTAGTGTCTTTTGAATAGACTGTGAGTGTGTGTGTGTGTCCGTGCGCATGTGTGTGTAAAGGGGGTTGGGGGCACAAAAGTGTTTTCTTGCCTGGATGGATGTTTTCATTCCAGTAGCTTGTCTTTTTACCCTGTTCAGACATAAAGGCTTACCCAGACTGAAAAACTCACTCTTCCTTTTTCTTATTCATTTTAACCTGTTTATTTACTTGTTCTTGTGCTATAAAACAAATAAACAGAAAAAAAGCAGTGGCTGGAAATGAACATATTTTCCACGAAGAAAGAGTAGGTATGGAGAATGTTGGTGGAAATGCAAAGGGGACTGCGGACAGAGCAGGGAATGCAAAAGCGACAGAATGCTGTAGATAGTTGTCCCAGCTACGAGATAAAAGCTACATTACATGAAATTAATGGAGGCTGTCTGCCACATACATGAATCACTGTTTCAACACTAAGAAACCAGCACAAAAGAATAAAGAAATCTGAGTACTAACTACATCTTCAAAGGTCTCCTATTTACCCAGCTATACCCGGCACTGACACAAGTGGGGGAAAATATAAGAAAAAAGCACTGCTGTGATCGAATGAATGCAACCATATGAGCTATATTGGAGCCGTATGCATCCTATTTAGCTGATATCAAACACAGTTTAATGAAAGTTAAATAGTTTCTGAGGAGTGCATGAGCTGGAACAGATTAGATTCCACTGAGGGGTCTCTCAGCATATTGTTGCTCACATGTATTCCCTGCTCAGGGCTGCTACAATTCCAGCACTCCATTAGCAATACACAAAAGACTTATGCAGATAGCAGGCATAAGCTCCTACCGCCATGTTGGGAAATAAAAACACACACACACAGACACACGCACACACGGATGAAGGTTTTGTTCAATGTGTTCATCTCAAAATAGATCTCTGTAACTCAAAACTGATAAGAGCGTTTGTGGAAAGAAGCAAGTAGCTGCCTACATTTTAAAAGAGAGAAATATGTAAACTGTCTCAAGCAGAAGATTATGTACATCAGGCACATAATGAGAGTTTGATCTTCCAGAGGACAATGACATGGGGGGAACATGTTGCCCTTTTGATCAGAAAGCTACAACTGGCCTGAAGGTATCGCAGCTCTCTGTCACCACCCCGTGAAGTTGCAGAGGTGTATCCTTCTGCAGATTCTCACATACGGTATTCCTGTAGCAATGGCTCATTTACAAAACGTACAATTCCTTCCAGAAATACTGCTGAACAGCCTGTCCATCTATTCACATGCCTGTTGCAAAAACTGACACGAATTGCAATTAATGATTTCATTACTTGGCAAAGATTTTTTTTTAACTTCTCCACAATTAAGTTGTCTGTGTGCTTTTTTCTTTTCTTCTGTCCAAGCACCTTTTGCTCCATCTTTACTCAGCCAACTCCTCCTGATAGTGTTTCAATTTAAATAAACATGAGAGATCTTTCACACTGGTCTTTCTACAATAGTGGCCACAGTGCTCAAGCACAATAATTTACTCCTTTTAGATGAAGAGCGGAAGAAATTCCTTTGAACCTTGGCAATATTTACCTTTTGCATTCTTGTATAATTATAGTCAAACTTTGTTGAACATTTACCCTCCGCCAGCGTTTCCCCTGCCCTAGGCTGAGTATATAGATGAATTACACTTGTGCCCTCCATCCCAAGGGATCGGTTTAGCATGAAGCTTCTTCACTGAGGACAATTTGGGCACTCCCTCCAACCTAAGAAATATTTGACAGTGTCTGAAGACATTTATTTTTGGTGGTCCAACCTGGTAGAATGTTACTGGTGCCTAGTGGGTACAGGTCAGTGATGTTGTTAACCACCTAATGATGCACAGCACAACCCCCATAACAAAGAACTGCACAGTCTAAAACGTTAGCAGTGCTGCTATCTAGAGAGATGATTGTTCTCCAGGAAGGCAAAACTTCTGGTAAACTGTGAACTCTGGTGTATCGCTACACTTTGGTCCTATTCCCAACAAGGCTTCAACACTTCAGTTTTCTACTTAGTAGCACACAGGAGCTAGTTCAGGCCTTCATGGCATTTTGCTTAAACTTTGAGAATAAATTTTTAAATGCATTTTATATCCAATGTTGCAAGTTTTGGAAAGCCTTTTTAATTTCTTAGCTATCTGAAGCTATGGGTAAAGGCTATTTTCTAAATTCAGCCAAAGGAGAAAAAGCAGACAACATGATACATCTGCCCTACATTCCTTTTCAGCCACAAGAAGATGTGTTAATACTTTTCAAGACTTTTTGGAAGGGTTGGGTGTTCTCAGTCATCACTTCTATGCCTTTTTATTATTGTTCTAAGGATAAAATGATCCCACATTGCAGAGCTGCGTGTCTGTTGAGGGTAATCTTACAGATGAACTAGGGTAGTTGGCTCTATTTCTTCATCTTGGTGCTCATGAAGAATTCAAGTAGGTGTTGAAGTTGTCGCCAGCTGCTTGTTCTGGTCAACCAGGGTTTCCTCACATTATTTCTAGTGTTCTTTGATGCCACATTGCATCATCTTATTCCACATGACATCATGTCAGAGGTGGCACACACACTGCAAGCTACTTCCCTCTCCTGGCAGCAAGCTGGGGGTTGCTATCCTATTTGGCAGTATCGAGTGGCCCAGAATATCTGCAAAATATTGGTAAGCATACTCTTCACTTCCTCTTAGATTTGTACTCCTCCCATAATTGGGAACAGAACATCACTGTGGCTAGAAGCTGGAACATAATTTATAATGAACTGATAGCAAAGTTTATCTACTATGACTAATAATCATAATATAGTAATGGTAATGTCAGTCATAATAAGAAGGAACTAATTAGAGTGGAAAACAATATCTCTCCTTAAGAAACCTTACCTAGCTGAGAAAATAAGACATGGAGTTGGCACCATGTGTACTAATTTATTTAGCACAGTGAACCCAAGTAAGAGCATTTGCATGAAATGATTGATAGACCTAGGAAATAATTCACATGGAAACTAATTGATTGAGGATAAATCTCAGACCACCTTTACCTGTGACATGAGACATCTGACAATGGCACTGAGGAGCTGTTGCACAAAGTAGCCCAAAGCAATTATTTCCTAGGTAAAGACTCCATACACGTTCCTAAACGTGAGTGTATGCTGGCCCGGTTGTCAAATGAGGAGAGAAGGCTGGAAGGAAGTGGCATGGCAAAGGCAGATTTTTGATGCAGAACATCATCAATGAAATGAGACTTCATTCCTGTGGTCTGGCAAGGTTTGGGGAATATTTTGGAGCCAGTTCTAACAGTGTGCTGTGAAGATTTCAGGATTTCAAGAATCTTGCAGCAGTTTCTCTTTAACCTGCAGGTGGCATTAGTAGTAAAAATGTATTTCCTATCATTTTTGAAAAAAACATTCGGCAATGAAGTGAGGGAAACAGTAAAGGGCTTCACAGCATGACTCAATTAGAGGAGCAAGCCCGATTCATTGCAGATGGCTTTTTGCTATGTTTAATAATCCAGGGAACTCAATGATCCAAATCCAGAAATAGTAAACTACAATCCTTACAGGAATTGAAAAATCTGGGGAAGTTTTTTCTTTCTCTCGAGTTTGGAATACAAGCATACGTCTATATGTACACACACACACATGTCTTTGTGATTCCGTTTCCATGTGGGAGGCCAAGAATCTCAGCACTGGGAGCAAACTTGGTTCTTTACTTACAGAGCGAGAATTGAAACTCAACAAAGTGTGATTGAAACTCTGTGCAACCAACCCCCTAAGATTCCCTGTCACTGTTTCTGGGCCCTATGTCTAGCCCAGAGAGACTGTGTGCTGCTAGCGTATCTGTTCCACAGCCATAGGGCTTACTTTTTACTTCTTGGAGCACCATCAACTTACTAACTATATTGGCCAAGCAAATCCTCACACTGGTCGTGGTCAAGTACGTGGACTAGAGCCAAGTTACTAAAGTCTTTTCTCTCAACTCTCCAGAGACCTGCCAATGAAGTAAGTTATATTTAAGACTGAGAAATTAAAAGAATTTCCTGTAGAAACACCAAAACATCAGAAAAATTACAAACAGGAAAACCCAGAGAACATATATAAAATTTGTTGGAATTGGCTTCTGTGATCTTATTCTGCACTAACTAGAGCAGTGTCTAGTCACCGAGACAAAATACTATATGCCCACAAATTCAAGGAGGAAAGGTTTATTTTGGCTCACAGTTTGTTGATGTCAGTCCATAATCTCAGCTGGTTCCAAGGCAGGACAACATGGAAGAGGAGAAACTGTTCATGACCTAGTGGTAGGAAGATGACAGAGAGAGAGAGAGAGAGAGACAGAGACAGAGACAGAGAGACAGAGACAGAGAGAGACAGAGACAGAGACAGAGACAGAGACAGAGAGAGAGAAAGAGAGAGAGAGACTGAGAGATTGAGAATACACTCCTCCAGGTCAGTGCATAAGTCTGGTGCACCAATCCACTAGTAGTGTCACACAGTCATGATGCAATCCCCTCCCCAAATGCCCTACCTATGAGTGCATGAGGCTTTAGGGGACTTCTTAGATGTAAACAATGGCAAGCAGGATGGCTCTGAAGGTGAAAATGGGAAACAGTGGCCTACCTTTCAGCATTCAAGGAATCCCTAGGAAGGCTTTGGGAAAGAGGCTGCAAAGCCAGGGCAAGTACTGATGGGAGGCCTTGTAAACACAAAACTCAGGTGAATAAGGATTCTTCAAGAATAGGTCTACAGTAAAACAGAGTTTATTCTGAAGTGAGCATTTTCTTTTCTGACGATTCTCACATTTAAATGCCTTATTGCCCATGCCTCTGCTTTCTTTTCAATGAACATTTGAGGATTTCATTGCTTTCTGATAGCCCTAAACAAATGCCAGAAGTGGCTCTCTAGCCTTGAATCTATTTCTCAAAGTTCTTTTAAGACAAATTTATGTAAAGGCCAATGTTTTGTTAAATAGGTACTGATATAATTTGAAGGTGTTTATTAATGAACAGTTAAATCACAAACTTTTTATTGAGCCTGAGAGTTCTACCTACATGTTCCCTTTATTAACCTTTGCCTAGCATCACTCTTACTCTGGCTTTGGCTTCCAGGTTATCTGAGGTCCAAGGGACACAGTTCCTCATACAGTTAGCATTGGCAGGCACACCCACCAAGAAGTCCATTTCTACCTGGAGGAGGAGGGTGCCACTACCTACATCTCTCACTGTAGCCCAGACATTGCTGCCTTCTGTTGATCCTTCTATGTGTTTGAGCTCTACAGTTCTCTGAAGACAGAACCTAAAGCTCGGGGGCCACCAGCTGCCCTGCTGTTCTGTGAGGAACTCACAAAGAAGTCTATCCTCTGTGTTGCGTTATTCACCACTAGGGGATTAGAGGGATTTCAGGCAATACTATCTCTGCCAAAGATATCAGAAGTATTTAGCCATATCCTTCTCTGTGAGTAATCTATGTCTTTGAAGCTCTCCATAGAACTCAGAGACAAGTATCATGAGGTTGGACTGGGTTACAGAGCCACCATGCCTGAAGTACAGTGCCTGGCTTGGGCTTCCCACCTTAAATATCCTGTGTCAAAGCCAGTTACTTCCAATGTAAGTTCACACTGTATGCTAAGCTCAGACTTCACTGCACTAAGAGTAACCTTATTCTAGTGCTCCAGTTTCCAACCTTCCTGGGGTCTTTCTGGGAGCAAGGATACCTTGATTTCTTCTATCTAGTCTCTGTAATTCCAGATCTTGGAAAATTTTGAAAGAAATCTGCTTGTCTCCTTATTCAAATTAAAATATTAGCTGAGCCAAAATAACATGTGGTCTGACTTTCCTTTATTAAAAAATCCTTTGTAAAAAAGATCTTTTTCTTAATAACTTGAAAAGTAGTTGTTTGAGAAGATACTGGTTGTTTGAGAAGACTAAATTATGTGCCCTCCCATTCATATGTTGAAACTCCAATATGATGATATCTGGAGATGGAGCCTTTGAGGGTGATCAGATCATGAAAGTGAAGCCTTCATAAGGAGTTTAGTGTCCCTACAAGAATATCCATGAGCTCTTTTCCTCTCCTTCCATCAAGTTAGGAAACAGCAAGAAGGCTATCTGCAAAGAGGAAAACAGCTATTCCAGGAACCAAGTCATACTGGCACTCTAACCATAGACATTCCAGCCTCCAGAACTATGAGAAATAAATTTCTGCTGCTTAAATCACCCAATATGTAGTATTTCATTATAGCAGGTATGAAAATGAATACACATAGTTATCAAATGTTTCACAATTGGTTTTACATTTGACAGATACCCTTAAAAACCAAATGAAACCAAGACGAATTTGGAAATCTGGACACATGATTGTCTCAGTTTAAGGTGTAAAAACAGTAATGATTTTTGGAAGTTGGCAAACACTATACTTGGATGTCTGTTCTTGGAGTTCTCTCATTAATCAGTTCTTCCTGTTGGAATTTTAACTTCTGCCTGTTACAGAAAACATGGGATCTATATAGCAGTTCACTATATAACCATTTTAAGTTTAGGAACCTTTTTGTCTATTTTGATAATGTCATAAAACATACAGAACACAATTTTAGGGTTAGGAACGCTGTGAGTTAACCATGTCATGTAGTCATTATCCCTCCCTAGGTTGTATTCCCTCTTCCTTGGGAAGAATGGGCCTGCTGTTGAGCAGGTCACAGCAACTCTGTATGCAATGGTAAGACTGCTCTATATGCTCCAACCCATTTGTGTTCCAGCAGCTTCGGCAATACATTATTCAATGCTCATTAAATTCTCTTCCAAACTCCTTTATGGTTCTTGATAGTTAAATCAGACCTTGGATTTATAGTAATTCAAATACATGCCTCCCATCTCTAACCATTTGGTGGTGTGAAAACTACCCATCTTAGTAAATTCACTAATATATGTTTGATCTTTGTTTCCCCTCAACTTATTTCTGTTTCTCCTTTACAACTGTAATTTTAGTTCCAAAATGTCCCAAAGCACAAACTCCACAATTTCTCTAAGATGCGTACAGGAGCACAAATGTACACACATCTTCCAGTATATGTAATTTAGTCAAATTGCACATTTCTAAGTTTTATTCTGAATGTTTCTAGGAACAATTCTGAAGAAATTTTATGATTATGAAAGAATGGATTTTCGGAGCAGAGAGCCAAGGTTGGATATGAAAGAATGAGTGTAGGATGTATAAGATAAAAAATCTAAAGATTAAGGACTAGCTTTATAACTTAATCACTTCCTGTGTCAACTTTCTCATCTTAGAAATAGGAGTCATCATAGCATGTGTTCTGTGTATTTTATGATGTTATCAAAATAAATAAAAAGGTTCCTAAACATGAAATGATGTGCACACAAAAAGATGACTAATACCTGACTTACTGGTGCTTAGCACACCTGGATCACCTGCAGGATGCTCGGTAATGCCCAGGAGTCCACACAACATGGGCCTGCTATAATATCTGCACTGCAAAGGTAAACACGTAACCCCAAGTGGCACAAGTCTGTGGATTTGGACTCTTACTGACGGCACTGTGGTAGGATTTGTCTGGTTCTTTATGAAAGTTCTCCTTCCTTCATTTATTTGACAGCAAATCAAAATATGTGAGAAGGAATGATTGTTTCAGAGAAAGTAAGTTGTGCAGAGGGCATTATGCACAGAGAAGCACTCTGCTAGATGTGAACGTTAATGCAGAGAATGCAGGAATTGCTTCCTTCCTCTGCCTCTGGAAGGTAGCTATGAAGAATTTATTTTTCAAAGTGTGATAGAACCTTAAAAAGGGGAATACTGACCCAGTACACCTCAGGCATTGCTATGGAGGTTTTCAGACCCAGTTGTTTTGACTTACGTGTACATATTTCTAAATTTTTTGCCCCTTTGCAAACACATTCATTCTAACCATATTGCAACAGATCTGCACTGTGAGCCAGTTCCCTTGAATTCTTAATTCTTGTTAACAGTTCTGGCAATTAACCAATTACTCCTACCACTGAAGGGCTCAGAGAGGAAGGGACCAGTGATTTATAGCAGCACAGTGTCTGCACTTGTTGCTTTGAACTCAACTACTGGAGTACTTCATTTAGAGAATGGATGGGCAGGTGACTGGTCAACAGGCTAAGGCCAATCAAAAGAGTAAAACTTCCAACAGGTGGCATTTGGTATGTGCCCCTTCCTCTGGCTCTTTTACACTGTTACTTGTTTTGTCTCCCTCTTTCCAGAGTTCACAGGAAAACCTGTTGTGCCTGTGTAGGTCAGTCAGCTAATCCAGTGTTGATGGTCTCCAGAGTGGTGAAATCAGAGGGTTTATGGAGTCTTAAAGATTGTTCTTCAAAACCCTTGTGAATGACCATCTAAGGCATCTCATTGCATTGCTAGATGACGTTGTTTTTTAGAAAGTCTCCCTTAAAATGAAGCTAAATCTTCCATTTTGTAATTTTTGCCCATTGATCTGATTTTGTCTAGTGAAGCAATACAGAATGGCTGCTCTCACTTCTGGCTCTCAGGTCTTCAGATTCAAGAACAGCTTTCAAGGCTCCATTGTCATCTTCATGACAGTTCCTCTAATGTTTGTGGGGCAAGGTTTTCTACCTCCTTCCTGCACCTCGTAAGCACACTTTCATTTCTCAAGCCTGTTAAATCAAGGCACTAACATTTTTCATGTGTTCCTTGTGAGGCCCATTCCTGCCATTTTACATCCTCATATTAACTCTGGTCCTAATAAAACAAAGGTTCTGGAGGACTCAATTAAAGACAATAAAATGACCAGGAACACTCTGATGACATTTGCTAGTCCTTCCCTGAAATAACTTTGGATTTATCTTTTCTGTTTCAAGAACTATTTCTAGGGCTATGTGGCATGGCTTGAACTTTTGATGTGCTCTTTAGGAGAATCTAAATTTACTGAGTTAATAAAATTATAGGCACTGGTAGAGGTAATAATAGAGCAAGGAGAGGTGAGCAATGGTATCAGTTAGAGGGAGGAAAGGAAGGCCACTCCAAATAGAAAAAGGTGAACAGTTTCAGCAGAGAAGAAAACTCTTTGGTGGTGGACATGGGATCACCTCAAAGGTCAGGTGTGCAAGTATACAAGTGTGTGCATCATGTAAATCAATGAATACTGAAACTCTTCTAGATCCCAAATATTACTTATACTCTTCCTATCATCAGCAGTTCCTCTGTGACTAACTCTCTTTGCTTAAGGCCACTGTAAAAATGTAAATGTTCTCTGAGAGAGTAAAATATTAAGCCATTACCAACCAGTGACACCTCAGCTGTACTTGACCACATTAGAACTAGCCAGGCACTGAGAAGACCCCTGAGGGAATAGGTTACAAAACTAATATGTTTTTAATTGATAGAGAATAGCAGATGAGAAAAAAGGCTGAAATTTCAAGATCTGTGGTGAAGGGAGTGAAGAGGAAAGACATGGAGGACGATTTGACAGGTAGTGAGCAGTTCAAGCCAAGGGAAATACTTCTGTGGAGACTGTGGAGCCCTCAGCAGCTCTGTGGACACTGGAAATGAGGTGTGTAAAAACAGATGCTAAAAATCACTAAAGAAGAATATGAATGAATATATTAGATTGGAATACTATGGAGGGATTCTCTGATCAAGTATCTGCAGTGCTTGAGTTAAGGAACTATGGATTGTGGGTAGGTAATACGTCCTAGTTCTTTTATTTTTAATTTAAGTTTCCCAATCCTGAATGGTTTTACTTAAATAATTTCATGTCATTGAGAAAAAAATTCATTTGTCTCTTTGCATTTTTCAGTTAATTTTTTCTTTTTCCTTTTTTCTCATTTTGTTCCTGGCCAAGTCTCCAAATGGTGATGAATTAGCAATTGGAGGGTGGCTGAAGGTCAGAAAACAGAACAGAGGAGGGAGAAAAGATGAGGAAAAATAATTGTCCAGTTCTCTGTAAGTTAGGTTGTGTGTGTGTGTGTGTGTGTGTGTGTGTGGTACTGGGGATTAAACCTCAGGGCCTTTGCCTCTGGCTACATCCCCAATCTTTATTTGTTTACTTATTTATTTATTTATTTTTAACTTTGAGGAAGGGTCTTGCTAAATCATTGAATTATTTAGGCCGAGCAAGAACTTGCCACCCTCCTGCCTCTGTCTCCAAAGTGCTGGGATTATTGTACCATGGCTGGCTTTCATTTTATTTACAGATTGTTATTTTTATTAGTACCTGTTTGAGGAACATGTTCTTTGTGAGGAGATGGTACATGTACATAGTACATCTTAGTTCTTTTTAATTTCCCTTTCTCTCTCTTTTTTCCCCTTACCACCATCTTGATTTGCAAATGATGTGTCTCTCTGTTTCATATTGTCTATCTTTTATTTTGTTCTTTATTTATAGCTTGTGTTTCTAACTTAAGAGAAATTTACAATCATAATTAGAAGGAGTCTTTTACTTCCAATAATAGAGAATCAACTTAAAAGTAATATACTTTTAAGAAAAATGAGAGTGGATGAATTATAAATATTCTAATAATAAAGAGTGGAAGGAGAGCTAAATGCTGCGTGGACCTGAGATTTCAGTATTCATATCTCTCTTTCTCTCTTTCATTTACCTTCTCTCTAGATCAAATGTGAACCTTCATCTACCATTGGGTTTATTCCTTCTTACATAGAGGAGCTTTCTTTAGGTGAAAAGCTAAAATCTTCTGATTATGTAATAATTCCTTTCATGATTTAGTTGAGTTTAGATAATATACAAAAGCGCTCAGATTACTTTGATACAAGTCACTTGCTTATTCCCTGAATGATCACCAACTAAGGTGAAGTTTGCTGCAACTGTTTTTCATGGATTCTGTGTTACCCTTATAACTTCATTTACCTTTATTATTGTCTTCCTTAAGTGTCCATAGGGTTAGGGATTCAACGAAAGACTTTTTGAGCAGATACAAGTTAGTCTGCAACATAGACTGATGTAGGTTTCAGTAAGGTGATTGGTCCAGCTGATGAACAGAGTCTGAGGTTTAGGAGGTTGTAGTTGTCGTTGTCCTCCTCTTCTTCCTCTTCCTCCTCCTCCTCTCCCTTCTCCTCCTCCATCTTCTCCCCTAAATTTTAGAAGACAAATATAAATTATAGAGAGTGAACCCACAAAAACATGGAATATTTACAATATTAGGATTCAGGGGGAAAAGATCTTGTGGTTGTGATTAATAAAGTTACTGAAGAACAGATGTAGCAAGCAGACAGATATTTTCCTAGTACAATCTGAGAATTCTACCTAATAGAACAACTGATTTATAGTCTATTACAAGATTCTCTGCAAGGAAGGGACCCTCATCTTTGGAGAGACAAGCGCTTTTAAATCAAGTTAAATACTAACTGATCCTGTGTGATGTAGCAGTTGGCCATATTATTTTTTCAGTGTCATTATCCAAAAGTTAAATTTTGAAAAAAAAATTGCCTGGGAAATACAATTTTATCAGCAAGTGTGAATGCTAATAAAATGCTATCATTATTTTCCATTAAAGAAAATAGTTACATATTCAAAATACTGTATCCATGGGTTGACTCTAAATTATCATTGATATTAAAAGGCAGTTTATACTAGAGCTCTTGTGTGAACTAAAGTGGAAATTCCATCTCTATACTGAAAAAAAAAACTAGTCTGGTAGGTCTCATTATTTACTTGGAAGAAATGATGCTTGAGAAAACAGAAATAAAGGCATATTTTTAAGAAAGCAGCAAGATTTGGGGAATAATTATCATTATGACCTATTGAATGGAAACTACTTCATTTGTTCATGTAGAATGCAGGTTATTTACAACTCTCCAGTGTATGCAGACTACACTGGGTGAATGGGGCAGTGGATAGACAGTAGGTTAAAAGAATGAAATCAGTGCATAAGAAGCAAAACTTAGATATTTTTCATAATAAAGTTTGAAAGTAGATAAATTTGAGCTTTCTTTTTTTATAACTTGTTTTTGTAAAAAGGAAAAGACTTTCTCATATACAAATGCAAATCCATGTATCATGCCCCCTGCAAGTATAAGCAAGGATGTGCACATATGTCCCAAATTAATTCTGAAGCAATTTCAGACCCAGATTTGTGTTAATGCATTTAGCAAGTAATTAGATGCCCATTCATTTATTAACAGCATATTTAAAAACTTCTTGCAAAACTAACCCCCCAACAAAGTGGCACATCTAAGAAGACAGAAGGGATATAAATATGTTGGGTAAGATGGGAAAACAACTCCGAAAAAGAAAGTTACACATTTAATTGTAGAAAAATATTAGTCATAGAAATGAGATTTACAAAAACAATACTTTTCTGCATTTTACCTTTTTATACACAAAAAGGAAGATATTGAGAATTGGACCTGCATCAGTGGGTTCTTAATATTTTATGGTTCTAGTTTAGCATAATGTTATTTTCTCTTGGGCATCTTAATTTTTCTTTCTTTTATAAAGTGCTTTATAGTTTTCTAAGCAGTTTCACATAGAGTGGTTCATTCGTGAAACTAATATCATTTACGTGGGATAAAAATATCCTTAGAATTGTGAAATTCATATAAGGAGTTTAACTTGTTATTTAAAAAATGCCACTTGGATAAGACTGAAGGGGGAATCAAGTTGGTCGGTAAACTTAAGGTGAGTTCTGATCATGTATCTTAACTCCCTGATTCTTCTTATTTATTTGTATTTTGCCTCCAGTTTCAGTTAATATAGAAGACAAAGTATGGCAGAGAGAGTCGGAATCCCAGGGTTTAATATCATCTATGCCCATTAAGAAACAACAAATACATATGTATACTGCTTATTTATTTCCATGTATTTTGTACAAAAATACTTAAATTGAGATTCAACTGAGCATAACTGGCCACTTCTTAGTAACTGGCACAAAGATTTGGGAGCATTTTATGCAGAGGTAAACAGAAACCTGAAACAGTGCTCAGGATAAACAAAGAGTACGTAGCCCTGTTAAAATGATGCTCTAATGTAATCACTTTGTCTCTTCTCTCTTAATCTCTTTTCTACTCAAACATTAATGGACAAATTTTTTAATCTTCAGAGCTTCATACCTGCCTTAAAATCCTACTTTTGTAAAAATGAAAAGTCATCTAAGATTTGTTGAATAATTATTTAATTTAAGGTATTCTTGGAAAAAGAAATTTGAGAGTCTGGGACAACACCAAAAGAAACAGAAGATGAGAAATGAAATTGCTAACTCAAACTTAAAACATGAAGGCTAAAGACACAGAGACACTTTGTCCCTATTTCAGATTTTCCTTAGAAGTTGTGAGAGATTTCTGGTTCTTATTTATCTTAGGTACTTCTCTCATCCCTGAGACACAATACCAGACAGCCATAGTGTCTGGATCAAAGTTTGTAGAGGTTTCAGTCCATGCTTATCTGGCTCTGAGGCAGGGCAGCACGACAGAGGGGCTTGGTAGAGGAGAAACTGCTCATGAATGAAACAGGAAGCAAAGAGAGGGATAAAGAGAAAGGAGGGCCATCTACGCTTCTATTCTACGTCCCAAGTGACCCCACTCCAACATTCAGGCTTCACCTCTCTTTTCTCTGTCTCTGTGTTTCTTTTTGTTGTTGTTTGTTTGTTTTTGCACCAGGGATCGAACTCATGACCTCGCACTTGCCAGGCAGGCGTTGTGTCCCAGCTTCACTTCTCAAATCACATTTAGGTATAAACTCATCAGGGGACTGATTCACACCCCCATGATTCAATCACCTCCCAAAAAACATATCTATGGGTACATGTGGCTTTAGGGTTACCGTATATAAACCACTACACCATTCTTCTTAATTTCTCCCTTCTAATCATACCCCCTGAAGTACTGAATATGCCAGGTGAAAACCTAGAGGATCTGCTTCCTTTCCCCATCCTTGCTTTCATCAGTCAACAGTTTTTGCTAGATCTTTGAATTCCAAGGAGATCTAGAAAGGCAAATGTTAAGACTAGAAGAGAAAAACGTAGAAAAAATTGAAGATATTGATGCTGCACTGAAGAAGCCTTGAGTACTTTGCTATTATTCTATTCATTGCTAGATCATCAAATACATGCAGGTACAAGAAGACACAACCTCTCCTTTCCTGATTCCTGGCATTTCTGATCACTACTTCTATCTTCATATGGAATGCTACAAAAATTTCCCTAACACTAAAGCATGTGCAGCCCACAAGTGTTTGTGGTAGTATAGAGGGGGAGTTAAATCTGGAAAACAAGTGCCTTTTCTAATGGAAGGTGGGGCTTTATAAATCTAGGTTTTCTCGTTTCTTTCTATCATAGGATCTTGAGATGTATTTTCAGAGGCCTCTCTGATAGCCCATGGGACATTGCATAAGAGTTTGACCACAATTGTTATTTCAATTAAAAGCAGTTACATATTAAACAATTACTACTAATTATTTTCAAGAAATGCCATGAGGGAAAAGACTGTTTTAAAAAGTGATCCCTGAGTATAGTCAAAAAGGTGTAGTCAAGCCTGAGGTCCAAACCCACAACTCACCTGTCTCTGCCAGTGGTTGTGAAGCTACTGAGGTTCATGCTTACCTTAATTTACCTTGCTTGCAGATTAATTTCCCTTTCAAAGTTTTGTAAATATGGAGAGAAATGGTCAAAAAGCAAGTTTAAAATGCCACAAAGTTCTTGCCACGAGCCAGCTGTTTTTCTCCAACAAATATTTCTTGGATTTTGTTAAGGTTCTCAAAAGATTTATTTGATTATTTTTGCCAGTGTTCTTGTTGCTTGTTTTAGAAGAATGGATTTTTTAGAGGTCCTTACTCTGTCTTTCCTGCTGATGTTACTCCCAAAATCAATCTTAATTCAACATTAAAAGGGGAAATTAAGATGACCTCAAAAGAAAGAAAAGGAAGAGGGTATGACACCAGCAAACCTATCCTAAATGAGACGCTAAATGAAGCATCTTTAGTTGAATAAATAAGTTCTTAGAACACTAAGAGAAAAAGAAAAGAAAGAACATATACATGGATAAATAAAATAAAAATTTCTCTCCTTTCTTTCCTCTAGTTTTATGAATTACATGTGTCTAATGTTCTTCTCAATGAACAATGGATGATCAAGATATATGGTGAGTGTTTAAATTTTTAAAAAATGTTTACAGTAAAAGACACATCATCATTAGTCCTCTCAAAATACTCCCTGTTGCTCTGAACATATCCTATCATTCTTGCCACTTTCTGAAGTGAATCTGGAAGTTTTCTTTTGTGAGTAGCTTTAGAAGTTGTGATTAAAAAATATAACAAATGCTGCAATTGAGTGCCTTCCAATGGAAAGACAGACTCAAAAACATTACAGTATGTCCTTACCCACCTTATTTACTGGATCTGGAGCCTTTCTGGCTCTTCCTCAATGTTAAAATTACCAGGAAAGGTAAACATTTTGAATTGATTCAGGACATCAAAACAACAGTGGTAATACAACTAAAGACAATCACTACCAACAACTCCCAGAACTACTTTAAACTGTGGCAAGAATGAGAAGAGGTTTAAAAGCAAGATATAGGTAATCTGGGGGATTCATGGCAGTGTATCCTTTATGGCAATATTTTTAGAAAATTTAAATATTCAGTGTATTTATGATCATATCTCATATATAGAAGGGACATTTTAGAAAATTTATATAATTAATATGAAAGGGTATGGACATGTAATCATACTGGCTATACTTGGCTCAGACTGATAAATGGTAACATCAGTACACTTTTCTAAGTAGCTACATGATGCCTAGACACATTACTAAAACTTTAAAAATATAAACACAAACCATTGTTTATAAATCAAAATTGAAATATAGAAATAAAATTAATTCACAAAAGACAGGAAAAAGATAAACACAGGCAACGAACAGAAAGCAAAAGAGGCAGACTTAAGTTCTAAAATATCAATAATTCTATTAAATCTCAAAAGTGTAAACATACAAATTAAAAGACAGAGATTGGTAGAATGGATAAAAATACTGGGCAAATGATAAATTGCCTAAAAATTTTCACAAAATATAATGATAAAAGTAGATTAAAAATAAAAGAATAGAAAAACTTTATCATACTAACATTAATTAGAAGAAAGCAGGGGTAGATATGTTGATATATTAACTAGAGTTCACGACAAAGATAATTATCAGTCATAAATGAACAGTATGTATTGATTTATAGATCAACATACCAAGAAGATTTAGCAATCCTAAATATGTATGTAGCATGCAATAAAACTGAAAACATACTGATAGAACTAACAGAAACAATAGATAAACTCAATATTACAGTTAGATATTTTAACATTATTCTTTCATTCACTGATAACACAAGTAGAAAGGATATCTGTGACTTTACAGAGGATCTCAATAGCTTTTATTAGATATTTACAGTTCATTTTACTCAACGCAACAGAATGCAATTTCTTTTTTTCAGTATTTATGGAATAGATTCTATGATAGACAATATCCTGGGCTACAAAACAAACCTGAAAATGTTTGAAAGGACTGAAATCATACAAAGTATGTTCTCTGACCACCAAGTAATCTTGTAAACACAAGTCAATCTAGTAATTAACTTATAATTGGAAAATCACTAAACTACTGTGCCTGGAAACTAAACACGCTTCAAAATTAGTCATGGGTCAATAAGAAAAACCACATGAAATATTAAAGAGATACATTAAAATAAAGGAAAAAATAATACAACATATCAAAACTTGTGAGATACAGAAGAAATAATGCTGACACAGAAATTTATGGCATTACATGGTTACATCAGAAAAGAAGAAATATCTCAAATCAGTAATGAGTTTTCAGTTTGAGAATGTAGGAAAAGAAGAGAAACATAAATTTCAAGGAAGCAGAAGGAATAAAATAATGACAATATCAGAGATCGAATAAACTGAAAATACTAAAATAATGGAAAAATAAATGAAACAAAGAGCTAGTTCTTGGAAAAGATCAATGAAATTGGCAGCCTTTTAGAAATATTGACAAAAAAGAGAAGTAAAGAAAAACTACCAATATCCAGAATAAACAGAGTATCATACTACCCAGATATTAAAATGATAATAAAAAATAACATGAATAACTCTACAAAGAGATATTTTACAACTTAGGTGAACTGGACCAAATTCTCAAATAATAAATTTATCACAACTCATTCAACATAAAATAGATAATTTGACTAATCCTATAACTATTGAGCATAAACATGTAATAGCTTCCAAAGGAGGACTGTCCAGATCCAGATTCTTTCGCCAAAATGTCAATGAAGAATTAGTATGAATTCTACAAAATATCTTCAACACAGTAGAAGAGGAAATAAATTTTTTCCACTCATTTTTATTAAGGTAACATTATCTCTATTCCAAAGCCAAATTAAAAGATTACAAAAATCTAAAAGCGCAATCAATCAGTGATAGACTTGAAAATACATATGTGTATCTATGTCACCTACATATCAAAATTTGGCAAGTTTGATGTAGCAAATGATATAACATTTACACTTAATTGGTGTAGTGGATTGGACTAGGCACCTGGGTTCCTCTGATCCTGAGTTCCTGGTGTGGTGGAGAGGCACAGGGCAGTGCCTAACCAACGCTTTCCCGAAGGCAGCAAGCCTTCTTCTTCTTCTGTATTAACTCTATTTGTTCACAGATTTGGTTCAGTTGTGATATTTCTTTGCTGATTTTCTGTCTAGTTGATCTGTCTCTGCCACAAT